>JADRCH010000196.1:962041-981776 GCA_019843965.1 Rhynchomys soricoides | reverse complement strand
TCTCTCTCTCTCTCTCTCTCTCTCTCTCTCTCTCTCTCTCTCTCTTTCTCTCTCATTATTTAATAGGTGATAACAGGGCCTTACCAGCCACTTGCTTGACAGCCACAGGTCTCACCTTGTAGGGAGTTCTGTAAGAGAAGAGAATGTTCCCAGTGAGTGGTAGCCAGAGGCGCTGGCAGTAGCCAGTGATAAGCACTCCTTAGGAAGCATTACAATTCAGTCAACTAAGCTCCAGTGATTTGTCTTCTTTTTATCTTAAGGTGCTGGAGATGGAACCCCGGGCCCTGCACATTGCAAACTCATGCTCTGCTACTGAGCTACATACACCCCAACACTTCTTCCCTGCAACCTAGTTGTTCTGAGTTCTCTCATTTGGATGCATCTAATTTTTAAAATTATATAATGTATGCGGAGTTCCTTCATAATGTTCACATTTGATTAAAAGGAAGCAAATTTCTGTCGTCGACATAATTAAGAATCTGAGATACATTATTGGGTGGAACCAGAGGACTCTGACATTCTTGCCCAGGTCTACCCCAAACCAGTGCAATCTCTCTCCCCTTTGTCTCTGTTGGAGTTCACAGCACTGTAGTGGAGCTGTTGGCCCTGTCAAAAACCACACCCCATTACTCGACATCCTGTTTGAAGCTGTGCAGAAGACTTGGGCTATTTGGATGGCAGGGAAAGATTCTGTACTGATGGAAGTACCTCTGGCTAGGGGCAGGGGCAGGCTTCTGAGACCAGTGGAAACCAGGCGATGGTGGGTGATGCCCAGTGCTAAGAGCTAACCCCAGGAAAGATTGGTTGATTGGTTCGTTTCCTTTCCTTTCCTCTCCTCTCCTCTCCTCTTCTCTTTTCTCCTCCTCCTCCTCCTCCTCTTCCTCCTCCTCCTCTTCTTCTTCTTCTTTTCACTTAGCAATTTAACAGAATTTACAACCTAATAGCAAGAGCACCACAAAGCTAGAGAGATAGCCCATAGAGCAGGCAGGGGCAATAGAGAGTTCAAACACCTGGCCCTCACGGGGACTTGCAAATGAAGTCTGGAAGTTAGGTGTTATAATGAGCCTCAGAGTCCAGGGACCCTCGCTCTGTTCTGAGAGCCCACTATGGTAGGACCTGACACTGAACAAGGCTAAAATATTCCTCTTAGGAGCGATGATCTCCTATGTTCAAGTGTGGGTTTCTGAAGGGACAGACATACTGTAATGGTATCTGTCTTTGGGATGGGCGACCGTTCATCATCCCATGATGCTTTGGTCTAAATGTAACCAGCAAGCAGATGCCACTGGCCAGAGGTGAGAAGGGCCTGGACAGAGAGATTGCAAGACCCTCAGACCACAGGCAAAGCTTCCTGGCTACATCTCACGGCCTCTTGCTTAATCTTGGCTCTGGTTCCCAGATCCCCGCTGCTCAGTTCTGCAGAGCCAGTGACGTGTCTTCCGGGACTGAATAAATTCTTGGCTCCATCCGAATTGAGTTACAGCTTCCTCACGCTCTTCCTGGACACTGTTAATATAATGTAAATGACATAAACCCTTCCCCCTCTGGAGTTGATAAACGGCCTTGGACTTTCATTTTGGTGTCTGTTCTGCAATCTTAACTTCCCGGGCACTGGCTTTCCTTATGATGCCTTGGGAGGCAGCAGCCTGGCGCCAGCTGGGCATCTATCTAAGAGTCATTTGCACTGAGCAGAGGGATGGCTGTACGGCCCTCCTCGCTGGAGCCTGGTCGCTTTACCAGCAGAAAGCTGCACGTCTCACAACTTTGCTAAAACTGGAAACCCAAGATGTGTTTGTGTTATGTCAGAAATGTGCCGTGTCAATTTTGGCCCTCTCCTCTCTCCGTATGCTGCACCATATGGCCCCACTCTCCTCACACCAAAAGCATCTGTTCCCCTTCCCCAGAAAGAGAGTAAGGGCAGGGTCTAAGAGGCAACTTCGAGACCTAGAACATTCTTTGGTCAGAGAAAGGAGCCAGATGGGATAAGACCCTCTGAGAGCAAACCTGTAGCTCCATCTGGCCAGGCTCTGATATGCCTGTTCTCATTTATTGGTCCTGAGGAACAGGCCACTCAACAGGTCTTGTCAGCTCTAAACAAGAGCAGAAGCTGACTGGCCTCCCATCTCACTGCTGTGACTTGGGGTTTGAAACAGGTGCAGAGAAACAGCCCAGAAAGCTCGAAGCTGGGAGAGATGGAGACAGCTACCCCTCCAGCCAGGATGGAGGTGGCTAGCCAGAAACCTTGGAGACTTAGGAGTCATGGAAAATCCATCCTCTGAACAGGAAACAGCTCCAAGTGTGTGAATGAGGGCTGCCATCTATAGCCAGGTCTCTTCCACCAGTGGGAGGCTGGAGCAGGGGGAAGTGACCATGTCCAAGGTGAAGAACCGCATGGTCTTCAGAGTTGGAGAAAGTTAAAAACATAAACATAAGTGATCAGGCATGCAGCAAATGTGGCCACCTGGAACCATCGGGGGTGGGGGTGGGAGTGGGGGTAGGGGTGGGCCTGTGCTTGTAGGGAAGCTGGGAGGGGGTCACACAGACGGAAGAGTGTATCCTGTACTGTATCCTCTGAGGATGGTACCAGCCTGGCTCAGAGGGCAGAACTGGTCACCCGCCCACATCTAAGTTCAGAGTGGTTTCAGGGGTTCCCCTCAACCCAGGGTCTCTCCCCCAGGTTCTGAACTCTAAAATTCTTTGCAGAGCTTTACAAAGACCTAGATTAATAAATCTTAGAGGGGCTTGTGGTTTAATCAGGTCCCTTTAAAAGAGCTTGCCAGTTTTAATGAACAGCAGGGGCCACTGTTCAGCTGACCTGGTTTATACTGAGCCACCAGTGTGGGCGAGTGGATGGATGTCTTCATGACAGACAGACATGCCTCTAGGCCAGGAACCCCTGTGGGGACCGGGATTGGGAATTTCCAGGCCAGATGTGTCCTGACCCACATGTCCTGACACAGGCAGAGCCTTCAGCATGGAGGTGACAACCCCTTCCCAGCACACAAGCTCAGGATGAGATACTGAGAAGTGGCAGGAGAGGAGGGAGATAGAAGTGAGGGAGGACTCGGAAACCCTGAAGACAGGAAACTCACACCTCAGGCAAGTTCGGTCTGCCATGCCTATGTCTGCTACCTCCCCATCTCCATGCGTGCACATGGGCGCCTCACGTCTACCTACCCACTGCATGTGGCCACCATCAGACCTAGGTGATATAGGTTCACACCACAAATGTGTTGTTCATGTTCATGCCTCGCTCAGCTGTCGGTGTAGCTAGCTCTGTCTCTGTGTCCACAGCTCTGTAACCTCAACACACAGCACCAGACACCTGTCCAACCTCATGCATTTCCATCTGTCTGCATCTGAGAGGGGGTTTTCAGCATGCCACAAATGATGCCGTGGCTCATTATGGACACTTGGGCTTGTGTGTGTGCGTGCATGTGCATGTGCGCATGTGTGTGCATGCATGTGTGCTCTCATGTGCGTTTTGATCACGTGTGTGCATGTGTGCATGTACCTGTGTGCGAGTGTGTGCATACCTGTGTGCATATGTGTGCTCTCGTGTGCATTTTGATGCACACGTGTGTGTGTGTGTGCGTGCATGTGTGCAGCTGTACGCACTCATGCTCACACATACATGTATGTGTGCTATTGTATTTTCTTGTTCGGGAGGCCCTGGGGTCACATAGACACTTGTTCTCTGTTCCCTGTGCAGTTTGAATCCCTGCAAGCTGAATTGTCATACCTTTTATAACTGAATTCAGCAAAACCCACATGACTTTGCGGGACTGAGACCCTGCTTACACAGACAGGGCACTCATTTGAGAGAAATTCCACTCTCAACATGGCCACTTTAGGATTCTGGGTGCTGAGGGGAGGGACCACTCAGGCCCTTCCTTTTGATGAAGTTCTGAGTCAGGCCGGCTGGAGATGACACACATGTTGCATGTGACTGTCACTTTGGGGAGCCAATGAGCCATGAGCTTTGTGGGAGTCTGGATCAGAGTGAAGGCCAGTGGGTCTGACTGGAACACTGACTCCTGGGGTTCAAGATGAAGGAACAAAGACGTCCTGTGCCTGAGTATTAATGGGTATGCCTAGTGTGGAGATTCAGCCAAGGTCAAGAGTTGTTGGGGACAGTAGCAGCCACGTTCAAGACAAAAGTGTGTCAGTCATAATCACTGGGGTCTCACTGATCTGTGTTTCTGAAAGCACATGTGTGTGCGTATGTGTGTGTGAGTGTGTGTATACTTATGTGCATGCACGTGTGCTCTCATGTGTGTTTCCATGCACACATGTGTGTGCATGCGTGCACGCACACATATGTGTACATGTGTGCAAATGTATGCACTCATGCTCACACACATATAGTCACTGGGGCCTCATTGATCTTCGTTTCTGAAAGCAGGAAGGAGCTCAGGCCTTGTGCCTAAGTGTTCAATGTTACTCATATGGGGTGAGGAACCACTCTGGAGCTTAGACGGGCGTCCCAGCTGGGCCTATCTAAAAACCAAATATTGCTTATCCAGAGCAACCAAGGATGTTGGTGTGTCTGCCTGATATCTGCTTTCTCCTGTGGGCTCAGAGCTGGCCATGGGTTCATCACAGGAACCATGATGACCAGATTGATAGAGGTTCCCAAACCTTCTCTGAGTCCTATGGATTGGTGGTCAGGAGGAACAGAGAGGACTCAGAGAGGACCCTGAGGAACATCTCACTATCTACTTCCTGTAATCTTCTGAGAGCATATTAAATTTTTAAAAATGATTTTGTGTGTGTGTGTGTGTGTGTGTGTGTGCGCGCGCGCGCGAGCGTGCGCTATGCAGAACTCAGAAGTCAATGGACAACTTTGTAGAATTTGGTCTCTCCTTCCACCTTCATGTAGGTCCTGGGCTTGAACTTGTGTCTTTAGGCTTGCGTGCAAGCGCTTTACCAGCTGATCCATCTTGCCAGTCCCAGAGGCTGCATTTGTAAGTTTTGTTTTGCTGAACTACACAAATGACATGGAGACTACAGGGACTTTCCTGGCCACCTAGATAAGTGACATCCTTGATTCCAGGGCCCTTTCCATGTCCTCCATGAGGTTACAGATAGCTGGCTCCAGCTATCCTATCCAGTTTTACAAGGGCACACACAGCCCTGGCTACCCTTGACCTCAGTCTCCTATCTCCTACGCACTGAATGTTCCAGTAAGGGCTCAAGCGGGGAGACAAAGTCCCCAGGAAACCGTAGCTCTCTTACAAGGATTCCTCAGGCTGGAGCTATGCCCCTAGCCCAGTCTCCTGTGTCTGCACACGATCTCCTCACAGGGCTCCTGCTCATACTGAAAACGGTTTCCCGAGAAGGAAAGAGTGAACTAAATCTCCGCCTGCCTCCCATCTGCCTCTTTCCCTCTCTGCTGAAACTTCACACTTTTTAGCAGTAGTAAACATAACCAAATTGCAGACTCCCTGGCACATGGTGTGGACCAGTAAGACACCCCGGGAGGAGAGGCTTACCGCTCTGAATTCGCAGGCATGGTGGGATCAATGGAGACCATGGCGTCGTCTGTGGTCAAAAGGGAGATGGTGGTGTTCCTGGAAAACATTCATGTCAGCTCTGCTCCCCCCCCCCCCCCCCACACTTACACATGGGCTTCATGTGACAGAGTCCAGAGGAACCAGGACCTGAGAACAGGGGACCAGGTATCCTTGGTTAGGGGCAGGTCGGGGCAGCTGGTTGTCTTGCAGATATGTCTCCCACCTTCTACCCCCTTATCAAGTCAAGTGAAAAGGGCAAATGTATTCGAAGAGCCGGTCAACTTTTAAATAATTTAAAGTGGGAATCGGAGTGAGGAGAATTTATTGAGTTGGGAGATTAAGGGAAGCTTCGGTGCACAAAAAAACTAGCATTAGACTAGAGATGGGAACCATCACTCACCTACCTGCCTCTGGGCCCTTGGAGAGACCCCTGAGCCGGTTCCTTTTTCCTCCCATAAAGCACAGACTTAAATGGTCAAAACAGGTCTCCTCCCAGTCTCTCATCTAGGGACTTCTGATAAGCTGATACCTCTGCCAAAAGTTTTTATTATTGCATTTTAATTTGTGTGTTTAAGGGCGGAGTGCATGCCTACATGGGTACATGAGGTCAGAGATCTGTCTCTATGGCATCCCTCAGGCACCATCCACCTTGAATTTTGAGACAGGATCTGGGGCTTGCAATTCAGCTTGTGAAGTTTTCAAATCTGTACGATGGAAATGGGACCCAAATCCCACAAGCGTACATGCAGATGTGTGTGGGTATGGTGCAGGGCGTATGGTTGGTTTTTTTTGTTTGTTTGTTTTGTTTTGTTTTTCGAGACAGGGTTTCTCTGTGTAGCCCTGGCTGTCCTGGAACTCACTCTGTAGACCAGGCTGTCCTCGAACTCAGAAATCCGCCTGCCTCTGCCTCCCGAGTGCTGGGATTAAAGGCGTGCGCCACCACTGCCTACCTTGTTTTACAGTTCTTAACATATGCTGCCTAACGCTGCCCGCAGGGTGGCTGCTTTTGCTTCGATAGGATGTGTGCTATATCCTCCAGATCACGGCTTCATCATCTTGTTCCTTTCTTATTTGTTCCTAAAGGGTTTTTAGCATCCTTCCGTCCTATCCGCCTCCATGGACCATGACCCTAACTAAAGTCATCTCCGTCCAATGCCATTCTTTTCTCTTATTTATCTCTTTAGTTGTCTCTGAGACAGGGTCTCACTGTGTGGTCCTGGCTGGATTCTCCAGCCCCAGCCTCCCAAACGCCAGCATTACAGGCATACACCATCTCTGATAGAAAATTAGATGGTAAAATGGACCAAGTGTCTCTTATCCAAAACGCTCATGACCAGAAGTGTTTGGGGTTATTATTATTTTTTCTTCAGATTTTAGACTATCTGTATATATGGGATGTGATACTGGGGGGAGCTGACCCACACCTAAGCATACAATGTACATATTTCACTCTGCATCTTGATTGACACCACACCATGCCAAGGACACCGCTCTGTGCATTTTGGGTCAGGTCAGTGCTAAAACTGTTTCAGATTTCGGAGAACTTGGGATCTGGGGTTTGGGGACTAGTGAGGCCCAGCCTGTAATTAGAAAATTCTCGTGCTAATACAGGATGGATTTAGGAAAGAAACTGTGGGGTGGATTTTTGAGGATTTTGTTGGCTAGGCAACGGCTTTTAACGCATCTCTAAAATGAGTCCCGTGTCCAATACTTCTGGAAGCAAAGGCACTTAATTATTTGTAACTCCAAACACAGTGGTCCTTCTTCCTCAACAGTGAGCAAACACACGAAAGGGAAAACCCAGCTCTGAAGATGAAGATCTAGCTGAGCTCAACAGGGCAGCTGAATCCTGCTGCTGGGGCAACGGTCGAGCCAGGACCAAGTTTCCCATGGGGTTCACTTTGCTGATTTGAGAGAAATCACAGCAGAAGCCTGGGGGGGATTCCTCTGCCCCCTAGCCTCAACTGGTAGCTTCACCCTTGTCTGGTCCACCGTGGGGATAACAGCTCTCATCATGGAGCACCCGGGGGATACTCACCGAGGCAGGCCGGTGGCGATACAGAACAGGTCCATGATGTCACTGGAGTTACAGTACTTGCTGAAAATCACCTGCAAAACACAGAAGCTGAGCGTGAGGACCCAAGTTCAATCCCTAGAACTCATGTAAGTAGGGCTTACTGGTCATCCAGGCCAGTGAGAGACACTCCCTCAACAAACAGGATACATAGCTTCTGGGAATATCACCTAAAGTTGACCTCTGGTTTCCCACATGCATGTGTGCACATGTGTGGCCACATACATGAACATGGGTGTGCACACAGGCACATACGTGAAAAAGCACAATTCACAGGCAGTGAGGTAGCAGAGCACCTACTGGTTTCCATGGAGATGCTGGGTTCCATGTACTCCCTTGCTGTTCGGAACTGAGGATTAGTTTTCAAAGCCATGGGCTCTAAGATGCCACGTGGGCATATTTGCATTTGGTTGGTGTACATGGATTTTAGAAACGCACAGTTCCTTTGTCAGATGAAAACAAATCACTTGCCCTCTTCTCTGTGCCTGCAGTGACCTGGGCTGTGAGCGGCACGAAACTGAAAAAGGAAGCTTCAGAGTACCACAGCACAGCTAGTCTTCAGTCAGATCATGGAGCAATTACGGGAAAAGCACACTTAAATTTCTTGATTTTTTTTTTTTTTCAAAGATTGCCTTTTAGTCTTTGGGGGATGAGGATCTGGGGCTGAATGACTAGATCAAAGGGAGAAATCAAAATGATAAGAAAACAGCTGTGAGTAGCTATTTGTCACAGCAAAATGTAGGCCGTTTGCACTGCGGCTGCACGCCACCAAGCATCCAGCCTGTGCCCTGTAGGACAGCAAGGGCTTGATCCCCAGGATAAGAGAGGAAGGAGAGGAGAGAAGGAGGTAGAGATGGGAGAAAGAAAGCCATGAGAAAGCTATCAATGGGTCAGACACTGAGCTACATCACCCAGCCTCCTTTCTGAGACAGTGTTACACTGTGTGGACCAGAATCGGAATCCCTGGTCTCCAGCTTTGGAGTACTGGGATCACTGGCATCCCCAAGCCCCACTGCATTCCGTAGACAATTTCTCTTGGATGCTTCTTCCTGGCTCACTGCAGTAAACACCCTCCGGTCCCTGCACGTAGAGGACCACCAGGGCTGATAAGATGGTTGTTATTGCCCCGCACAGTCTCTTCTGCTGAGTTGCTTCTTGCTCTACTTTAAAATAGTGAAATAGAACAAAGAGATGACTCTCTCCCACGAACTTGGCCTTGGCCTTACTGGGGAGGGGGAGGATCAATGATACAAAATGATACAAAAGACACAAATGCAGAGCACGTGTTGTGTTCATGCCTCCTGCTCCACCCTTTGTAAATGTACCAAGGGCCACAGTTGTGATCTGCACCATTCATGGGCTCTATCCCCAATGTCCTCAGCTCCGGGTGCTATTGCAGCTCACCTCTTGCCATACCCTGACTCTTGGAGTTTCTTTCTCCCTGGCTCAGTTCTCATCTCATCTTACCCCTGCCCCGCCCCTGAATAGTGTCACTTTTCTTTGCCTGTACCTGATAGCTCCTGTCACCCACAGGGGAGATCCAACTCTCTGCTGGGCATGTAACGTCTTAGGGCTTGCCTCCTCCCAGGCTGTGTCCTGGCTAAATGTCTCCACTCCAGTCTCTGGCTCCAGCCTGACAGATGCTCCTCCTTCTTAGCCATTCTGCCTGCTCTTCATCCTACACATGGTGGCAGTGTCTTTGGTCTCTGCTATCAGAACACACCTTTACCCAGTCAGTGCCAGCCTTGTTTGTTTGTTTGTTTGTTTTTACCATGAGCATCCTGGCATGGACCCCCTTGGCCATGGTTTATGCTGCAGATTTGCTGGCACAGCCAACCTGGAGTCCCGGGTCAGCCTGGGGTTCTAGCCGTTCAGCCATCACAATGGACAGGGTCTTTCTTGTAGCTCACTTTGCCTGTGCAGTTTGGTATTTGATGTCTCACACTTGTATGAGCTGGAGGTGGGGGCAGCAAAGGAGTGGGAGCACGAAGGCATTTTCTATGATCCATCTTTCTAGAGACTTCTAAAAAATGAGGGCAGGGTAAGAGGCTCTTCAAAGTGTGCCTGCAGTCAGAGAAGCAATGGCCCCTGGGCCAGCTCAGGGATACAGTGCACAGCACCTGGGTGAGAGAGGAATGTATACTTTGTTTTTACTAGGCTCAGAGGGGAGCCTCTGAGGGATGGGAGAAGCTACAGGATATTGGATGTGGAGCTGCAGGGCGGGCTATCCCTCTACGAAAGGTCTTGCTCCCCACCTCCCCTGCACAGACACTTAAGGTACCATGTGGCTGAGAGGGGCTTCTCTAGCACCCCGGAACCCACAGAACAACTGATCCTGAAGTTGCATCTCTCTATAGGCGAGAACCATTTATACCAAGGCCTCTGAGAGCCTTGTGGTGTGCAGTGGGGCTCTCTGCCTTCCTCATTTCTGTAAGAAAACTCCCTGACTTCTTATGCTTATTTAGCTGTGACTACTAATGCATGCCATGGCTGCAAGTCAAGCCTCTTTACCGGCTGAGCCATCTCTCTGGGCCTCACCCACTTCTTTGTGCCTCGATTTTAAGAGCTGTAGAATGGGCCCACAGAGGCGGCAGCTGTCCTCTAGAGACAACCTGAGTGACGGATGCCCTTTAAGGCTCTACTGACAAATGTTGTGATTCTGAAGAAGTTCAGAGGCCACCGTGAAGGACCACACCGGGAACAGTAAACTTCAGACCCCTCCGCTCTCAGAGCCCAGTCCAGACAGGCCTCCATGCCCACCTCCACAGGATGCCCAGGACAAACAGAAAAACAGCATGGTGAGGCTCCCAACCACGCCCAGCAGAATTCACCCCAGAGCACAGAGTGAGCCCCAAGAAGATTTTATTGTGTGGATTTTCTAGCTCCACAAAGAAGCCCTTTTTGTTTCTTGGTAAGCATTTTCAACAAACTGGTAGTTTAAAAAAAAAAGAAATGAAACATTTTAAAATAATATCTGGTTTTTTTTACTGTCATCTCCGCCTCCTCCCCAGATTCAGAAACTTGTATTAAATAGTCTTCCTTTTCCATGGCAACGGGGTTATCTACTGAGGTTCCTTCAGAGCAGTGGGCGACGCTCAGAAAGCAGGGGCTACCATATCGGGTCAAAGCTTGGAACTTCCTCTGAGGGGGTAGGGGGAGGGATGGGTAGTAACCTGCTCTGACCCCAAGAATGTCGGAGTCTTCTCCATGAAACGAAACACCTACGCTTCCTTCAGGCCAAGTACCTTGCCCTGTGCTGGCGATTCTTTGAAATGTCTTTGCCCAGATTTATAAGGTCTGCCGATGAAGTAGAAATGAAAGAGAATTTTCTTTGTTGCTTGGGCTTTCAAAGATAGGATGGCAAAGAATGGAGGCCTTTAAAAACTGAAAGGTAATTTTCTAGCCAGGGATGGTGATCTATGCCTACAAGCCCAGCATCTGAGAGGCTGGGACAGGAGAATCATGAATTTGAGGTCAGCCAGGACTGACTGAGTCTACGACTTGCCTGTGCTATATGAGACCAGGTCTCTAAAAGGGGGGAGGGGAGGTAAGCCTTCCACCCAATCAAATGGAAGGCCCCCATGGCACCTGACAGATGCTCTTGCTGTTCCTATGCAAACAGCTAGGCTGGATCTATGCAGGACAAACTTTGTTCTGGGACCAGGATCCACCTCCTGATATCATTTCTGACAAATGGCCTAAGGAAGCTGGATAGAAACTTGGAAGGAGCAGAAAAGACTCCACGGGGCACTTCCAGCAGAAAGCAGTGACCCCCACATTCCTCCGTTCCCTGGCCAACGAGCTTTCTTGAGGTCTCTTTTGAACTAGCTGCAACAGGAGTGGAGCAAAAATCCTTTGAAACATGGTCCTCTCCCTTGAAGGAGAGTCGAGGTTCTTTGGTGTTAATTAGTCTCCGGGTGGGGCCAACACCAGGAGAGTCTGAGTGGGGAGAAGCCAGAGGACAGGATGCTGGGATGACAGAAGTCAGGAGACTTCCAGCCTGGACCGACTGTCGATGACTACCAAAACCAGCTGGCTGCTGTGTGTGGCCGTGGGATTCTCAGACAGCCTCATGAGAAAGGGCACGGGGCTGTCTGTCTACATGTTGAGTAATTTTCTAGATCCTTTGTTCCTTAGTCAGAAACAGACAGCACAAGAAAAAAAGAAGCTGAGATTTAAACAAGATGCCAAGGCAGGATCTCATACCGCCTTCTAGCTTCTGGAGACAGACCGGGGCTGGGCTCATAAGCAAGTATGAATAATCACCCCAAGTCTTTCATGCGGCTCGACAGGCAGCACTGTGATATTAAAATCTGGACAAGAGAAACAATGAGGAAGCAGAGAGCTTCTCCTCATAGGTAGTCCTCCTCTACCTCAGCTGAGACCTGTGAATGCCACAGAGTGGCTTTGTCCCCAAAGCCCCTCCTCATCCCAGTCTCCATGCCACCCAGAGTTGGCAGAAGCTGGACACAATCCAAAGACTAGAGCAAAGAAACAGGCACCCAGGCATGTGTGAGCTCCCGTGGGCCCAACCAGGGTCAAGATTTCACTTCAGGTTACCTGACCTTGAGAGTATACCCTGGCAATGACTGACCCTGGTTACTTAAGTCTATCTTCAAATCAGCCCCCTGCTGTGGACCTAGTTATAGACCCAGGGCTGGATCTGGGACTGAAGCTGGATCCTCAACCTGAATTGCCTTCTCTCTTCACTAGAGTCTCTTGTAAACTTCAAGCAAGACTGCAGCCACAAGACCCTCAGCTTACTATCCTGCAAATGGGCCAACAGAACCAGAGTGCCACTGGCCTCTCTGGGAAATAGTGAGCAACAAGCAGAGGAAAACACCAGAAATGAACCACAGAAGCACAGCTGGCTGAACACCATCTTGAATATCACGTCATTTCGGTTACCCATGAGACTCAATGGCCATAGCAGACTTAAGTCTCCAAGAGCCTCTGAGTATCTTCCAGCCACAAGTTTGTGCAGCACCCAGTTGTATTTTAGTGAGATTATAGAGCACCCCTGAGGGATTTCTGGGGATGGGGTGGAGCTCCTCTGTAGTCACAACTTTCTTGGGAAGGAGTTGCTCTTGACCTGGCAGACTATCATTCAAGAATGGACAAAGCTGTGTATAGTGGAGCACCCGTGGCTTTGAATAGATGTCCTGGCCCAGCTCAGTGATTCTTGGGCCGCACAGCCTCTTCTCAGGAGTATAAGAAGGCAAGGGGGTGGAAGAGGATGGGGTCTGGGCTCTGGCTAACTGGCAATCAATGTCCTTGTCAGCTTGGTTGGGTAGAGACCAGTGGTTCTCAACCTTCCTTAATACGGTTCCTCAAGTTGTGGAGACCCCAAATCATAAAATTATTTTCATTGCTTCTTCATAATTGTAATTTAGCTACTGTTATGAATCCTCCTTCTTGGAGACAGAGGTTTGTCAAAGGGGTCGAGCAAGACCCACAGGTTAAGAGTCACTGGTAGAGACTTTCCGATAAACATCCCTCAGTATGCCTTTTTCCAAAAGATTAGAGAAACAAGATTTGGAGAACCGCAGTAACCAACCTGAAGCTACCAGGCACAGGGTACCCCTCCAACAAGCACTCTCAAGATATGCCCCCCTAAAGCCTAAGGCAGGGGGTCCCGGCTCCTGGTGATCCTGTCCCATCATTATGCTGACGGAGCTGAGCCCAGAGCCTCTTCACACTACTTCAGGAAAGTTCCTAAGAGACTTGGAGTTTGCAGAGATGGATGGGGAGTACAGCAGGAGCACACGGGCCACCGGAGGGATGCATCAGGAGTAGGCTCAGAGGACTGTGGGGTTCCGTGGGAGCAGGGCGCTAGGGACAGAAGAGTTAGTTACCTGAGCTTCTGATAGGGACTCAGTTGTTCTCTATTAGGAGGTGTGGCCTTGTTGGAGTGGGTGTGGCCTTGTTGGAGTGGGTGTGGCCTTGTTGGAGTGGGTGTGGTCTTATTGGAGGAAGTGTGTCACTGGGGGCAGGCTTTGAAGCTTCAGAAGCTCAAGCCAAGCTCAGTGTCTCTCTCTCTTCCTGCTGCCTGCGGATCCAAAGGTAGAATTCTAATCTCCTTCTCCAGCACCGTGTCTAGCTACCATACTTCCCGCCATGAGGACAATAGACTAAATCACTGGACTGTAAGCCAGCCCCAATTATAAGAGTTGCTGAGGTCATAGTGTCTCTTCACAGTAATAGAAACCCTAAGACACCGACCTTCAGATAAGAAGTATGTCACATCACAAGAACTGGCTTGAAAGGCCTAGGTTCCAAGGATCAGAAGTCAGGCTCCAACCCTAACCCTTCCGGCCCTCACCCTATTGGAAGGGCCTCTGGACCCCACTTTGAGCTTTCACTTTGTGTCCTGGTCCAAAGCACCTATGATCAGACTCAGTGCCTTGCCCATGTTTGGAGGTTTGGAGGTCAAGCCTTTTCTAGGGTGTGCGCTGGGGAGGTACTATTGTACTGCCCAAAGTTAACTTGTAAGCACCACCTGCTGAAGGACCAGGTAGCTTCCTGGAATGCTGGGAGTTGTAGTTCTTGTTAGTCCTAAGCCCCTGCAACATGTGGCTGGAGGCCATTTCAGGGAAATTCCAGGGAATAGTCCTGACAAAAGCCCATTTTGGGGGGGGGGGGGGTCAGGGCTTAATAGTTAATAAAGCTTGCTTTAAATTTGGCCCAAAATGGTGGAATTAGCTTTTCTGCAGTGAATCTCAGGATCAACACTAGTTAGGCAGTAGGTGTACTATATTCTGTTTTGCCCTGGCTCAGATTGGATTTCTGTAGCATGCATGTAAAATGAGCACTAAAAATCCACACATTCATATAACTTTTTAAAAAGTTTATGAAGAACTAGTTTTACACCCCCACCCCACCCCTACTCTCACCTCAGTTTTTCTAACAGGGTCTTGCTATGTAAGTTTTAGTTGGCCTGGGACTCACTGCAGAACAAGCTAGCCTTAAAACACAAAAGTAATCCTCCTGCCTGTTGGTATCAGGAACCTGCTCTGCAGATCTGCTCGGAACCCAGTGACGTCACACATAGGTGACAAAGACCTGCACATCTGTGGCCATGGCAACCGCCATCATTCCCAGAATCCACTTGGCTCACCTCCCACCTTTACCTGTGACCCGCTACCTCTCTATTCAAATAAAAGGCAGACCCCTCTGACCTCTCTCTCTCTCTCCCCCCTCCTCTTCGCCGCCACCTTTGCCCTCTTCCCCAACAATAAACCTCTGTGGAACTGCTTTGGCCTGGTGTGGTCTGTCCAAACATGAGCCCCGATTCTAACACAACGCTGCCTCAACCTCCCCAGTGCTGGGATTAAAGGCACACCTGGTTGTCTTTTTAACCAAGCAGTGCTAGACAGAGATCTACCCTAAAGGAGCCTTCTGGAACCCAGCCTGGCTTCCACCGAGCAGCTCACAGTAGCTGTTGGGAGCACTGACGGGAAGAAGCCCCCACAGGAGCATGAGGAAGCCTGGTATGGACACTTGGATTTGTGTTCCAGACACAAAGTGACTTCTTGCGGTCTCTATCCTATTTACGATTGATATTCAGGTTTTCTTTATTCCAAAAATGGCTTCCAAGGCAACTGTGACTGTTTCCTCTCCCGAGAAATTAGAAGCTAGCCTGTACAGAAGAGCCAGAATCCCATGGGGAGGGAACTGGGGGCACAGCAGCCAGCCTCTTGCCTGGCCCTTCTGCTGGTGGCTCCTCCGTGTACTCCCTTCCACTGAGGGATCATGGACTGATCATCTCTGCATGTCTACCTGAAGCACTTGCCTGAACCATCTATGCACATTTCTTGCTGGGCCTATGAGACGCTGGCTTGGATTGTGTCGGGTCCAAAGGAAACTCTAGTTCCCCAAACTCCAAAAGGCAGCCCAAATATCCAGCAAGGAGCTCAGCCCCGCAGGGGAGGATTTCTGGTGGTCAGATAAAAGCCAACATTCCTCAGGTTCTCATCCACCAAAAGGATGACCCTCACCAGCAAACTCCAGAGACACATGGCTCTCCAATTAACATATACCTGTGGCATATCTAGGTCCTCGCTAGCAAGCCTCCAGGCTCCTTCAGTCCCAACTCACAAGCAGAAGCAGGTCATATAGTTCAATGCCACCACACCAGTCTCCAGGTCCCTCTCTCCCCTGCCTGCTACTCTTACTTGCTAGTGTTCTGTTCTCAACTTCCATTCCTTCTACTTTCTTCTCTGTTTCCTTCCATTTTTCTTTATCTCAAAGATAGCCCAGGTCACATCCAGTCTTCTGGCTGTGTTCAGTCTAACTTCTTCATCTCTCTACTTTGGATACTTCCAGATGCCTCTGGATTCTCATTTCTCTCTCTCTCTCTCTCTCTCTCTCTCTCTCTCTCTCTCTCTCTCTTTCTCTCTCTCTCCCGCTCAATAAAAACCTTCCCCTTAACCTTTCCATGCAGCACTTATGCGGTCAGTTTACACAGATTGGCCTTAAGCCAGCGACCACCAGAAACCGTGGGTTTCTCACACTGGCCTGTACTGTTCTACAGTTAGGAAATTCTCCCAGGCCCTGGGGCAAATTTGATAATCACACAGCAATTGACGTTTGGGTTGAGCTGACAGGCTGGGAAGAAAAACCCAAACCAAACTTAGTCTTAGCAGCAGCCCCACAGCAAGCGCCCCCAGGGGAGCTGCAGTGCCTGGGAACTTCCTCTGTGGTCCAGCTAAGCTCCATTAAGACACACCATCCTGCAAGGCTGGGTGGGAACCGGGGTGGCATGAGTTTTCTCTTCACATCACTGAAAGCCTGTGCTACCTTTCAAAACTATTTAAATTAAATAAATAAATAAAAGCCATGCTGAGGAAGTCCCACTGAGGAGATGGCTTCTGGAAAACATACAGCTTTTCATGCTCATAGTTATCGGAACTCTGATGGCAGAATTTTTCCTTAGCAACAATGTTTCACCAAGTCTCTTTGAACTCAGAGTAAAAAAATCTCCAGTAAAACTGTCTTCATAGGAATTCTGTAGTCTCTACTTCACCCTTCCCTAGAAGCTTCACAGCTACTGTGGAGGGACTAGAACCCAGGCTGCTGGGACCCTGCAGTGTTCATTTCTCCTGCTGCTGGATTCCCACGGTCCTCTACCTCAGCCATCCCACCCCCACCCCAGACCCTCGAATCTCAGATTCACCATTTGAAGAGTCTTCGTTTCTTCTCTTAACTTGATGATGGCGCTCATTGGGCCTCTGTGTCAAGCTAGCATCGAGAGGCAATGGGGTCAGAGGTCAACCATACTGGCCCCAAGGGATCAAAGCCAATACTAATGACAATCAAATTGGTAACAAAAAGTAAAGGACAGGCCTATTAAGACTCTTACAGAAAGCAGGGAAGGTCATGAGACTCTCAGAGGGGAGCCTGCCCCCTCCTGCACCTCATCTGGGCCAGCTGTATACAGCGGCTGGAGTACGCAGAAGAGAGAGGGTTAACAGAGGTGTGGGCTCAGGCAGTATAGCTATGCGGAAGTTGTCATCCATGCTGGGTGAGACTTTCTGTCATGTGGCTGCTTTGGGGTCACCCACACTATGCTAAGTGAGTAAGCCCAATTCACAGGCTGGACTTGGATGGAATCAGTCCTTCTGCCGGTCCTCTGCCTATCTCAGGGGGAGCAGACGGTTGTCCGGTATTTGGATGGGAATGGGTGGGGTGGGGGCAGCAAGCAGTGGGTTCTAGGCTAGGGATGCCCTGAGGTAATGGGGTGTTATTAATGGCTGAGAAAAGAACCTTGCACGGGAAGTAATATGTGTGGAACAAGTTGGGTCCAGGAATGAGGAAAGCCCAAATCTCCTAGATGAACCACGGCACTCTTGGCAACTTGGATGTGTTATTATGGGGTGGAGCGTTTGTAAGATGCTGTGCTGGGAAACTGGGTGCAGGAAACTCTGATCTCGCTGTGCTTTCTCTACAGTTTCCTATAAAGCCACTATAAAGTCTTCAAGAATGGGGATAACACCTCATACGGATTCTAAGGTGTTACGGAGGATGGCAGCTAAGGAACCGGTCTTCTCGCAAACCTAGAGAAGAGCCGTTAGGTAAGGCGCACGCGCCGTTTGACTCAGAATCCCACTTCCGGGGAGAAATAGCAGCAACAGCAAGAGCTCTGACCTCACCCTGGCCAGACACCATTCCAATGCAGCCCGTGGATTAGCGCATCCAACTGTCCCAGCAAACCAGGTCACCTTCTGGATTCATGCCCACCCCACTGCTCGGCACAGCACCCCGCCAGCAGTTGAGGAAGCGCCTATGGTACAGTTTACCACAAACACATGGAATGAAAACCATATGGGTCTCATAAACACTGAGATGGTTTCAGTTGAGTGCCTCTCCAGACAGAACGCTACAAATGCGTTCAAATGGTCCCTCAGAAGACCATTTACAGCAACAGTGGGAGAGCTGCCCATGGGAGGCTGTGTGAGGGGAAAAAACCCAGGCACAGCTAGAGGCAAGAAAGACAGACATGCACACCTGCATGAGCACCCTGCAGCTGAGGCCCTGAGGTAGCAACAGTGGCTCCTTGGTTGGTAGGATAATGGATTCTTTTATTTTCTTCTCCTGTAGGTCTCTAGTCTTCTGCCATGAACACGTGGGGGCTTTTACAACCAAGGAGAAGGTTATCTTGCTCCCAAAGCTGAGCCTAGTCTCTGATAAAGGATCGGGTGTGAGCAAGAGGCCCCGAATGTATGAAAATCTCGAGTGAGGAGAAAAGAGCTTTCTTCTCTGTTTTTATTCGGGATGAAAATTCCTTGGCACAAAGCCAAGAACAGAAGAAAATTAAACAGTTAACCAAGGGATGGAGGTTGGGACTTAAATAGCACATGGCTGGGCACGGAGGCTGTCTGATCAGAAGGGACCCAGAGAAAATCAGAAGGGAAGAGAGGCTTTGGGGAAGCTCTGGGGGTAGAAGACATAGACTCCAAAGCAGGGTTGGTGGTTCCTTAGGAAGGCAAGCAGAGGCAGGCTGAGCTAGGTTTTACAAAGACCGCAGGCCTTTTTTTTTTTTTTTTTTTGGTTTTTCAAGACAGGGTTTCTCTGTATAGCCCTGGCTGTCCTGGAACTCACTCTGTAGACCAGGCTGGCCTCGAATTCAGAAATCCACCTGCCTCTGCCTCCCAAGTGCTGGGATTAAAGGCGTGTGCCACCACTGCCCGGCTAAGACCGCAGGCCTTGAGAGAGTGCATGCCTAGTGACCTCAAGGGCGTGCAGACCAAAGGGAATGACAAGGTGTTTCTAATGGTGGTAGTGAATTCAGAGAGGGAACCCTGTGGGTCCACGCCTCAGGTGCTCACACATGTTCAATGTTCCGGAGACCGGAGTGTCCCAGGTGACTAGAGTCACAGGCCATTGTCCACAGGCATTCAGGCCTCTCCTGGCTTGAAAAGTTAAATAGCCATTATCATCTTAGTACAACTTTATGGGACAGGGGGTTGTCTTAATTTGAGAGCTGCCATGACACACAGAGGCAAAGTGATCCTGAGGCCGACATGAGCCTACAGTTGCCACCTGGGCCCCCAATTCCAAACCCAAGGCCACACATGCCCTTGCTTATTGCCCCTAATATTATTCTGAGTGCTAGAAACGTGGCCAAATAAGCGATATTTCAGACATGGTGCTTAATAGCCTATATCTGCTTTAAACATCAGGCCTGTGTACAAACCTGTGAGAAGAAAATGGGTCAGTTTTGGAGACTGGGCAAACTTCTGCCTTGTATCCCTCAGTTATCAGGGCTGAGGAGGGTAAGGTCCTGGCAGCAAGAGTGGTCTACGAGCAGAGACTTCTGGGACTGAATGTCTGTGGCTGGCTGTGCCCCACTTCAGAAGGCCCAGGACTGGCCACAGCTTGTGCTTTCCTGGCTATCTCAAATCTCCAGGATCTCTCTGCTTAGGTGCTGGGGTTCTACACTGGCTCAAATATACATATGTGTGTTTTTGTGTATGTATGTATGTATGTATGTATGTATGTATGTAGATGTATATCTAGGAGTAAAGCAAGGAGAGAAATTCAGGATGGCTTGAGCAGCCTAGATGTCTTAGCTCTGTGGAGACTCCGATTCTCCAGGTGGAAAGCCAAGACCACCCTACCTTGGCTACAGGCATGCTGTGAGGAC
>JADRCH010000196.1:890827-956671 GCA_019843965.1 Rhynchomys soricoides | reverse complement strand
CATCCACTTCCCATCATCCATCATCCCACTCCCCATCATCCATCATCCACCCCCCCATCATCCATCACCCACTCCCCATCATCCATTCCACCACCCGTCCATCTACCTACCCACCCTCTATACTAACACCCATCTCTTCATCCACACCCATCTTATCATCTTCATCTCCATTCACCACTGAGCCGTGGCCCATCGCTCATCCATCTGGTCTACCATCTATCCAACCCTCCATCCACCAAGTAGCCTATCACCACTCATCAATTCATCCACTTACATCCTACCCAACAATCCATCCATCTGTCCTCCCATCCATCCACCTACCCATCGCCCTTCCATATTTGAATTTCACCCCCCAATTATAAATTCTACACGTAAATTTCAGCACTCCGTTCTTCCTGCGCTGTCTCTTGCTCTGGAGTGCCTAGCAATGACATCATATCCAAGATGGTTACAGCTAACCAGCAGGCAATCACACTGTTTTGTTTGCTAAAATACAAACTGCCTCATTTCCCTTTCTAATGCAGGAGATGTTTTTCTGGTCATTGCATTTGAAAAAGAGTATAAAATAATAGCAGAAATTTCCATTTATTACTGTGTTCCAGATCTATTACTGAATTTATCTCTGGAGGAGGGGGGCTTGGTTCTAGAGGCAAGATCACACGCGTACTGAAGTGGAAGGAAAGTGAGACACAGCCTCAGCTCCCCACTCCCAGCCCCACGGGGTTCCAGTACCTGCCCACTGGCCCCACCACTGCTCAGCCCGCTACCCACTGGCCTGACTTCCAAGCTCACGGCCAACATTACTGTTTCCCCTGTGTTTTGTGGTATATCTCTAAATGTAAGGGCTGCTTCTTAAGACAAACATGATGTGCTAAGTGCACAGAAGAAATAGAATGGCAGTCCCCCAGGTCAGGTCCCCGTGTGGAAACTGATGTCTCGTGGGCAGGGGTGGCAGCAATGGTACCCTCTTTTCACCATTCACTGAAACGTGGTGCTTCTGCTCCCTAAAGCACCCAATCCGGAGTGGATACTCTTATTTTGCAGACTCTAAGGCTCAGAGAGTTAAGTAACTTTCCCAAAGCCACACAACAAGGGCAAGGGAAAGAGATGAAAGGTAATCTACAGACCAAGTGATGTCCTGCAGAAAGTGGGATTCAGTGACTCCTGCAATGGCAGCTGTGAGCTGAGCAGGCCCACAGCGCATCGGGCGCATGAAGGGGAGCCGCCAAGTCCAGAGCTGCCTACATGAGCAGCCCCCAGATATCCTGCTCTCCCCCTGCCAACCCCCTGTCCCTGGAGAGATCATGAAATGAGAGATCCAGCTAGGTCACTGTGTGAGCCAATTTTCCCTTCCTGGAGCAAAGAACTAGGACAGTCAGCTTACTAAGGGGATGTATGGTTTGCCTTGTGGTTTAGTGGTTCTAGTCTGCAGTTGGCCAGCAATAAGGCAGCATCCTTGTGGGGCAGTGAGACCCATCACTGCTCGCCTTATAGAAATGACATGAAAGGAAGAAAGAGGAGGGTGCCAGTTCCCAACATCTCCTTGGAGAGCACACACCTGCAATGCCCTAAATCCCCCCATCAGATGGCATCTCCGGATGATGCCTCTACTTTCCAATTTTGTCCCGGGCTGGGGACCAAGCCTCCAACACATGGGCCTTTAAGGACTCATCCAAACTACACACATCCAGTTGATGGAAGACATAGCTCTGAGGTAGTGTACCAAGACTTCCCTACCCCTAGGGTGGAAACAATGGCACCTCCACCTGCTTCCAACTTCCTCCCTGCGCCCAAGATGTGGGGGCTGGGGGAATACATCACTCTAGAAAGACCCAATTACACTGCAAAAGGAGTCTAGCATCAGGGTGCCTGGTCCCATGCCAGCTCTGACCCTGAGCTTGGGACAATGGGCATGTATTCTTTCACCAGATAGAGTGTGCACTATGCATGTGGGGGCTCTATCACCCAGGAAGACATGCATGTTGGGAACAGCAGGCAATGCTAACAGGCAGATGTCACACCTATCTCTCTGATGGGCTACAACATCAAAACTCTCACCAGTAGAAGAGGCTGGTGTCTGTGAGAATCCTACTTTGGGAAGCAGGGCAAGACCACTCTGATCCACCAAACCTCCTCCAGCTCCCCAGGTTGCCTGGCTGCCAGCGGACTCCAGGACCTGTGTCCCTGCCGGCCCTGCAGGTCTCAGGATCCTCTGCTTGGATTTGTCTGCCACGCTTGATACACTTGTCTCTCTTGTCAAAGCTCTGGGTCACTTTGCTTTCTTTCTTTCTTTTTCTTTTTCTTTAACACTTTTAGTGTCTGAAGCCAATATCTCTGCTATAAATAATGAATCACAGGAGCTAACTGGAAATAGAGAAAATGAGATCAAAAGACTAAGAAACATGCTGTGCAGAGCTCAGGACAGAGGGCTGGATTGTGGGGGACATTGCTGGGGCTTGCCTAGTGACAGTCTGGTGGCCTTCTTCCACCAGGTTGCCCCTAGAATCCTGGCTTCAAGACAGGGTCCGAGAATGGAGCAGTGTGAAGACGCATAGAGAATCCTTTGCAGCCCTTCTCAACCCGAGACTCAGCAGCGAGTTTTGAGACCTCAGGCCTCTATGGCTTTTCAGTATTTCCCATCAGCTAAAGGCTTGTCCCCAGCTGATGAAGGCATTGGGAGGTGGCAGAATCTTCAGCAGATGCGGCCTCATTGGTGGAAGGAGGCCACTGGGGGTATGCCCTTGAAGGGACGCTGGCCTCTTCTCAGCCTGTTCTCTGCTTCCTGCCCTCCAGGATGCAAGCAGCTCTACCCTACCACACAATGCCCACCATGATGCTCTACCTCCCCATGGGTCAAAGTGATAGTGCTCCATGGTCATGATGGAAACTTCTAGAAACCTTCCTCCTTAGAAACGATGATAGAAGTCTGGGAATGACAGGCAGCCATTACTAGTTCCAGCAGGAATGGTAAGGACAGAGCTTCCACCAAAGCCACAGTGAGAGGGAGGCGCTGTTTATTCAATGCGCCCAGAAACAGAGGCACACAGTCTTCATGATCCCCTCAGGGTTAGGGGGGAAGGCCAAGCTACATGGATGATGGTCAGAGAAAAAGCAGGAGGATTCATGGAGGCAGTGCCATTGAGGCTCTGAAGAAGGCTCGGGTGGAGCTGGTATAGGACACCTGCTGGGAGCAGAGGGTCTAAGACCTCAAACAGAAACTCCCATGATTAGACCTACCATGACATGTCTGAAAAACAGGCAGAGATTTCCTTCTAGTGAGGGGCTAGTGATGACTTGGTGGCCTGGGTCCCTCGAATGTCATTTATATACTGCTTTCAGTATAATTTAAATCCTCTCAAAGTACTGTCCTCCACCCACCTATCCAGCTAAGTACCATGTCCACACTGGTCCCTCCGTTCTGCCTGCCAGGAGCTTCACCATCTCTCCCTTTTGATACCAATGGATAGCCCCCACTCCTCTACAGATTTGGTATCTGAATAGTTAGGCCCAATAGGCTAGTAGGCATCTGGGGGTGGGGTGGTGGCTCCCCAGAACTTTTTTTTTTTTGGCTGCAAAACATTCTAGGTATTTGCATTTCCCTTATCTGGCCCTCCCTGAGCCAAGAGGGTGGAGAGACAAGCGTACGCAGGGAGAAGTCCTGAGTGGGAAGGAGTCTGTCTCAGTATGGGGAAAAACAGGCATGGGCAGCCCAGGCCACAAGGAAGCAGGGAAGCCACCACCTGGGAGGCTTGGGGTCACCATGAACATCACAGACCATAATAACCCTGTTGACTCTTGTCCATTCCTTTCCTTTTGTCACTGGGAGATGGAAAGGGACATCTTTCTACTTTTCCAAAGAGACCCTGGGGGCTGGACTATGTCTCCCTCAAACCCTTGCATTGCCCAAACTTTAGACTGAGTACCAGAGACAAGGGCTTCACGAGGTGATGGAGTCACAGCTGTCCTGGTGAGAATGTTGGAGAGATCCAACACTACTCATAACCTTCCAGGAGGTGAGCAGGACACATACATACAGAAGGACGTCCATGTAAGGACCCAGGAAGCTATTGCCTGCAAGCCAAGAGGCCTCAGGAAGAACCAGCCTTGAGATACTATGACCTTGGACCTTCAACCTTCAGGACTCAGTTTCTACGCTGAATCCCCATGTGCACTAAGCCAAGCCTCCTCTCTCCTTCCTCTAAGCTTCTTTGGTCATGGTATTCAGGGTCATTACAGCCCAGAAGTGACCAATCCACCCATGCTGCCTCAGGGACTTCTCCCTCAACTACCCCATCCTAGTGATAATAGCACAGACAACATCACCTCCCACACTGGCTTTGAGGGGCTCAGCCTAGACACAGGGGCCCAGGGGAGAACTTGTTCCATAGACTGTAGATGTCTAAGTAAGAGGAAGTATGCCAATAGGGTGGCTTTTAGAGTCCATTGCCCTGTACTGCTACCACTAACTTTAGTCCTGCAGTTCCAGAACTGCACCTGGCTCCTGCCACCATGCCTGCTGCTCGCCAGCCAGGACTCTACTCCACAATGTACTCTCAACCCCCTGGACCCGTAAGCCAAATAAACCCTTCTATAAGTTGCCTTCACAGCAACAGAAAAGGAATCGATACAAACTCCCCGAGGCAGTGTGGTCACCAGCTAGCTCCACAGCCACAGATTCTGAGCTCTGGCTTTCCTGTCATTTAGCAACAATGGTACCTTCAGCTCTCACACGGAGTCTCAGATGTTTCCAAACACACACAGTCACTGCTTTTCGAGCCTTGAATCATAGCTTAAGCTTTAATTCAGCCTGGCAGGACCTTTCTGACTTTGCTCTGTGAGCAATGGGCTAGGGCTGTGTCCTGAAACCCAGCCTTCCCAGCCATGGGCTCATTAGGAATCTGAGTTCAGGTTGAGACACACTGAAGCTCACTAGGCAGTAATGCCAAACGTGCCACTTTTCTGGCTGTGTTTGAGACTCGAGAAACGACTGCAGAGAAAGGCATCATAGGAGACAGCTTGAGTAAACTGGTCTTCGCCAATGATCTTTTCATCAGAATAAATAAATAAATAAATAAATAAATAAATAAATAAATAAAATCACCCATATGCAGCTGGCTACCTGACTATAAACAGGCCCATGTGGCTACACTTCTTGTGGTGACTTCTAGACTCTCAGCTCAAACTACTTTGGAAGAGCAGCCTGCCCACATGCCAGAATCCTGGGCTAAACAGATTCTCAACTTCCACCGCTGCACAGGTGGGCTCTGTTTTTCTAAAGACCTGTGGAAGGCTGGCCAGCCCCACGAGGCTGTCAGTGAGGGCATGGGAACTTGACAGGAGGCGGGTCAAGGGGCCGGGTGGCAATGTGGTAGAGTGGGAATCTTCCTTCCACACAGCGCCATTCATTGCTGAGTTGGCTTTGCCTGTAGAACTCAGCCCCTGGGCAATGCTTTCAGCCTGCAAAACACATACACACACACACACACACACACACACACACACACACACACACACATGAATCTGAAGCCCACAGCCAAGGATACAAGGTCAGCGTGTCTTGTTCCACCCGTGCCTTTAGTGGGACTGTCTTCCCTTCTGGCTTCCTCAGTGCCATTCAGTCATGGAGACTAGATGTAGGGAGAGGGTGCCAGGGCCCAGACAGGGTACAGAGTCCATTTTCACAGAGATCAAGCTGCTTTTCTGCTAGAGAAAGTGCTAGAAAACCGAAGTGCTGGCTACAGGGCACAGTGAGTTAAGTCAGGGCTGCAGAGCCATGCATTTAACAATGTTACATATAGTTTATTGCAAGTAGAAACAAATTAGACAGCAGGTCTAAAGGGTAAAGAATAAAAGCAACAGCGAGTTTCTGTATGGGACAGATGTTCCCAGTGTGTGGCGGGAGAAGAGGCACAGAGGTGTGCAGAGTGAGAATGAGAGGTTACACACAACGGCACACTCCTGTGCTTCCAGCATGAATACCAGCTGCCTGCGTTCAGGGTAGGCGGATGCACACACAGGAGGTGCAACACTGTGGGTTGTCAGAGGTCATGGTCACTTCTCAGACCCTAGGAGTCAGTCAGGTCACAGAATGCACTTTCTGTGAATGGAATTACCAGGCTGCAGCTGGACTCCTGGGAAGTTGAAGCCCTGTGCTCAGGGCAGATGTTGAAACGGAGCCATCAGGACAGGGACCCTGCAAGGAAGTGTTTTCCTGGTGACTCAGTCAGTCTTCCCTATCAGTCCTCCCCCCCCCCCCCATCTCAGGGGTGGGGCTTGCTGCTTACTGGCAGCCTGATGACTGGGTAGGAGGGGGCTTTCTTGAGCAGTGAGGGGCTGTGGGGCACACCTGCTACTCAGACAGTCATCTGAGCAGAGTCCAGCCAGGATGCCCCAAGGTGCTCCCATTGCTGGTACTGGTTTGTGTGTCAGTTCCACTACTGAGTATGCCCTTCCTATGCTCTTGAGTGACCAGAGCTGTGTTTTATACATTTCTGAGGCCAGATGGACCCTCACACGCAATGCACTCTGGTGAGGTCTCTGGTCCCTTTGACTCTGGGCGGGAATTGGTCCCAACAGGTATGGCTTCTGTAAGTCAGAGATGGAAGCATCTGGAGCATAGGGTCTTTGGTCCCGTCTTTCTGTTCGTGGCCGCTTTTGGTCAGACTCAGTGGATGTGGGAGAATTATGAGAAACAAGGTGGTACCTGCCACAGCTTCCTTAGGGACCTCGAACCTGTCAGGTCTCAGGGTGTAAAAGATATTGAGAAACAGGTCACAAAGGCCTGAGGAGCAGCTAGACATCACCTAGTTTCCCAGGTCCCCTCCTGCCCTGTGAGTCACCAGCCTCTACATAGTCACTCTGTGGAAATGTTGCTACCTTTCCATTTCTCCAGAGAAGAAAATGACTTTGACATCTGACCTGGTTATTTAGAGGGGTAGGGGAGGTGAGATAGGGTTTCTCTGTGTAGCCCAGGCTATCCTAGAACTCACTCTGTGGACCAGGCTGGCCTCGAACTCAGAAATCTGCCTGCCTCTGCCTCTGGAGTGCTGGGATTAAAGGTGTGCACCACCACTCAGCTTTGTCCTGGTTAGATTTACTATCAACCTGATACAGCCAAGGGAGTCTCAAAGGACTGCCAGATCAGATTGGCCTGTGGCCATTTCTATGAGGAATTGCTTTGATTGTTAATTTGATGTAAGAGGTCCCAGTCCACCAGGAGTAGTGCCACCCTGGGCAGATAGGCCTGGATGGTATAAGAAATCAAGCAGAGTTGGGTGTGGCAGGGTACGCCTTTAATCCCAGCACTCAGAGGGCAGAACATAAGCAGGGTAGGTAAGCCCATAAACTGCATTTCTCCCTAATTTTCTACTTCAGTTCCTGCCAAGACTTCCCTCGGAGATGGACTGTGACCTGAAGCATAAGCCAAATGAATCCTTTCCTTTCCAAGTTGCTTTTGGTCATGGTGCTTCTCACAGCCACAGAAACCAAAGTAGGACACCACCTCCCAGTCGGCCAGAACAGAGTCAAATGCTGCAAGGGACCAGGGACACTGCTCCTTAACGATCAAGAGCAGAGCCATCTCTTTGTGCATTGGGCAACACCAGTGTTTCCAGAGGACTGCAGGTTATCAGCAGTCACCTCTTGGCAGGGACAAGCTAGGTCTGAGCCTATAGCAACCCCTCCAGGCCAAAGGTCATTGGGAATGTTTGGCTTGAGGGGAACCTTAGATCAAAGCTGGGCACGGAAGGAGGGGCCAGGGCATGGTCTCTGATTTCTCAGTGACTGTCCAAGGTCTTCCTAGGATACTCCTACTGTGGTCCCATCAGGCCCTTAACAGCAGTTTGCTTATTGCAAAAGAAACTGAAAGTTGAGGTGACCTCGCTTATCTTCACAGCCAGCTCTGATCACGGCAGAGACCCAGGGGCTATCTCAGACCAGTGGTCAGGCACAGAGCTGGCCATCCATATGGCCCCTGCACCCTCCCTAGCTTCACACTGGGCCCCGGAAAGATGAGGTGCTGTGCCCATTATCTGTTTAGAGAGTCTAAGTTATAAAACGTAGCACAGGGAGACACATGGATTGCTCTGTAACTGCTGAGATGTGCCAAGGGGAATAGCTGAACCTGGGCTGATGGAGGAGAAGACACCAGGAGGCAGAACCCACAGGACTGACCCAGGTCATCTGGCTATAAGAAGCACACGGATATGAATAAGAGAAGATGAGGGGCTGGAGAGATGGCTCAGCGGTTAAGAGCACCGACTGCTCTTCCAGAGGTCCTGAGTTCAACTCCTAGCAACCACATGGTGGCTCACAACCATCTGTAATAGGATCTGGCGCCCCCTTCTGGTGTGTCTGAAGACAGCGATAGTATACTCATAGACATAAAATAAATAAATCTTTAAAAAGAAAGAGAGAGAAGATCAGACGGTGGCAAGATAGCCACTGTGTGTCTGGATGGGCAGGCCCACCCGTTCCGAAGTAAAAGGGTAAGACAGAATATTCTAGGAGAGGATGAGACAGTCAGAACTAGGGGACACTGTAGGTGGCCTGATGCTCACCACAGGACCAAGCCTGAGGCAGGTACATCCCTTCAAACAGCAGAACCACCAACGAGATAGAGCCACAGGCTAGGAAAGAAGGCCGAGTTCCCGAGAGCTCTGGGCAGCTGGAAAAGGCCTAGGAAGGGTAGAGGGTGCCAGAGAAGCAGATAGCAGGGAACCCCAGTCCCAATGAGAGACCCAGCAGAGCATGCAGGGTGGAGGACTCTGAGTGCAGAGGGCAGGTCAGAGCCTGTCAGGTCCATAAAGGCACGCTAGAGCCAGGCTGGGTGGAGCCCAGGAGTGTGGTGCCCAGCCCCAAGCAGGCCTTGGCATCTTGAGCTCAGCACTCCGGCAGGACAAAGGCCGGGCAGCCACACCCCCAGAGACAGACCATTTCAAACAAGGATACTGACCAGCTTCCTCAAGCTACCGTGCCCTGCCTGTGGCTTTTCCCATTTCAAACAGAAACAGCTCAGCAAAACTCAAGTGGCTGTTTCTATAGTAAGACCAGGGTTCCAGCTGCAGAGATGGGCTAGAACAAAGCCATAGGCAGCTTAGAGTGGCGGAGGGGAGGCGCTTACCAGATCAGGACCAGGCTCCAAGGAAGGTTCCCAAGCTTACCCCTTGCCCAGCCACTTGCTTTTCAAGCAACCCAAGGCTGGTTGGCCTGAGGCCCCCAAAGGCCTCTTAGGCTTTCCTCATAAATCTGCAAACCCAGGCCTGGCTAAGCTACCAGGCAGGGGTTCTCCGGCTTCCTGATTCCAAGTGCCTCCTGCTTGTCATCCCTACGTGGGTAAGCTCAGTATTCTCGTCCTTTGCAGATAAGATAAAGGACCAAGTACTGAGATCTGGGGGTATGAACCCCCCCTCAAGTGGAAAGCTATGAAAGTGCAGAAGAGAATCCTCAGAGCAAAGATAGAGAGGACCTCATTTCTAGAGAGCAGATCTGGCTCCCAGCTCCCCGCTTCTTTAACAGCCTGAGGACCTCTTGCGTGTTGCATCCTGGCAAGCCGAGGAACGGTGGGACAGGAATGTAGAGACTTGGTTGGACAAGCCACACTGTACTGGCTGGTTTTGTGTGTCAACTTGACACGAGCTGGAGTTATCACAGAGAAAGAAGTTTCAGTTGAGAAAAATGCCTCCATGAGATCCAGGTGTGAGGCATTTTCTCAATTAGTGATCAAGGGGGGAGGGCCTCTTGTGAGTGGTACCATCCCTGGGCTGGTAGTCTTGGGTTCTATAAGACAGCAAGCTGAGCAAGCCAGGGGAAGCAAGCCAGTAAGGAACCATCCCTCCATGGCCTCTGTATCAGCTCCTGCTTCCTGACCTGCTTGAGTTCCAGTCCTGACTTCCTTTGGTGATGAACAGCAATGTGTAAGTGTAAGCTGAATAAACTCTTTCCTCCCCAACTTGCTTCTTGGTCATGCTGTTTGACCAGGAATAGAAACCCCGACTAAGACACTGCTCCTTGGCCATTTGGAAGATTTTAACCCAGTATGTCCTAAAGGCTTCTGGGTCTGTAAGATGAGAGCCTTCCGAGCCTTCCCTGCCTTCACAGAGGAAAGAACACCAATCCAATCCCCATCAATAATGCAGACCCCGTCATGTCCTTCTGTAACATGTTAGCTAATTGGAAATAACTTGCGGTACCTACCGTTTGTGAGCTTGCCATCCTCAGGCCAGAGGGGCAGCGATGGCTCACACAGGCTAATGAAGTACCTTGAGTATCTCCATCATGCTGGACCCTACCTAACTTTCAACATCCAACTTTGGGGCGTGTGGCTCACTGGCTACCTGATCTGCCTCATCCGTCTAAGCTGTACAACAGCATACCCACTTCTACGCTCACTTCACAGCTGAGAAAACAGACATGGCAACCAACCAAAGCAGAGATGGGAAGTGGAGGTCCGGAGAAGTGAGACCCTGGGGACACATGGTGTCCGCCACCTAAGGGCCCTACAGATTTTACATAGGGTGCAGGAAGAGAAGTCCTCAGGGCTCTCCTATCTTCTTCTACATGAAATGCCCCTGATATAGAAGCCAGAATCCCCCGAAATTCTTGCTGTCACCTCCATTGTGCTGTGTGCATCTGGAATTGTCTCCAAACGCAAAGAGCAGCATCAAGCATCAGCCAAACTGCTACACTGGGTTCTTTGTGTCCCACCCCGGTAAGACCAAGAGAGCCTGGAGTCTTCTCCCTGAGCTTTGCTGGGCAGGTAAATACTGGCATAAGCCAGTGTTAGCAATATGGTTGCTCCCATGTCTGCCTGAAGCTGTAATGACTAGGAGTAGGCAGGAGCTCTGGGCAAGCTCCTAACCAAGATGACAAAAAGCAACACATAGCCTTATCTCATCCCAAGCCTTTTCTCAGGAAGCAATAGTGGCTTGCTCCTTGACTTCCCATGGAGAGGAGATGGAGTGGGTAAATGCAAGCCAGGAAGAATTGCATGTTGGGAACTTTCAGATGTGCCCAGCACCTAGGAAGGGGACACACTTTGCACTGATGTACAAGATCCCACCAGTGTGGATGGGTGCAGGGCTGCAAGGTGAGGAGCCTGAGAAGCGGACCCAGACACGGGGAAACCCGAAGACCTGGTTCTCACCAGGGTAAAGGTTCACCTCGGCACCCAGTGCTAAAGACAGAGTGCTCAGGAACAGTGATGGGCTGACCACAGTGACAGGACGGAGGCCCGCTTGCTCTACCAGCCTCTGTTCCATGGTGCAAGTACAAAGATGTTTATGAACAAGCAGAGACAGAGAGGAGAATGACGCCTCTTGTGTTCTGCGAGGTTCCAGGCACTGTTCATCTCTCCCACTTACTCTCATTACAGTCTATAAAGCAAATACGATGGATCCCTTCACAGAGAGGGACGCCAGCCAGAGGAGCCCAGAGCAGCAGAGCCAATACCCACATCAGGTCTGCTTCCTCCCAGGACTATGACTTTCTAGCCTAGTGTAGGTGCCTGTCCCCACCCACCCCAGGGTTGGCTTATAGGTGACCTTCCCAGAGGTTACCCAAGTTCAGGTAGGTCCACTGGGAAAGCCCATTGACGCACAGTGACAGACCAGGCTCTCCATAACCTTCCTTCTACATTCTACCCACGGCTGAGCAGATCTTTGAGGACCTTCGGGAGATTTTAGAACAGACTTACCACTGCTGGCCAGGTGACACCCCATCTTTCCTCTTTAAAGAGATAAAAGAAAGCCAGCAATATGGCTTAGTGACAAAGTGTCTGCCTCACATGCATGAAGCCCAGGATTCCAGCCCTTGCACCACAATTGGGGAAAAGAACCCAAATAACAAAAGAAGCATATCTTTAATAAATTCTCATTTGGTGGGGTGGGGGCGAAATGTATGTGTACAGATATGTGCTTTGTATACACACTGATACACATACATGAACACATCTGTGCTCTTCTGGACTGAAGCAGGAAGACACACCAGGAGAGTCCTCCCTTCCTCTGGGAGGAAGAGGAGGCTGTTAAATCTCTGTAGCTGTGCTTTAGGAGTCAGGAGCCTGGATCTGGTCCTGCACCTGCCCTTCCTGCTGAATTAAGAGGCTGACCAATGATGCTTGAAGGTGCCTCCCAGGCCATCCCAAGTTACCGAGCCTATCAAAGGGCCCACCTTGGAGGAGGGATGGGACTTTCCATTTTCCCAGGATCAGGCTGAGGGCAGAAGGCAGGTTTCTCCTACTGGTGAAGCCAGCCAGCCAGCTAGCTTAGAGAGTGCACACCTGAGAAAGGAGGCCCATACCCAGCAAGCAGCCCTCCTTAGCTTCCTTTGCTGGGTCCACAGCAAGCTGCCCGGCTTCCCTAAGATATCCAGCTGCGGTCCGGGTGCAATTTCCCCACAACGGCGTTTCCATAGGCACTTTAGAAGGAGCTAATGAGACCACCCCCGTCCCCAAGCCTCCTCTAGGCCAGCTTGCCCATTGTCCCTTTGTCAATATCCACAGAAGTCAAGGGCTCTCTGTGTCCAGAGAAGGGTCTTTAGAAGGGGAGGGGCCACGAACAAAAAGGGTCTGTGGCAAACCGCACTCCTACGTGGCTCAAGTTGGTTGGGAGGGCAGTGTACAGCAGAGCCAAAAGCGGGTCCCTTCAGTCCCCGCGAGGCCGCAGGGTGCAGCGGCAGGATCCTGCAAGACTGTCACCGACCACCTAGGACCTACCCCGCGAGTCTGCACCGCTGGCTGTCGTACCTCTCGGGGACCCTGCGCGCACGGCGGGCCGCCAAGGTCTGCTCGGTCCGTGGGCTCCGAGCCCGCGGTGGGGACACCTGCGCCTATTAGGGCACACGGAGGCTGCGGAGGGGAGGGGGATCGGGGTACCTTCTGGATGCGTCCATCGATGTCCAGGTAGATGGCCTTGGGCCGGTAGCTTGAGGAGCCGGCCCCCATTGCGCCCGCAGCTGCACTTGGACTTTTTCACCTTACTTTCTCGCCGCGGCCGCCGCGCCGGGAGGGCGGGGGCGGGAGGAGGGGCGGAGGAGGGGCGGGGGAGGGGCGGGGGCGGCCAGCCAACCAGAGCTGGCAGCTCGGGGCCTCCACACGCCCCTCCTCCCAAGGCACTGGCCCGCCCCGCTCCTCCATCCCCTCTTCTCCCCTCCCCTCCCTTCTTCAACCCCTCCCCTTCTCCATCCTCCTCCTTTCTCTCCAGGGCTCCTCCCAAACGTCTCTCCCCCTCCTCACTCACGTTCTTCTCCTTCCCTCTCCACCCTTTCTCCTCCTCCCTCTCTCATTTCTTCCCCCTCCCTCCCAGCCTTTCCCCCATTATTCCTGTCTCCCAGGCTCTCCTCTTTCTCCCTCCCACCTCCTCCTGCTTTCTCTGCCCACCTTCCTCTATCCCGTTCTCTCACCCCTCTCTTCCTTTCCTATCCTGCCTCCGCCTTTGCCACCTTTTCCTTCCCCTTCTCCCCTTCTTTCTCCCGCTTCCTCACCTCGGTCCTCCCTTACCTAGGGTCCCTCCTCCTCTCTCATCTTTTCTCTCTCCCAGCTGCCTCTGGCCCTCTCTTTCAATTCTATCCCTCTCCCTCCCTTCCCTCCCCATCTTCTCTTTTGATTCCTGTCACCTTGATAGCCTGTTTCTAAGTGTCCCCTTCATACAGACCCACTGTGCCCTTTAGCTTGATCAGAGATCACCACTGTATACAGTTTCTGGGCTGAGAGCTGTGACTGTGGCCCACAGTGCTGGGAAATCAGCCCCCCTCTCCTCTCCCCGCCCCCCCACCCCCGCATTAAAAGCCACCCTCACTTCACTTAATTTGAATCGGAAGTGGGGAAAGTTCCTTCCCCAAGCAGCCCGTGCATTCCTGGAAGGGCTGGGAAGGCTGTTTCCCTTCACCTGGAGTTGACCGGGCAGCCTCGTTCTTGCCCTTTAAACTGAGGGAAGCTTGCCCAGTCGACTATCTGTTAGATGCAGCATTTCCCTTGCCACCGCCCCCACAACGCTCACATATACTTTTGCTATTTTCCATGGGGGTTGGGGGCGCATGGTAAGCCTGAGGGGAGAGAATTTCAGGTCTCCTTAGCCTCTGGACACAAATGACTCTCTGGGGCTTTCCTTGTGGGAACAGCTGGAGAAGGGGCTCTGAGCTTGTTGCTCTTGGAAGCCGCTGTCAAACCGCTGGAGAAAGCGCCTATTGTTTGTCTTGAGTGGATTTCCAGCCACACTGTCCCTCTGCTGCTGTCTGGGCTGTGCTCACCGAGAATGCCTGGGTCTCCTTATCCTAAGGGCCTGAGAGGAACCAACCTAACCAAACAGCCTGGTCCATGGCCCTTTCTTTCCCTCACTTGGCCTTTCTGGTCTTCACCTGGTGGACAGTCACTGACCTTGCCAATCCCTCCGGAGCTATTGGAATCCAGGGATGAAGCCAGGGACTTCCAGAAGCAGCATGCATTAAAAGCACAGATACCCGTATTCTCCCAGCTGTTAGCACTGGGAGCTGCCCAAAAGCATCGACCTGTAGCCCTGAGGATGGAGGAGGCTCAGGATGCCTGCTATGCAGACTCTGGTGACTGTCCCTAGGTGAAGGAAGTAGCTACCTTCTACCTACAGGCTGTCTACCCCCCCATATCACCTTGATGGTTCTAATCTGCCCAGGCTGTCTGGGGGACCCTGCCCACTCCCCTAGTACAATTAAGGAGCCTAAGACAAAGCTTGGCACCTTGAGAATTGCTCAAGAGTGACTGGAGTATGGGGGGACGGCAGTAGGGCTTTAAGGTGAGGTCTGACGCGTCTGGGTGGTTACAGCTAGCTGGACTTGCAGCTGTGATCTGGTATCCTCAGAAAACCAAGCTGGTGTTGGTTGTCAAATGAGCCAACACTATTGGAACTGATGGGCAGCCTGTTGTTAGGGTCACCTTGTGCTCCTGTACATGGAGAGCCTGCCATGGAGAGCCGATGTGGCTGATGACTTTCTTCTCCAAATCTTGCTGTCATCTGGCCTAGTCCCCTGGAACTGGTTCCTTCAAGATCAGATATTTGTCCCCCATGCAGCTGACCTGCAGCTTGGAGGGTGTGGCTCTGCTTGTCTCCTACTGTGGGTGTTGGGCACCAGGCAGGCTGGCCCTTCCAAAGCCTGGCTAACTCTCTAGTCAGAATAACAACCACTCCTAATCTTACTGTGTGTTACACAGCTTTCCTCTCAGGAGACCTCTGAGCAGACACTTAATTACCAAGGCAGCAACTGTTACCCAACGAATGCTTGCCCTGCTCCCCTGTTCCCCCCCCCTCCAACCCCCAGAACTATGGCTTCTTCTTTGCCAACGACTCTGTATTCAGAACTGTTGCAGGTACTGGGCGGGTTCGGGGTATGGAGCAAAAGTTCGGGGTAATTGGCAAAATTACCAAAATCCCTGGGCGGGAAGAGATGACATCTTAGAGGTAAGACTCGAATAAATATAAACATTGAATAATATCTCTTGCCAAGGAGAAAAGTCATTAGAGAACAGGGGGGAAATGTGGGCACATGGAAGCTGGACTTAATGAGTCACTTGGTCAGCTGGTTACCTGAGTGAAGAACCAGCCAACAGTGGCCTCACTCCAAGATCTTGCTCAGGAGGCTAGCAGGGTTAGGATTGAGGCACCGAGGGGTAGGTGGGGTGGGGGTGGGCTGCAGGGCAGGCAGGGTCAAATGGCAGTTCCTGTGGCTCCCACGGGTGACTCCAGGTTGCTGTGTATCTATCCGATGCAACCTCATGGGAGGTTGGGCAGAGGAGGGATATGTCTGATTTATCAGCTCTACTGAGTGGATAGTGGGGGCTATCCAGCAGGGGCACAAAGTGGGAGGCCAGCCAGGAGGTGGTGATATCGTCCCAAAGCATGATGGTCATCTACAGTGAAATAGAGCCAATAGAAGATTGTGGAGATATTTGTGTATATACGTGGTTGGGGTTTCTGTTGCTGTGAGCAGACACCATGACTATAGCAACTCTTATAAAGGACATTTAATTGGGGCTGGCTTACAGGTTCTGAGGTTCAGTCCATTATCATCATGGTGGGAAGCATAGCGGTATACAGGCAGACATGGTGCTGGAGAAGGAGCTGAGAGTTTTACATATTGATTCCCCAGGCAGAAGATTAAGACACACGGGCCAGAATTAAATATATATATATATAAAACCTCAAAGCCCGCCCACAGTAACACACTTCCTCCAAGGTCATGCCTCTTAATAGTGCACTTCCTATGGGTCAAGCATCCACGCACATGAGTCTATGTGGGCCATGGCTATTCAAACCAGCACATATCCATTATCCCCCAACACAGGATGTACCTGACGAACCTATCATTAATTGGAAGTATTTTAAATCAAACATGTCTGTCATTTCCTTAATGCACACATTGTGGCATTGACACTTCCCCCTTAGGATCTTGGAGCATTGCCGTTACAATTTCTGCCTAAGCTTTGAGGGTGATGACAGAGATGGAAACAGAATCCTACAACCTGTCATTAGCACCGGGAAACAGCTGAAGGATGGTTTCTCCTCAATGCCTGGGACTTTAGCACTGTAATAAAGGGAAATGTTAAGTTGAACTACCCATCTAAGTTCAGGACCATTGCTGCCCACGACGGGTGTTGGCTCAAGTGATTGACAGCGGGCTGAAGGTCCAGGAGGGCCAGTGCTGGCGCCAGTCTCTAAGTCTGAAGCTTGAGGGTCCAGAGAGCTGCTGACAGTACATCCCAAGTACAAGGGCAGGCAGACACCAATGCCTGGCTTAAGCAGGCAGGAAGAACAGAATCCTCTGTCCCTGTTCCTCTATTCTATTAAGTCTCTTGATGGCTCAGATGAATCCGGCCAGCATGAAGGTGGACATCTATCAGACTTTACCTCTCCCAGAACCCCTTATAAGATATCCACGATAAGACATCATGCCCCATCAGATGACTTTTTTGTTTGTTTGTTTGTTTGTTGTTTTTTTCGAGACAGGGTTTCTCTGTATAGCCCTGGCTGTCCTGGAACTCACTCTGTAGACCAGGCTGGCCTCGAACTCAGAAATCCGCCTGTCTCTGCCTCCCAGACTGACTTATTAAACTGACCCCCCTGGGGTAGGAAATGATTGGCATCCATGTCCAATGTCTCCTTGCCAACCGCCTTCATGGGCGGTCATTATTTCTCCATTCTGTCAGCCTTCTCTCAGGCCTAGGCATTCCCAGGATTGGGGAAGGGCTGGTCTCTCTGCACTCTCCACAGCAGCCCTGAGGCTCTTAGTGTCCTGACTTGCACGCAGCCCTTAGAGTGCCTCAGAATCAAAACCAGAAGAAACTGGCTGCCCCTGCCAAGTGGCCTGGGGATCCCAGGTCAGATGAAGGACCTAAGATCTGCCCCTCTATCTCTGGGGTTGGCCTTGGATCTTTTGGAAAGCTGGTAACCGGCTTAGTTAGGGTCACTGTGGCTGGGAGGAAATGCCATGACCAAAAGCAGTGTGGGGAGGAAAGGGCTTATTTGGTTTACACTTCTTATCACAGTCGATCATCAAAGGAAGTTGGGAACTTAAACAGGGCAGGAATCTGGAGGCAGGAGCCTACAAATGGACCGTGGAGAAATCCTGCTTACCGGCTTGCTCTTCATGGCTTGCTTATAGCACCCGTGACCACAAACCCAGGGGTGGTGTACCTCACCACCAGCTTGGCTCTCTTCCATCAACCACTAATTAAGAGAATGTCTCACAGGCCTGCCTAGAGCCCCATCTTATAAGAGGCATCTTCTCAGTGGAGGGTCCCTTCTCTCTGACTTGTATCAACTTAAAGTAAAAACCATGGGGGGAGGGGGAGGGCGTTGGCTGAACTCAGTCAAAAGAGCTATTAAATAAAGGGGCCTTCTCAGGTGTGTGGGATCCTGCTTGTCTCTTGTTTGCAAGGAAGGTTGTAGAGAAGGGATAGCCTGGGAACCAGGGTAGCGCTGGCCTCCTCCCCCAGCCCCTGCAGAAGTTGTAGTTGAGTCTGGTACCTTGTGAAGTCTTTTTTTGTTAGTTAGTTTGTTTGTTTTTCGAGACAGGGTTTCTCTGTATAGCCCTGGCTGTCCTGGAACTTACTCTGTAGACCAGGCTGGCCTCGAACTCAGAAATCCACCTGCCTCTGCCTCCCGAGTGCTGGGATTAAAGGCATGCGCCACCACTGCCCGGCTTCTGATGTCTTTTTGGTGTAGCTTACTCTGTCATTGTCAAAATGATCTGATAAGCTTTTTTACATTAAAGCTTCAAATAGTAGTGGAAGGGGGAGGAGCCAAGACAGGGGCCCGGGGAAGTTATCCAGCCTCTGGCTTCCTTGCCCACACCAGCTTTCTGTGTTCAGCAAAAGACAAAGCCACAGTGAGGCAGGACAGCAGGCTTCACAGCGACAGCACCCTTCCTTGAAGTTGGGAGATTGGGAAGGAAAGCCTGAGCATTTGGAGAAAACTTACAGGGTTTCCCAGCTGAATTTACTCAGGGTCAATGGCCTGCTTATCCCTGGCCCATCTGAACATTGTGACAGCAGGCTGCAGTGATGTCCTTCTGTCGGTCCATCCTGAAGTCTAGCCGGTGTTTCTCATGACTGCTCTGAAAAGAGTCTAGCTGCTTTCTAGTCTACATCTTTGAACAAGGGGCTGCAGAAGGGATGATGTCAATTTCTCAAGCAAAGTGTGTATTCAGCTCATGTTTGTTAGAAACGTGGAGGTCCCTGGGGAAGGATGGGAGCCTTCCCCACACACAGGACACACTGGCTAAGGTTAGGATGTGCACATGTGTGTAGATGCCTCAATCTTTCAGGGGAATCTGCTGGGTTGGCACAAAAGCATGGATTTGAACACCAGGCTTAAATGGCACAAAACAGGAGAGGCTGGTTAGATGGCTCAGTCAGTAAAGTGCTTGCCTAGCAAGCAAGAGGACTTGAGTTTGATCCCAAGTGTCAATGATTTTTTTTAAAGCATTCTATGTTGGGGGGGGCAGAGAAAAAAAGGGGACTGTGCCCAAAGAATGATACTTAAGATTGCCATTTACCCTTCCTATATGCCTGTACATGCATCCACGTGCACACAGACGTGTGTGCTCTCTGACCCGGTCTACCCTAAACAGTAATGCTCTGTGGAAAGACCAGTGTAAACATTAAGCTTGATTTACTCACTCGGTGACTATTCTTTACGGCCTCTGTCACTATAAATCATGACCAGCCATAAACATTTCAGACAAGACAAAGTCCCTCCCAGGCCAGAAGGTAAATGGTCCTGTCTGGGTCACTCGATGTGGATCCCCAATACCTTGGGGTCTTGTCTATGCAACTAGCCTCTTGGCGGTGCTGGGGACTTGGATTCCCTCACTAAGGTGATATGCTTGTGTGACTGTGCAGGCCCTGTGCTACTTGTGTTGGCTTGCTTTCTATCTCCTCCCCTTCACCCCCCCCTTCTCTATCCCAGTCTTGGTATTGCCCAAGATGACCTCAAACTCTGAGTTGTCCCCTGTCAGATGAGATTACGGGGTCACACCATCATGCCTGGCTCATGTTGCTTTTTCAAAACAAAACAAAACAAAAATGGTTTTGAAAATGAGATTTTTTTTAAGGCAGGAGGTAGCAGCATATTGGTTTAATACCAGCATTAGAGAGGCAGATGCAGAGGCAGGTAACTTTCTGAGTTCAAGGCCAGCCTGGTCTACAGAGGGAAATCCAAGGCAGCCTAGGCTGCACAGAGAAACACAAATACACACACACACACACACACACGTACACCATGCACGCACAGAGAGATACAGAGACAGAGAGACTTGTGGGTGAATGTATACTTTTTACACTTTGTGGGCATTCAAGAGCATATGTAAGTGTGAATGTGGTACGCGTATGTGTTCATGTGTATTCATATATATGGACAGTACAAGTGAGTATGGTGGCCAGAGATCCACATCACGTCTTCCTTAGCTTCCATCCACCTTATTGTTTAAGACAGGTCTCATACTGAACTCAGAGCTCCATGATTAAGATGGGCTGACAGGCCACAGGGATCTTCCTGTCTCTCCCTCCCTAGTGGTAGAATTACAGGTACCCAGCTCCATGCCTGGCTTTCACACAGGTACTGGGTTTTCGTTTGTTTGTTTGTTTTTGGTTTTGTTTTTTTGTTTTTGTTTTGCTTTTTAAGATTTATTTATGTATATGAGTGCTCTATCAGCATGTACTTCAGAACTCATTACAGATGGTTGTGAGCCACCATGTGGTTGCTGGGAATTGAACTCAGGACCTCTGGAAGAGCAGCCAGTGCCCGTAACCACTGAGTCATCTCTTCAGCTCCAAGGGGTACTGGGTTTTTAAACTCAGGTCTTCATGCTTGTTAGCAGGTGCTTTACCAACTGGACTTTTCCCCAGAGCTCTGCTTTGTATACTTCCTGTGTATTGGATGAAGAAGACACACTTACTATGAGTATTATTATTTTGCCAAATAACCCCATAAAATGAGTAACTTTATCATTATTCTATAAGCAAAAATATCAGGTGCCCTTTGACACACTTTCAGCAAAATTAAAAGCACTCGGTGTTCCTTTCCCACCCTGCTGGGGGAAAGACGGAGACCTTCAGTCCTCTGTACCCACGTGCAGAGACTCCAGCCTCGTGCCTCTGGGCCACTCATTGTTTTCTAAGTGAATTAATATACTCTGCTGTTTATCCTGCCTTAAGGTCCTGTGTGCTGTTGATTTTTTACCCACTCCTTCTATAGGGAGGAGATGGCAGCCCTTGGAACTTTAGATAGTTTACGAATACTTCTTCATCAGCATCATCGTCCTGTTAACTTTATGATCTATCTGTAACGTGACAGTGCATATTTAAGCCACCAAAGCCTGTACCGCTTTTCCCGAAGCTGCCCTGGATTTCTCATCGGCTTTAAAAGGCAGTGCCCTTTAAAGTAGAAAATTGAAAAGGAAAAGAGAGAAATGACCCACATTTTCAGTGGACTTGGCTAATGGATCTGGCAGCCCTGCTGAAGCAATGTCAAGGACGATAATTATGCTAAGTGCTTGGGACAGGCAGGGATGCCTGTGGGACGCAGCAGGCTACACCAGGCAGCTACTGGGACCCAGCCCAGCTGGGTGTGAGACCCTTGTCTAGGGATGTCTGCTAGGCCTTTTAAGACCCAACAGAGGTGAACTGGCTTGCGGTGGAAACAGAAAATGTTTGAGTCTAGAGAGAGAAGAATTTCCTGGGGGGGGGGGACCATTTCAGAATCGTTTACAGCAGTGAGGTATTTTTCGTCACAAAAATCAAGCAAAAAGCATCCACAAACCACCTTGAAGCGGCTGATGGGAGAGAGCAGATCCGGGTTGATGCAGAGACGTCTAGTGCCCCCTGGGGATTGAAATGAGCATTCCATCCTCTCAAGGCTTTGTGGAACCAGGATGCTTGTGGACTGCCTCAGCCAGACACTACTGGCTTTGTGTGTTCTGTGGGCGAGCACCTGTTCAGGGACTCCTTCGGGCCCTTCACTTCCTTTGCTTATGGGTCCTCTATGCAATGCATCCCCAGGAGTGGGTCTTTTGTTGTGATCTGCCCTGCAGTCCTACGCCTTCCTAGGTTGCCTCATTCACTACCACTGATACAGATAACATTCTATGGACTGAGCAGGTTGTATTTAGGTCTCTCTCTCTCTCTCTCTCTCTCTCTCTCTCTCTCTCTCTCTCTCTGTAACAACAACTAAAGAAAAAGAGGCCATGAATTTGAGAGGGGGGGGTGCATGGGAAGCACTGGTGAAAGGAAAGGAAAGGTTGAAAATGATATAATTAGAATTTCAAATAAGTAAAATAATACATTAAAATAAAAGCGTCCCCTGCACAGCCAGGTCTTCCCAGATCTCTGAAGTGTGTAAATCATCCTTTCCAGGTACTCAGGTTCCTGTCACTCCTGTGAGGTTTTTCAATAGTGTGATTCCTCCTGGTCCTCAAGTGTCATTTGTCAGTGGGACATATGACAAGTGGTCCATAGTGCTCTGAGTGGTGGAGAAGAGGAAAGATGATGCAGGTCCCTCTACCCAGGGCCTGGAACCTGGGGATCGGCTGCAGGAGGGTGTGATTGAGAGCTAGCCTGGAGACACCTCAGGGCCTTTAGGAGCAGGTAACTCTGACTTTCTCTGGCGTAGCCTACGATGGACCGGTGAGAGGCTTCAGGGCAGTTATCAGACTGACATCCTGCATGAACCTCCTGCTGGTCCTGGGAAGCACAGCCTCGGATGTTCTTAGCCTCCTCAGCAACCTACTTCTGAAGATGATCCTGTACACAGCTTAAACCCAAGTATATGTCAAGGCCAACCCAGGATCCAAAGGAAGCCCCTGGCTGGTCCTGATGCTCAGTCAGCCATCATGGTGGGACCAGCAGGCAAATTATCTGGTTTCCCAAGGTAGGCTGGAATTCTCAGTCTCTCAATGGGCACTGACCTGTGCTTCCAGTGCCTCTCCAACTTAGCCACACTTCTTCAAGAGGAAGGCATGCCTCCTTTGTCCGCCAGAATGTGTCAAAATACAATACCATCAGTGCTAGTTTTAGAGGCTCCAGGTTGTGTATATTTTAGCATGAGGAAAAACTCTAGCCAAGTATCTTGGACATGAGTGATTCACTTCTAATCCTGTCCTTCAGTCTGAAGGCACTCTGATAAGGTCTCTGGCCCATACCAGTCATTAAGGAGTGACAGCCACATAGAGCAGGGGGTCACTAGGGTCCACACAGCAAGTCCTCTAGCAGAAAGAATCTCTGTGGATTATCTCCATTGGGAATCTTCCATCATAAAGCTGTGACTAGAGCCATAGATCCTGGGTGCAACCTGGAGATCTGCTCCCTCCCCAACTGCCCCAAACCCCGCTGCCCCAATGTCCCCCCCCTCCACCATTGCTTCCCTCCTCCCACTGCCTCCCTCCCCCCTTCCCCTAGGGCCTCCCCCCCATGGACCCCCCCCTTACCCCCTCTCTGCCTCCTCCTGCTGCTTCTTCCCTCTCCCCATCTCCTTCCCCATACCCCTCCCTCCCTCCCCTCTCTGCTTCCCTCCCCCACTGCCTCTCCTTCCCCCTCCCTCCCCTGCAGCCCTTTCACCCAGGCATCCTTCCTCTGGTCCCAGTGAAGGGAACTCCGGATTTTGCTATAAAATAATAGGTTCAATTTGAAGGAAGTGTATGGCCTTCCCCCATCTAGACCATAGAAATTTGATGTATGCAGAGAGGGCCAGAGCGCTATATCTCTATAATTATTCTGTTTTCTTATTACTTGTTGGTGTGATTTTTTTTCCTGGTCCTAATTATATTCATCTCTGTTGAAGGTAAGTATGTACAGAAAAGAAAAACAAAACAAAAACCCAACAACATGGTAAACTGAAAGCTTGGTGCTATTTGTGGCCCCCCTGGCATGAAAGTCTCGGACAATATCCTGCAGGGCTAAGAGCACATTCTTCACTAACCCACGTTTATATAGACAGTGTGACGTTCACTAATCCAGGCTTATATGTGACGGACACTGTCTCTAACAGCTGCCTGCAAAGAACTCTGCCAGTAAATATAACATGCAGAGGAAAACTGTTGAGTTTGTTTGTGTTGGCCAGCGTGACCCAGGAAGATTTCATTGGAGAAAGCTGATTTTCCTGTTGCGGGTGGTTATGAATGGCAGACAGCATCTTGGTTAGGGTTGGGACCCCCATGTCCACTTCCCCATCTCAGAGCTGAAACTCCATCTGGCTTGAACCTGTGTAGGTCTTGTGTGTGCTGCCAGAGTCTCTGTGAGTTCATATGCACATCCGTTCTGTTGTATCTGGAAGATACTGTTTCCTTGGAGCCTTCCAGTCTCTGGATTCTATGACCTTTCCATCTTCTCTTCTGCCTAGCTCCCTGAGCCTGGAGAACTAAGTACTACAAAGTGTCTCTTTCTCCGCACAGGGGTTGAATGAAGACATTCCGTTTAGGACTAAGTGCTACAAAGTGTCTCTTTCTCCGCACAGGGGTTGAATTAGGACTAAGTGCTACAAAGTGTCTCACTCTCTGCACACTGTCTCTATGTTAACACATCTACTGCGAGAAGAAGCTCTGCGCTCATCTACGGGTATAGCAGTGTATCATTGGGAGTCCGTTCAAGGTCATGTCCTTTTAACATAACAATACTATTAGGTTTTCTTCTACTGCCCACGAGGAATTCAGTCTCAGGGTCTTGGCCATTTTGGCAGTGTTAAATGTAGATTCCATCTCATGGATTGGGTCTTAAGTCCAATTTCTTTTAAAAGTGGCTGGTCACTCCCATAACATTTGTGCCACTATTTTACCAGAACAGCTTGCAGGCAAGTCATTATTGTTTCTGGATTTGGATTTGGATGATATTGATGATAACCGTTCTCTTCTAGTAGCATGCAGAGTATGGACCTTCTGGTACCATGAACACTAGTCAGTAGGGGTGAAACTTTTGCTCAGCTCGACTTCTCCATGTTTGATGACATAGGCTGTAAATGTCTTCAGCAATAGGGTCTTACCATCAGGTTTCTGTGAGCAGCCAATAGCCTTGGCAATAAGTAGTCTATGATGTTTCAAGGAGCGTGTGGGCATTTCTTGGGACCCTTGGACCAATGACTCATCAAGACGTAACCCATTCCTGGCATTAGAGGTCATACTTGGTGGTATAAAGATGTCTTGTTGGGGCATTGTCTTCCCTATTATATGGTGACTCAGTTTAGATTCTTTTCATGTATTTCTATATTTCTAGGAAGCTTCTATAGTAACAGATTTCCATATGATTTTTTAAAAAGATTTATTTATTTAATGTATGTGAGTACACTGTCACTGTCATCAGACACACCAGAAGAGGGCATCGGATCCCATTACAGATGGTTGTGAGCCACCATGTGGTTGCTGGGAATTGAACTCAGGACCTCTGGAAGAGCAGCCAGTGCTCTTACCTGCTGAGCCATCTCTCCAGCCCCTCCATATAATTTTTTTAAGTGGTCTTTGGAGTTAGTTTTCCCTTCGATCCTTTACCTTTCCCATCCCCTCCCCATTTAACTCTCTAGTTTCCCCTTCATTTCTTTTTATTCTTTTTTTCTTTTCTTTTTTTTTTTTCGAGACAGGGTTTCTCTGTGTAGCCCTAGCTGTCCTGGAACTCACTCTGTAGACCAGGCTGGCCTCGAACTCAGAAATCCACCTGCCTCTGCCTCCCAAGTGCTGGGATTAAAGGCGTGCGCCACCACTGCCCGGCTTTCCCCTCTCTTTATAACACTGTGCCTACTTCCTCTCCCTTGGGAGATCCTCTCTTCCTCATTGGGCCTTTCCTGAGCATGTAGCCTCTGTGGTTGTTTGGATTGTAGCACACAAATTGGAAGCAGAAAGACCAACATCTCTATATAAGAGAAAACATACAATATTTGTCTTTGGGGATGATTTTTTCTCTTGATCCATCCATTTGCCAACAATTTTCGTAATTTCATGGTTTTAATCGGATACATTATATCCCATTGAGCAAATATACCTCATTTTCATTAGCCATTTGTCAATTGATGGACATATCTAGGCTGTTTGCAGTTTCTGACTATTATGAATAGAGCAGCTATGAACATGGCTGAACAAGTGTCCCTGCAGAGTCCTTAGGGTATATGCCTGAGACTGGTAGAGCCGGATCCTGGGGTAGATCTAGTCCCAGCTTCCTGGAACTGCCACACCGATTTCTGTAGAGGCTGTGCAAGTTTGCACTCCCACCAGCAAATGAATAAATGTTCCCCTTAATCCACATCCTTGCCAGCATGAGCTGTCACTCGTTTTATTCATCTTGGCCATTCTGACTGGGGTAAGAAATCTCCAAGTAGGTTTCATTTTCATTTCCGTGATGACTAAGGATGTCTCCTTAAGTGTTTCTTAGTCATTTGTGTTTCATCTTATGATAACTCTCTATTTACTTCTGTGCCCCATTTTTAATGAGGTTATTTGATTTCCTGATGCCTAGTTCCCTAATTCTTTATATAGTATAGATACCAACTCTCTGTCCAATGTACAATTGATAAAGATCTTTTCCCACTTTGTAGACTACCATATTGCTTGATGGTGCCATACAGAAGCTTTTATATAAAATTCCATCTATTAATTGTTAGTCTTAGTGTCTGTGCTATTGGTGTTTTGTTCAGAAAGTCCTTTCTGGCATAAATGTTTTAGACAGTGAGATACTGGCATCTGGGGAGGAATCTCTGAAAGAACAGTCATCCAGTGGAGGTGACGAGTCATGGTAGAAAAGGCTGGACACACCGGGCAGTGGTGGCGTACATCTTTAATCCCAGCACTTGGGAGGCAGAGACAGGCGGATTTCTGAGTTCGAGGCCAGCCTGGTCTACAGAGTGAGTTCCAGGACAGCCAGGGCTACACAGAGAAACCCTGTCTCGAAAAACCAAAAAATAAAAAAGAAAGAAAGAAAAGAAAAGACTGGATGCAGCCAGAGCTGGGCCAGATGTTAGAGGACCAAAGCAGAGAGCAGCCAATGGGCAGGCCAACTAGCGCTCACAGCACTTGGGATTCTGTTCTAGATGTGACAAGAAACACAGGGAGATAGGAATCTGGAAGGTGGCCTGAGTTGATATGCACACAGAAGGCCCACAGAGTGCTAGGCCAGCACTCTTAAGGGTAAGGTTGGGGCATAGTCTGAATCCAACTGGCTCATCTGCCTGCCGAGTGGCATTGAATAAACGGCTCCACAATCCTGAGCCTCAGTATTCTTGTCAGTATAATGGGAGCATAGAGTAAAAGGACTTTAAAAGTTCACAGAGGTTGCCACATAGTGATGGGTTCATGTAGGCCCTTCCCTTCCTGTCTTGTGTCGTCCTGGGATACCATTTCCCTACAGAAGCACTCAATCACTTTTGCTATGGTGCATGCAGTTTCCCCTTGGAGCATAAGTTTAAAGATGGCTGAAGAGGCCTCGTTAGAGCAAGCAAATGACAAGAAACTGTTCTAGGACCTGGAGGATCTCAGCTGATCTCTTCACTCAGAGAATTTTCTAAATGCTGGCACCAGCCTCCGAGGGGTGGTAGGGTGGCTTTGATCTTTACCATCTCCACGGACATGGGGCACCTCCTCAACCACATCTGCTGCCAACTAGGCAGGAAGCAGGCTGATGACCAGCAGCCAGTGGAGGCTGGGTGTGTGGCGCCATCCCTTTCCCAAGGCTGTCTCCCTGGAGACCCATGATGTTTGTGCAGGCGTTGCTCTGGGAAGCTCAGTGATGTGCAGGGCCCAGCTGTCATTTAAATAGAAATCTCTACTCCTCCTCAAAACCCATGGCCAGGGTGATTGCAATGGACATTTAAATGGACATCTGAGGCCCCATTGGTCTTCAGCCATGCATGGAGCACAGACAAAGACCTAGCATGTTTGGCTGCTGCTTGCAGGGAAGTTTGGTGCTCTGAAAGGAAACAGGTTGGAACCATTCCTCTCCAAGGTTCCCGGGCATGCTTCAACTGATTCGGTGATAAGTTCATGTGGCCTCCAAATTTCTTTCCTCTCTAAGTCAGAGGACCAGCTGAATCCGGCTCCATCCGAGGTGTAGTCAAATGCCCAGAAGCAAAAGAACACCCCAACTCTATAAACAAGGGCACTTACTTTTAAAAAGTCCAGAGGTGCCAGGCAGTGGTGGCGCACGCCTTTAATCCCAGCACTTGGGAGGCAGAGACAGGCGGATTTCTGAGTTCAAGGCCAGCCTGGTCTACAGAGTGAGTTCCAGGACAGCCAGGGCTATACAGAGAAACCCTGTCTCGAAAAACCAAAAAAAAAAAAAATAATAATAATAATAATAATAAATTTAAAAAGTCAGAGGTGAGCTGGCTTTAGATGCAATAGGACCTGATGACACACTGTGTCTCTGTCTGTCTGTCTGTGCCTTCCTCTCCACCCTGTGGATTTTCCCATGTGGCCAGTGTTACGATCCACTGACAGGATGTCCAGCTTCACATCTTGCCATCCAGATCACTCAAGAGAGAAGAGTAGAACTTTCTGGAAAATTCTATGAGAAATGTCCCGGGGAGTGATTGGATATGATAGGCCACATTTTAATGTCATAACCATGAGTCACAGGTTGCTTTGATGATTATATTTTTAAATAGATTTTTTTAATGCTAGAACTATTTTAGACTTACAGAAAAATTGCTAAGATAGAACACACAGTCCCCAGATGTCCCAGAGTGGATCTCCTGACTGCTAACATCTTAGAACAGTAGAGCACATTTGTTAAACTAATGAGCTGACATCGGAACATTAGCACTAACAAGAGCCCATGTTTTATTCAGGCTCCTTGGGTTTGCCCTGTCTTTCCTTTGTGTCCCTGGATCCAGTGTGACACTTTTCATGTCTTCTCCTCACAGCTGTGGCAGCTTCTCAGCCGTTCCCCATGTTTGATGACCTTGACATCTCTAAGGAGGCCCAGTCAGCCCCTTTGTCAACTCTCCCTTAATTGGGATTTGTCTGATTCTTTTCTCCTGAGCGGCCTGGGCTTGCAGTGCTAAGGATAATGTGTAGCTCCCTCACGCTGTATAAAAGGCAAGGCCATGTGTAGGGCTCATTACTCTTGGCCCTGAACTTAATCAGCTGGCTGGGGGAGGTATTTGTCAAGTTTCTCCCTGTAGAATTAATCTTATTTATTTATTTTTTAGTCCTTCCTGGAAGGAAGCGACTATATGCAGAGCATTCTCCACCTAAGAATGAGCACAGTGTGCCCACATAAACCTCAGATCCTTCTGTATGGGAAACTGGCTTATCTCCTTTTCCATTTGTCTCTTCAACCTCTGATTAATATCATTGCAGCCTCATGGGAATCTGTCTTGTACACCGAGTTTAAAGGCTGCTTATACTTCTTTTTTACATTGTTGCTCAATTTGCTTTGCTCTTTGCTCTTGGCTGTTTAGTTGGCTCTAAACCTCTTTGGGGGTTTTACAGCAATGGGTTTCACTTTCCTTTTCCCTTCTGTGAACAAACATTTCCTGGTCCCAAACAGGAAATGGATGAAGGGCCAAAGTAAAGACACCACCAAAGACCAAACTAGCTAAGTCAATAAGTGTTTGGGGGTGATTCACAGGAGCATGGATAACTCAAACGCAGTTGTATCACCAAAGCCCATTCCAGGGTAGGTGACCAGGCCATGCATTCATCTCTGCGTAGCCTACAGGCAGCTCTGTTCTCAGAGAGTCTCTTCATCCCAATAGTTCTTACAGTTTAGATAGCTTTGGGGAAGGAGGAAACTTGTGATTCTGGTGAGTTTCAGGGACTTCCTGATATTCGTGAGTTGTTGACTTTCTGGATTTTAACAAGCTTCTTCCAGGGATAGAATATTTTGATTCAGAGAAATTACTACACAGCAGAGGTGTGTGTGTGTGTGTGTGTGTGTGTGTGTGTGTAGAACTGAGAGGTTCTTAAAATTATTTTTATGTATATGTGTGTAGTTTGCTGAGTTTATGTGTACAGTGTATGTTTGTGTGTGTGTGTGTGAAAGAGAGAGAGAGAGAGAGAGAGAGAGTATGTAAGAGCTCTTGGAAGTCAAAAGAAGGTGTTGGGCCCCCTGGAACTATGTTATAGATGGTTGTGAGCTGCCATGCATGTGGATACTGGGAACTGAACCCAGGCCTTCCTTAAGAGCAGTAAGTGCTCTTAACTACTGAGAAATCCTGTTCAGGCCCTCAGATTGACTGACAGTTGATAACCTCAAACCCCTCCAGTGAGGGCAGGCTTCAGGGAAGAGGTCCCTTGAAGAGGTAAGAATGAGCTGGGCAGTGGTGGCGCACGCCTTTAATCCCAGCACTCGGGAGGCAGAGGCAGGTGGATTTCTGAGTTTGAGGCCAGCCTGGTCTACAGAGTGAGTTCAGGACAGCCAGGGCTACACAGAGAAACCCTGTCTCGAAAAACAAAAACAAAAACAAACAAACAAAAACCAAAAACATAAAAAAGAGGTAAGAATGAAACCCAGTAAAGATTGACTTCATCAATCTAATGCCAGGATCAGACTAATGTCAGGCATATTTAAAACACAGGACAATTTGGAAAAAGGTTCCCAGGCAACACTCAGTCCAACTCCAGCTGCACAATTAAGTTTAGGAGTGACTAAATAGAACCCTCTTTATAAAGTATGTGTGACCATGCTGATGGGTTCTGTAGCAAAGGCCTAGAATCTAGTCTCTGAGATAGCATAGAAGTCAGCAGGCCATAAAATACATGTGACATCTTCCATAAGGATGGGTAATGGTCCAGGGAGAGATGAGTCTGGGACAATCATTTTGGGGAATTTGGGTAAGGTCTGTCTCTATAGCAAAAGGTGGGTGAGGCCTACCTCTACAGATAGCAGAAATGTAGCCAGGTCGTTAACAAAGCCCACTCCCAGTCTTCTGGGTGGGAAAATAGATATTTTAATCTATTAAAGACTCCATGGAGAAGAGGTATTTTGCATGTTTAACATTGCTGGCTTCCCTGGTGATCTGTGGACCTGAGGACCTTTGTGCCTACAACATCACACCTTTCTAGGGCATGATGTGAGTGTGGGTCCATGGACATATTGTGTATTGATAGGTGGTTTCCCACCATCTCAGACCCTTCCCATTTCTTTGTGTGAAAACACTTGGATCTTCTCCCAACTGCCTTTGCCCTTCTGTACCTGTGTCTCTGGGGAGAGATTCTATAATTGAAGACATGAGTCAGTGCACTTGTGTACATGGAGAAAAAAATGCACGCAACCCATGCTCCCATCAAATGCAGCAGCCTGTCCTGCTTCTCAGGCTGGCTTGAGCTCTAGCTTCCTGTTCACTTCCCAGCCCCAGAGAGGAAAAGCATAGCGCAAGGATTGGCATCAAGTCGGAAGCAGGCCAGCCTTGTTTAGAAAAGCTCCTCAGCTGTGGAGTTGAGGTGTCTGAGCAGTGGGATTAACAGGTTACCCCATGGTACCTGGCAGGGACAGCCTCCCTTCGGGGGGATTGAGGATCTATCACTCTGGAGTATCAATCTGGGTATCTGAGTGCATTTAAAGCTCTCTGCGACTGGCTCGAGGGTCTGTAGTTTTATTGCATTGTTGAAGCTACTTAGGAAGCAATCTGTTTTGATCTTAAATAAGCTAAAGGACACCAGGGTGTGCAAGCTCCAAGGCCATCTGCTTTCGAATATTAGATGGTGCATGCTCTGCTGGGCAAATGAGCACAGCTGTGACCACACAACACCTCTGCCTCCCGAGTGTGAAATGTCCACCGTACCCTGTTGGTTCTTTTGCAGTGGAGATGAGACGCTGTCCCAATTTGCTTCCTGTTGCCATGATAAATACCATGACCCCCCCATCCCCCCAAAAAACCCCAAACAAACAAACAAACAAAACATTGAGGAGAGAGGGATTCATTTGGCTTCCACTTCCATGTCAGTCTGTCCTTCAGAGAAGGCAGGGCAGGAACTAAAGCAGAGAGCATGGAGGAATGCTGCTTACAGCCTTGCTCTCCGTGGTTTGCTCAGCCTGAGTTCTTACCCATTCATGACCACCAGCCTAGGGGTGGCGCTGCCCACAGTGGGCTGTGCCCTCTAATAGGCCAATCTGATGGAGGTATTTTCTCAATCTTCTTCTTCTCGAAGGACCCTGGCTTGTGTCAAGTTTACGAGACCTAACTGGCACAGGTGGCCTTTCTCACCTTTTAAGAAAGGCAAGGCCATCCTCCCTCTGAGGTTCTGTCTCAGAAGCACTTGGTAGTGCTGATGTTTATGTCATAGGCTTGTTTGGAATGATGCTGGTGCAGAGAGGATAGGGGAGAGATATTTTGAGGATGGGTGGATGGTGGACAGGTAGGTGAATGGATGGATAGACAGTGGTTCAATGGGTGGTATATGGATGGTGGACCGGTGAGTGGATGAATGGATTTGGTAGGTAGATGGGCAGATAGAGTCATGAATATATGACTGGATGGGTGATATGTGGGTGCTGAATGGATGCATAGATCTGTGTGTCTATGAATGGATAGATGGATACTTGAATGGATCCCTAGATACACTCACCTGAGCCGGAGCCAGGAGCCAGGTTTGCACATGGCAGAGTGTTGCCACAGAAAGAAATTCTGAAAGATCATGACAGGACCCTGCCACCGTATGGAATTCTTCTCTGTACTCTGAGACACCAAACCATCATGGACTCCATCATAGAGAATCCCATCAAGAGCTAGGAGATGGGGTGAAGATTAAGTCCTCACCTCTGGCTGAGGTGACCAAAGGCCACCCACTGTTCAAAACAGCCTTCTGCTTGTAACTGGAGGCCTCCAGGGTGTTGCGTGTAGCTTTGCTCTACCCACCTTTGCTCCAGGAAGTGACCAATGCTACCAGCCCCCTCCCGGCTTCGCTTGAACCCACAGATAACACACACAAGCACACACACAGGGTTGTTCATTTACAACTTGCCTTTCTTGGCATAACTGTTGGCTGCCTGGAAAAGCTTGCCCTTAACATTACTCTTAGCTCTGCTCCTCCCACCTGTCCTCACTTTAGTGAGTTGAATCTAGTCCCTGCTAGACATCTCTCACCTCCCACCTACAGGAGCAGCCACAGCCCACCGATCCTTCCCAGACCACACATGGCTGCCTGGTTCTCCTCTCTCCAAAGCCTGGCGAACTATCTTCTCTCCTTCCTTGTATCCCCCTTTCCTCCAGTGATCTGGAAATCCCGCCTGTACCTTCCACCCAGCAATTAACCCATGGCTTTCTTTACTGACAGATCAAGAACCAATTGGGGAACAGGACCCTAATACCAGAACCGCCTCCTACCCAGGGCTTGTTAAACATTAAGCTCTGGTCCCTTTGACCCAGGGTGGTCCCAGGTTCACTATGCTTGACCCTTGGTGACACCGTTCTCTGGACAGCTCCGATCCCCTGCCTATGTCTTTACCCCAGCCTCTTTCCATACAGCATACCTCAACTGCATGTTTCCATTTGAGCTTTGTGTCCAGTGAGGACAAATGAGTGATAGTCTATCAAGACCTTGACCAAAAAATACAGGTCCTCAATGTGGACTGAGATGGGCTGTCATTTATAGGAGCAGGGGCGAAGGATTCCCTGGCCGGAGCAGTGTGATGTAAGTAAACACGTATGCCGTAGCATCTCAATGACTAAGATCATTACCAGTGTCAGCATGGAAGGAGGAGAGGGGCGGGTGAAGCCCAGGGGAGATACTGGTGTTGCTGTGGCAACAGCTGTGATTGAGGAAAAAGAGAAACAAAACCCACCGTCTGGCCCTTAAGAAGCCAAGGGACCAATGATCAAGCATTGCTGGAATATGCCACTTGTCATGGCTGGGAGGGACACTCTTGGGTGGAGTGTTGCTAATGTGCTGTGGTACACAGGAGCATTCCTGGAAAGAAGCTGTGTCTGCAGAGACTAACTGACTGACTGACTGACTGAAATCTCAATGACTGTGGAGAGGTTGGAATGTTACAGGTCCAGATCCTAATTATAATCTATTGTGGGCTATCTTTAGCCCACTAAATAAGCATCTCCCCATTCCTTGGCTTCTCTCTGTCGGACCTAACACACTATCAAATAAATAAAAACCTTTTAGGATATTTTGGTAACTAGAATCACCCCCCCCCCTTTCAGGGTCTTCTTAACTACTTTAAATGACCTGGTAAAAAAACATTGTTAGCTGGATATGGTGGCACACGCCTTTAATCCCAGCACTCGGGAGCCAAAGGCAGGTGGATCTCTGAGTTCGAGGCCAGCCTGGTCTACAGAGTGAGTTCCAGGACAGCCAGGGCTACACAGAGAAACCCTGTCTTGAAACAAACAAACAAACAAACAAACAAACCCAAAACCGGATTGGAGAGATGGCTCAGAGGTTAAGATCACTGTTGTAGAAAAATGTAATCCCAATCCGGGGTTTCTACCCCGACTTTGACCCTTTAGTTCCTGGACAAAAGACACACACAACCTTTATATTTACAATAAGCCTTAATCAGCACTAGAGCTGGGCAGATATCTACCCTCTATGCTATTAGAATCTCCTTCCCTATCAATAACCCCGGGTTATTACTTACTATGTTTCACCTGGGCAGCTCTTCACTTTGATTGGTCAGCCTTCCCGGCCACGTTTTCATGACGCACCTACCCCATGGCGGCTTCTCTCTCCTCCTCACCTCCTTCTTTTCCCAGTGTTTCTCCTCTGACCCCAAGCCCAGGAATCCTAGACCCCAACTATGTCTCTTCTGCCCAGCTATTGGCTGTTGGCATCTTCGTTTACCAATCAAATAATTTGGGGGCCAGGTCGCATAGCTTCACTTGGGTCTATGTGTGGACTCTAGGTCTTGGGGGCCCACACTTTGGATTACAATACACAGCAAGACCAAACCCCAGCAGATCACTGGCTGCTTTCCCATAGGAAGAGCCCTTCGATTCCCAGCAACCGCCTGCTGGCTCGTAACCATCTATAATGAGATCTGGTGCCCTCTTGTGGTGTGTAAGCAGAAACAAATAAATCTTAAAACAAAACATCATCAAAACTAACCGAAGAAACAAACAGAAATAATAATGTTAAGATACACAGGGCAAGGCTGGGCCCCCATGGCAGTGCCTGGGTCCTAGCTTCAGCACCATAAAATGAAGTGAGTAAAACTTAATGTGTAGAAGGCAAATTACCTACTTCTTTTCCCTCCTGCCCTATTGGGTCAGCACAGCTCTGCCCAGGTGTCAACTTGAAGGATCGTAGGTTCAGGCCACAGAATATTCAGCTAGCATGCCTGAGGGACACAGGGAAGGGTCTCTCAAGAAGCTCTGCCACTGTGACCGCCCACGGTTGGAATTTGGGTTGGAGATGAATTTAGTTTTCGCAAGTCCTGGGGCTCTGGCAGCCTCTCCCATCTTCCTTGGCACAGCGACTTATGGAAAGGACTTCCCATCTTGGCATCTTGGAACAGCATTAGAATGTCACCGGGGCGGAGGCTTTGGGGACTGTGAAGACAGGTACAGCTGCTCATCAGATTCTATGTGGGGCTTGGTGGGCCCCACAGCAAGCCATGATACCCAGGGCCAGGGAGGAGGGAGGCAGAAGGTTTTACATAAGAGCCTGGGCAGTAATCTGAATAGCTTTCACCTTTAAACTGATTCTTTGCTTAGTTCCTAGGGCCAGCATACAACGTCTCCTTTCTGATTTTGTAAATTGGTTCCAGATGGCAAGGTGAAAGGCAAGGCAGTGACATGCTGTAGATGAGGCAGCTCTTGATCCTGGGAGTCTGTGGAGACCCACTGGCCACAGGGAAAGTCAAGCTCCCAGCTCTCCCAGGACCCACTGCCACACTTCGAGAAGGGAAGAGCCGGAACCAAGGATGATGGGAAACCTATACAGTCTGTTGAACTGTAGCTCCCCTGGGTCCATCTGGCTCTCGACTGTGATGCTATATGGAGAAAGGGGATGGGCAGATGTGGCTAAGATAGTGTCTGGCTTTCATTTCTGTCTCTGTGGGAAAAATAACAAGACACCCAGACAGAAAGCCACTCAGGGGAGAAAAGGTTTGTTTCAGCTCACAGTATTGTGGAGAAGGCAAGGAGGCAGGAACTTGAAGCAGCTGGTCACACGAGACCCACACTCCATTGAGTAGACAGAAGAGCATGCGCACATGCCTCCTGTTTGGCTCATTTTCCTGCTCTTGTACAGCCCAGGACTCAGACTCAGGGAACAGTGCTTCCCACTCGCTGGCTAGTTTCCCCCACATAAATTAAGCCGACCTCTGACAGACATGCCTGCCGGCCAATCTGATCTAGACAAGCCCTCACTGAGATGCTCTTTCCAGGTGATTCAAGGTTGCCTGTCATGTCGACAGTTTAAAACTAAGGACTGTTGAGATGAGATGATTCCAGGCTTAAATAAGACCGAAATCCAATTGACAAGTATCCTTTAAGAAAGGAGAGGGCTCAAAGTCAAAGCGGGGGGGGGGGGGGGGGGGTGTGTAAATGGATGCTGGTATTTTTTTTTTTTTGTCTTCAACCTCGGATGCTGGTATTAAAATGTATTCCGTGGGGAGGGGGGATGCAAAGAACAGCCAGCCCTCCTCCTAAGGTCCTAGTGTTAAGTGCAATCAAGGCAGAATTGCATGCACCTAGGTGCGAGGGATGGCTGGTTACTCTGGTGAGAGTCTGTTGTCTGCCTTCCACCCCTGCATCCTGTGAGTGACATCAACAGGCCCAGCTGTGAGGAGCAGTTTCGAGCAGTTCCAGGAGAAACAAAGATGGTGACTGTTTGGTTTGGAGGATCGTCCTGTTGTTCATAAGATGGAGAGCCTGGAGCCATGTATCAACAAGCTCAGGGAATGCTAAGGACTGTAGGTGACTCTCAGGAGTCAGGAAAGAGGCATGAAGACTCTCCTCAGAGAGGCCCAGCCCTGCCACCACTGTGCTGGATGCCTGGCCTGTTGTTTAACATCACCTGGCTTGGAATGCTTTGGTATGGAAGTCACTGGAAACACATGCTGCTTCAAGGGAGGTTTAAAAAACCCAACTCATAGTTGAATGTCTAGTCCTGTCCTGAGGGTGGCATAACACTGTGCCTAATTGAAAGAACTTAAGGGAAAAGTGATCCGTTTCTGCTCAAAGAGCCCAGTCTGTGGTCACTTGGCTCTGTTTGTGGGCCCAATAAGGTAGTAAATATGATGATGCTCACCAGTGCATAGGCAAGCTCACCACTGCGTGGGCAAGCTAGCTCACCACTGCGTGGGCAAGCTAGCTCACCACTACGTGGGCAAGCTCACCACTGCATGGGCAAGCTAGCTCACCACTGTGTGGGCATGCTCACTACTGCGTGGGCATATTCACCACTGCATGGGTATGTTCACCACTGGCATGGGCATGTTCACCACTACATGAATGTAGAGAACCCAAGAGGTAGGTACCAGAAGACATGGATAACAGCACACAGCTCATTAGGCGTATGTATTACGCAAACTTCTATCTTCTAACTTTATGCTACAGCTTGAATGCGAAAGGTCTCCCACAGGCTTGTGTATCTGAACACTTGGTCCCCAGCTTATGGAGCGGTTTGGGAAGGTGGAACCTTGCTAGAGGAAGTAGGTCACTAGGGGTAGGGCCCTGGGGTTTGACTCCGCCCTATTTCCTGTTCCACCCTTTGCTTCCTGATTGCAGACACAAAATGACTGACCAGCTGTCCTCTGTCACCACCATGTCTGGCTGTATCTTTGAAGCCATGAGCCAAGATAAGCTTCTCCTTCTCAAATTGTATCTTGTAAGATATTTGGCTGTCACAAGGATGAAAGGATTACACTCTGGAAAACAGCCATCTTTTCTACACTGTTTAGGGACCAAAGAGTAGCTTCTCCCATAGAATAAGCTAAGTTGTTTGAAGCATTTAAAATAAATTCAAGATTTTCATTCAAGCGTTGATGTGGATAGGGTTGAGTAACCTGGGTAACAGGGTCTAGGACAGGCAGCTTCCAGGGCTCTGCATCCTTAGTAGATCAGTTCTTCTACAGGAGAGTAGCTTGTCACCTACAGGTGTCTACCTGGGAACTTCAAAAATGCTGAGGATACTAGGCACGGTGGAGTGAGTGTTTAATTCAGATGCTTGAGAGGCAGAGGCAGGTGGATCTGTACAAGGTCAAGGCTAGCCCAGCCTAAGTAGTGAGTTCCTTGGTTAGCCAAGGGCTGCATAGTGAGATGCTTGTCTTAAAAAAAAAATAGTGTTGCCTGGGTCTAACCCTTGACCAAAAGAATCAGACTCTGAAGGTGGAGGGACCTGAACTGTCAAGTGTACTTAGGTGGCCCAGAGGTCACATCTCTTTGCTGCAAATCCAAAATCCAACTGATGTCAAGATTTTGTGACTGGGATGTGGTGAGGCTTCAGCTAAGGAATGGAACCCCCTAGGAATGGGTCCCCAGGTCCTTCCACTAAGGAGTGACACATTTGTTTTTGTGTCCTGATTAGGCAGATCTGGCCTCCTGATGACCTCAATACAGATTTCCATAGAGAGAGTTATAAGTTTGAGGAACACTAACTGGGTCACCCCATTTCTATAGCAGCTCTAAGCAGACAACCTCTTACTGGCCCCTCCTCCACGTTAGTCACTTAGGCAGCCATCCCTAAATTAGCATAAGAGCTTAGCCATATGCATGTCAGCAAAGCGCTGACTGACAGCCCGTCCCAAAATGGAAATGCAGATGACAGAAGTTGCCTGTAAAATAGTACAGGGATTGTGTTTTGAAGCCCCCTCATGAGAAGCCCAGACTGGGCAGGAAAAGAAGCCTAGTGGCCTTGACCCCGGTGAGCTGCAGTGGGGTGTCTCAGCAGCACTGAGGGGTGAGACATCTCACTGTTGGTATAGCAGTCTAGACACAACTGAGCCCCACACACTGGACTGTGAGGTCCTTGAATCCTGTGACTATTCCATACATCCCAAGCGATTGCCATGGCACCCAGGAGGATGTAAGACACAGAATTTATCTGATAGGCTTCTCAGGAAAGATGAGGGAACCAGCCCCGGCTGGTTATCTAAGCTAGAACTCAAGCCTACTGAGAGGCTCCTTCTGGGTCCTCATGGAGACTGGTGTGAGGAATAAGAGCACTCGGCATTTCCAGGATGGTAGCAAACTGTCCCCTTATGAGCCCGGCCACTGGCAGCTAGGATCAAGGGCAACGGAAGACAGACAAGTCTTCCAGGTTCAGCTGGAGAAGATGACTGTCTTGAAAGTAAGATCTTCACGCAAAACTTTTATGAAGGAGGAAAGCAGACATGCCGCCAAGGTCCCTTGGACCAGTCATCTATCAGCAGGATGTTTGAAATGTCACCTGTAATTGGGCGGTGTGTTGAGAACCAGCCTGTGCCACCTTGGCCTGCCCTGGTGGAGGCTACCGTCGAGCATGAGGGCAGACTACTGGGAGAAAGATTCCAGCTTCATGTGTCAGGTTAAGGTGGTACATGAGAAGCTTCGAGACTCAGAGGAGGTTCTCAGACCCTGCCCACGGACGGGTACGGCCACACTGGACCATCTCAGTCTAGAGGAGTCAAGGCAAAGGCAAAGGTAGCCTTCTGCTCTCTGGTCATGGGGTCACTTTATGGTCTGGTTAAGCGGTATTGACTTTGAGAGTGAGGGAAAGCTCCCTGGGGGTGGGGGGTGGAAGGAATGGAAGACTGGACAAAATTATTAAAGAATACTATGGTCTTAGTTCATGGAGGTAGACCCCCTGCATGCTGGACTTCTGCAGAATAAAACGATCTTTGCTATTGCATACTATTTGAGTCCGAGGTCTCATTGAGGATGGAGATCCAATGTTCAATCACCTCTTCCTCTTCCTTGTCTTCTTCTTCTTCCTCTTGAGATAGAGTCTCTTTTATATATTCTGCTTTATTTATTTATTTATTTATTTATTTATTTATTTATTTATTTAATGTGAGTACACTGTTGCTGTCTTCAGGCACACCAGAAGAGGGCATCGGATCCCATTACAGATGGTTGTGAGCCACCATGTGGTTGCTGGGAATTGAACTCAGGACCTCTGGAAGAGCAGTCGGTACTCTTAACTGCTGAGCCATCTCTCCAGCCCCTCAATCACCTTTTCCAATCACCTCAAGAGTTTATGGCAATTCTCAGTAAAGCACAGGCTATGGCCAGAAGAACCTCATCCCTCTGGCACACACAACATGCGTGCTGTGCTCCGTGATGTGCACAGATGCTTATAAATGTCTATAGTCTAATGGTAGACGTTGTTCTTATTTTTAGCCTTTGGTTGTGATCGTTAGATTATTAATACAGATTAAGATGCTTTCAATGTGCGATGTGCTCCAGCTCTTCCAGATGGATGGGCTGCCGTGTGGCAGGTGTTTATACTTGTTGCGGAAATTCATCGCTCTGTCCGTTTCTCTTTGCCAGAGTCTGCCTGGTTTTCCAGGGTTGGGATGAATGTTACATTCTTCATTTGCATCACGCAGAACATAAAGCTACACCAGAGAAAAAGGTTATTTGACTCAAACAGCTATGCCCAACAGCAGTGCTTACTCAACTCAAATAGGTACTTTGTTCAGTGAACCATAGCTTACCCAACCCCCACCCCCAGCTGACCGAGTCACGGGTGGCTGGGGATGGTGGCATTCATCTTTAATCCAGAAGAGCCAGGGCCACACAAAAAGACCCTGTCAGAGACAAAACCCAGGAACAAAAGAGATTCCTCAAGGCCATTTCCTCGCATCTCACCTTACAGGGACGGACAGGTCTAACCTGACCACTGCCCTAAGAGAGCGACTATGTGCTTCATTAGGTCACAGATACAGTGCGAGAGCTCCATCTTCGCAGAGTTCCTGAATAGATTTTCCATTAACTGTAGGTGAAGACAGTGGCTGGGGACGCGTGTTCATTGTTTATGTATGCTGTCAGTTTACAGGCGATTCCGCTAGGCTCCTCCCAGGGACCTAGCAACCGCACGTCATCACCTGCTGCCAGGTGCCGCAGGCGGGCTGCATATAAAAGGACTGCGAGCCCCCCCTCCCCTCCCCCTGTATTCATCCCCCCCTTCTCTGCCTTCATAGCTCTCTCCCCCACCCCCACCCTGTCTGTCTGCCTGTCTACATGTCCACTCCTCTGCTGCTACCCCATCCCAGATTCTCACTCCTCTCCCCTAACAAACCTTTAGACCAGATCTTTTGCACGGCTTAATTACTCAGGGGCACACCTTGGCATGGGGTTGTCAGGTACCCCCTTCGCCATATTAGATTTCAGAATATACACCCTCATGAATTCTCTGCTAGATGCTGCTGGGAACCGGGCCCCAGCAATTTACATATGTCATCATATATTTAAATGTCCTGTACCCTGGATGCACCTCAGTGAGAAGGGACTCCAAAGAGGTTATTTGTTTGTTTGTTTGTTTTTCAGTAGACTCCTGTCTGAAACCCACTTCAAAGGGCCCTTAAAAAGACCTTCAATATTCTTTGCAAAAGTCTTTCAGGGAAATACTGGTATTTCCGGAGAATATTCACGACGTGCCAGGAAAGTTATGTGCTGTGAGGGAGTCATTAGGGCTGAGCTGAACTGAGACACCCACAGTGATTCCTGTGTGTGGGAAGCTGTCAAGGGCAGTTTTCCCTGAGCCCGAGAGATAGTGGTGACTGCCTCCTCCAGGTGGAGAGACTGAAGGGAAACTTGAACAAAATGAGAGCTAACCACTCAGGGTGTCAATACTCTCTTCGTGCCTGGGAAGGAGTTGCCCGCATACTGTGACTGAAGTAGGAACTGCATGTACCAGTTGGGGTTACCTGACAACTGTGTGGTCAAGGGTACCTGTCAGGTACATTGTTGGGAGGGTCCTGTCAGGTGTAGAGTTGGGGGTGCTTGCCAGGATTCCTCACGAAGGAGAGTAAGGACCCCAACAAGAGGCTCAAGAGGGATCACTCACCCCTTTTCCCTCGGCAGCATTGCAGTAAGAAGGCACTGTCACCATCTCCCACAGACTGACCTTTGGGTAAATGAACATGGCCTTTTCCTCATGACTCTTCTTCCACGAAGGCCCCACGGCTTCTGCCTCATATTCTATGAGAAGTCACCTTCTCCACTGTCCATGGTCACCACAGTCGAAGTGATCCCTGTGTTAGTTAATCTTGACTCTCAACTTGATTGGATTTTTGAATCAGCACAGAAATACACTTTTGTGTGTGCACACGAGGGGGGTTTCCAAAAAGGTCTCACTGCTGAGAGAAGACCCACCCTGCTTTGGGGGCCACCATCCCGCAGTCTGGGACACCAGCTTCATTCCTCTCTGCTTCTTAATTGCAGACATAGTGTGACCACCCTGGGGACTCTTGCTCCATCACCACCATGGGTTGTCTCCTGAAACTGAGCCAAAATAAATCTTTCCTTCTTTACATTGCCTTTGCCAGAGAAAGGAGAAACGAACACACGCTTTCTCTCAGAATGTCAGCTAGGCAGCGGACTGTGAGCAGAATGGCTCAGGTAATCGACTACTCTCTACCTCAGAAGACCACACATGTCCTTTGGGGGTCCCAGGACAATTAACCATTACTAGATTATTACCCAGGGCTGGAGGGCAGTCCCATAGAGAGATGTATATAGTCAGATGTAAAAGGTACTCTTTCACCTGCTCAGATCCCTGAGATCCCTTCACACACGCATGCATACATGCATACACACATATACACAGGCTTACATATTTTGGGGGTGACTGGATTCGAACCCATGGCCTCATGAATGCTAGGCAAGCACTCTACTGAGTTCCCCACCATCCCTATTCTGACTAGATTTTATAGGTGGGTACCTGCAGAGCTGGCGCTGGTCCCTGCTGTGGGCAACCTGAGGCTCACATAATGGAAGCCCACCAAGTACCTTTGGCTCATGGCTGGGGGTCCAGGGATTTGGGTCAATGGCTCTTCCTTCCTGGCCTGGATTCCCTGGCTGCCCTGTGTTTACCTGTGGTCCTGCCACTCAGGAACTGTTTGCAGACTTGAGTGGGAGCCACGGGGCAGCACATCTCCATGTGAATGCAGCATGGGTCTCATCTGCTATTTCCAGATTCCAGTGATCTCAGCTGCTAGATGAAAAGAAAATGACTTTAAATATATTTATTGATATATAAGACTGTACACCTTTCCCTTAAAAGTCATGGCAAGGTCTTCTCCATTCATGAATTGAATTCCTGCTATACTGCTCTTAAAAGCAGTAGTATGTGTGTATGTGCACATGCGTGCGCATATGCGTGTGTGTGTGTGTGTGTGTGTGTGTGTGTGTGTGTGTGTGTATTCAGTCTCTGAAGCACTCATCAGCAGGGTTCAGTGGGAAAGTGAAGGGCTGCAGGATAGCTCTTCCTCATGGGCCATGGGAGATTTTCTTTCAGGGTTTTGGTACACTGAACTGGGTGCAAAATCCATCACCCTGGAGGTTTCCTGAACTGAGTGCCTGGTGGCCATGGGCTGGGAGTTCCATACCAGGAGACACGATTGCTGAAGCCTCAGAGGGATCCTTCTGTAGGCAGAGAGCAGTGGGTTTAAAAATCTTGTTTTTTTTAAAAAAAAATTTCACTGGGCAGTGGTGGCACACGCCTTTAATCCCAGCACTCAGGGAGGCAGAGACAGGTGGATCTGAATTTGACGCTAGCCTGGTCTACAGAACAAGTTCTAGGATAACCAGGGCTACACAGAGAAACCCTGTCTCCAACAAACAAGCATCCTACAACAGGGCAGTTGTGCATATGAGCTCACAATGGTTGTGACAGCATGCACAAGACCGGTGCCAGTTTGAGTTAGACAAAATCCCATCATGGAGGCTGGGAAGCAGGCACAGAGAGGAGACCCAGCCCTAGCTGAGGAGCTTCTGGCACTGAGAGCACCGAAGGGGAGAGGGGCAGAGGGAAAGGAAGCTTCTGGTCATGAGAACAGAACCTTTAGCCCCAGGGGGCTGAGTGTGCTTGGTGACTGATTTAGTCAGTTTGGCATCAAGACCATGACTAGAGCCGGGCAGTGGTGGTGCACGCCTTTAATCCCAGCATTTGGGAGGCAGAGGCAGGAGGATTTCTGAGTTCGAGGCCAGCCTGGTCTACAGAGTGAGTTCCAGGACAGCCAGGGCTATACAGAGAAACCCTGTCTCAAAAAACCAAAACAAACAAAGACCATGCCTAGAAAGATAGGCTCGTTCTCCGACAGCCATGCTAAAGAGGTGAGCAGAGTACTTAGTCTTTTAATGAGACACTGCTTTTCTTTCCCAGAATCTCCGCCCCCAGGGGATTATAGACCACACCCTACAGACCACAGAGAGTGGGCTCTGTCGACTTCTTTTTTTCTATCTCTTTTTCTCTGCGTGTTTTCGGTAATGCTTTGGGCTTTCTATTCCTCCGACATTTCAGATTTCCTTGGTGTCTGCCCTCCATGCTAGGTAAAGACACAGCATTTCCCTTCTGTCCTCCTCAGGGCAGCTAACCCTTTATAGCTTGTCTTCCCTGGGGGCTTTTCATTTAAACTCTTATTACCTTACCCTCGGGGTTCCATTTGAGTCCATTCTTCACCACCACACCCCCCTCCCCGTCCCCTCCCCCTGTCAGGGTTTCTCTGTGTAGCCCTGGCTGTCCTGGAACTCACTCTGTAGACCAGGCTGGCCTCAAACTCAGAAATCCGCCGGCCTCTGCCTCCCGGGTGCTGGGATTAAAGGCGTGCGTGCACCACCCACTGCTCCCTTGAGTCCATTCTTAAATTCTTTTATTAATGAGACTAAACCGGGAAGGGAAACCCCACCTCGCCCTATATCACCAGGAGGGCTGGTGACCTCTGTGCATAGAAAACTGAGGATGATGTCAATGTTTGTAGAGATTTCATTTGCAGGGACAAAAAATGTATACACGTAGCAATAGCTTTAAAAATAAAACAGCAAAGGCCTCCCCCCAACCCCCAACGATGATACCAACTAAAGCCAGCCCAGTGAAAGCAGTGGGCTTCTGGAAGAGTTCAAGGGATAGCCCTTCCACCAACTGTTGGTCTGTAGGAGTTGGGGGTGCTCCATCCTACCCTATGAGTCCGTGGTCAGTTGCTACAGATACCCATAGCAGAACGGCCTTAAAGCACAGCACCCTGCCATTGAGAACACGCACCAAGAGAGCCGGGGCCACTGCAGGTCCTGGGGTGTGAATGTCCGAGCATGCTCACCAAGGACCATATCACAGTCAAGGACAAGGGCTGGGATACTTTATTCAGTCCCACAACTTACCAGCTATCCAGAGCTTGACCTTACTGGGGCCCTGGCTCAGCCTCTGTGCAGATGCCCTTTTGTGTTGCAAAAGTCAGCAAAAATATCTTTGTAATGATTAATATTAATTCATAATTATTTTTTAGGATACAATTATATCTTAATTAAAATATAATTAATCTAGGAACAAACCTTTGGGCATGTCTATGAAGAATGTTCTAGATCGGATGAACTGAGGTAGGAAAGCCCACGTAAGTGGGCAGCACAATTCCACAGCCTAGGGCCCGTATATAAAGGGGAAGCCAGAGGGAGTGAGCATCCATCTCTCCCTGCTCCCTGACTGGCAGCACAATGTGCCTTCTCTGCCACAAGAGCTAAAAGAAACCTTCCTTTCCTTTAAGAATCTTTTGTCAGGCGTTTTGTCCCAGCAACATAAAATAACTAATACCGTCTTCAGTCCTAAGAAAAACAAAGTTTTTACATAGTCTATCTGGAGTCTTTTGTTAGCAGAATGGAGATTTGGAGGGAAATCATCATTTGTATTATACATGGGCTCTTTTTTTTAAAATAAAAACTCATTTATTTCAAAGAGCAGATACAATCAAGACAACAAATGGCCACAGGACAATCATAGTTTGTCTTAATAAATAACAAAATGCCATTTACGTCTCTTAAAATCTATATAACACATTATGCATTTAAAATAAATAAATCCCTGTGGGTCTAGAAACAGCCCAGGTGTCTGGGGTAATTGAGATGGCTGGGTGAGACCCATTGTTCTTGGTAACCAACAGAGTCCCCTCCCTAGCCACTGTGCTCTCTCAGTTCTTCAGGGGACCGCAGCACACACCGGTGCTTTGGGACTGGCCTTCCTAGTACCCCTGCCTTGTTGGGGGGCTTATTGCTTCGCAGGCATTCACATCTTGACATGGTTGGTACTGAACACGGGCCGAGTGTGGACTCCATCTCAGTCTCTGACTGTGATCAGGCTTTCACATGCTATTCAAAGGCTGTTGGTTGGTTGCTGAGACGTCCGTGACATGTCTTATCTTTTCACCCCGAACATTCAGGAAATGGTGGGGCAGGATGGCTGGGGCTCACAGGCTATATAACATTCTACACTGGATACCTGAGAGGGGTGGGCTGCCTGGGTGCTGCAGGACAGTCCTACCTGTCACTGTGCAGGCTAGAGGGCAGTGAGCATCTGCCAGATTGGGACTGGCTGGGCCACTGGGTCTTGGCTCATTAAGGCAGTGGGACACAGCCAGACAGATTCCCCACTGTCAGCCTGAGCTCCGTGTCTGTCTATACGGCAAGTCTCAAGGTAGCTTCTGAGTTGCTCCCGGGTGCGCGAGGAAAGGCGAGCCTTCTTTTTTATGGCAGGATCCTTCATTTCATCTTTTCCAAAGACAGTGTGTGTAAGATGGGCCCAGGTACTCCAGAGGACTCCATGGTCAGTGTTCCTTCAGCCTAAAAGCAAAGAATATGATGACGGGGGCCACACAGCAGATGCTGAACACACACAAAATGCACAGACCCATACGCAGCACTGGCCCTGTGCCCTCCCCATGGCTTCTCGGTGGCAGGGAGCTGGAAGGATGGGGGGGGGGTCTTGGAGGGGAGGGGGAACAGCTGCTAGAGAGACTGTGTTGGCTGGGAAGCCGTAGCTCACAAACTCCACAAACAAGGCATCCTCCTCTTTGGGAGTCTGAGAAGCGATTCACAGAATCACACCCACACAGAGGCACTTATTAGACAAGAAAGAAGAGTGACCGTGGTATGCCAAGATTGGGATGACTGGTAAGTTCTTTCCTTCCTGTTGGGCTGCCCGGAGAGTTGTGTTATCTCCAGAGAGGCCTCAGTGGACTTACGGAGCCTGGATCCCTGCAGCTGGCCCTGGACAGCTCAGTTCCTTGTGTATAAGGCGGATCAGGAACTGCACCCAAAACAAGAAAAGACACTGTCACCATCTGAGGACACAAGCAGAGGGGCAAGTGTGGCCTAGGCTGGCTGGACGGCATGGCCCGTCCTCTGGAGCACCCACAGGCTTATGCCCCTTGGAGGTACTGTCATTAGAACAGAGACCACACCAGCAGCTGATCTGAGGTGAAGGCTGCCTCTCAGTAAGTCCTCTGCCGGAAAACAGGCATTTAGCACAGACTTCAAAACCAACCCAACCACAAGGTGCCCCAAGTGGAAACATGCCAGAAAATGCAAGGGATGTGGCCCAGGTATGGAGCTGCATGGGGGGGCACTCTGGAGCCAGTCGAGCAGGTCATGAGATGTAATGGGAGGCTGAAGTAGGACCAGCAGTGCATGTGTGTGTGTGTGTGTGTGTGTGTGTGCACACCTGTGTGTGTGCGCACGCCGACGTGAGTGTGTTTATATATACCTTTGGCTGCCTTCCACATAATGCTAACTGCTAGGTTAAGAGCCTCTGGCTCACCTGGTTAACTTGATACCCTTCATGTGCTGAAGGGCTCAGAATAACCAGAGCAGAGCAATGAATGGCTACCACCCACAGCTCAGGCCTTTACCTTGCCTGCAGGTGTGGAGCTAGTCTCTGTGACTGACAACAGACCACAGCCAGGTTCTGGGACCACATGGAAGGGGATCCTGAGGGAAGTCTCAGCTTCCGGTGGCATGTGCTTAGAAGTCAGCAGACAGCCTTAATCCTGAGGAGCTTGGGGTGGGAGCAGGCAATGCAGGTGCTAAGGGACCACTGCTACCCACCCATCAGGGCCTCAGGCCATGGCTCTTAGATGCCCCAAGTTCAGGCCCACATGCATAGGCTGAGGATGATGATGGGACTATCTCCTATGGATAATATGCAGTCTGAGCTCTTGGCTTGGCCCAAGAACAAGGCTGTGGTAATCATGGGACAGCAGTGGGAACAAGGTAACACCAAACCCAGAGTTGGTGGCAATAGAATTTTTTAGCAAATTGTAACTAACTTCAACTTCAGCTCTAACTACCCAGGACTGAGCTGGCAGCTACCAACACCACCACTCCCGCCAAACATATATGTGGCAAGCGCTGGCAGAAGAGGCCTGTGGTGGTAGAACCAGGCTGCCAAGAGGAAGAAGGAAGAGGGAAAGCAAATGTTGCCTGTGGTTGAGGGACTGCTGGTGGGAGGGGTCACAAGGAGCCAGGTCACCTTCCCACAAAGCTCTGTGCCCATGCAGGTGACAGTGACCAGCAGAAACGAGTGCCCATTCCCAGTGCCTGCCCTAAGATGCTGGGACCTGGGCAGCACGATCCGGAGAGGAGGCTAAGAGCCAGGAGCGTGACCAGATCTGCTGTGCAGGTGGCAGGAATGTGGTCTCTTAGCATCTCTGAGGTGAGCTCAGGGCACTGAGCACTCAGCCTCTGACTGGGAAGGAGGTGAAACTGGTTTAAGGGAAAACAAAACAAAGCAAACAAACAAAACCAAAAAAACACTAGGAAGAGAAAGGGCCTGCCTGAGCTTTAGGGCTCTTATCTGTTTATGCATGACTTGAGAAAGTCTCCTGCAGCCAAGCTCTAGACTGTTTACACTGCAGTGTTGGGAATAATCCCAGGGCCTTGTGCATGCTAGGAAAGAAGGCTCTACGGAGCCCTGACACAGCCAAGGATGACCTCGTCTTTCCAATACCTCTATCTCCCAAGTGCAGAGATTACATCACCATCCCTGGGCTAATACGCTGCAGGGGATTGAACTGGGGGCTCTGTGCCCCCTAGGCAAGCACTCTGTCAACTGAGCTACATTCCCAGGTTTTTTTGCTCTTCTTCAAGACAGGGTCTCATTCTGCAGCTCAGGCTGGGGCTGGATCTTATTAAACAGCTTGGGCTAGCCTCAAATTTGGGGCAATCGTATACATTCTGAATGCTGGCATTATGGGCCAGCAGGAGGTCTGTAAATTGCTGGGCATGCCCCAAAGGGATTGTGGGAGCCCAACTCTCTTCTCCTTCTCTATTTTGATTCCTGGCCATTCGGTGAGTAGTTCCTTCACAGAGGCTCACCTTGTCACAGGCTCAAGGCGATCCTGGGTTGAAGTATCCAAAGCTGTGGGCTGAACTGAACCTTTCAGAGCTGGCTGGGTCAGGCGTTTGCTATAGGGACTGACCCAGCAGGCAGACTAGGTGGGGGGGTCTCTGTGCTCACAGTCTGCTTTAGTTCCCCAACAGGCCCACCGTCACCATCAGCACACCCTTTTAGAATGTGCCTGCTGGGGCTGGGGAGATGGTTCTGGGATCAAGAGCCTTGGCTGCTCTTCCAGAGGACCTGGGTCTGGTTTCATACACCATTGTCAGGAAGCTCACAACCATCTGTAACCTGAGCTTGGGGGGGGGGAGGGGAATGCGATGCCCTCTTCTGGTCTCTGAATACACGTGGTGCAGATGTGTACATTCAGGCATACACACGTACACATAAAACAATAAATAGAAACCTTTCAGTGTGAATGCTGCAGTAACGGAGAGGCCCCATGATCTGTCCCATGCTGACTTGACTCCCAATATCCAACAAAGCAACAGTGTCACCTGCTTCTCACTTATTCCCCACCAGTGGAGAGAGAGAAAGCCTAGGTCTCTGTGGACCTAGAGAAGGTGGCCCGTCACACAACTTTGCTAAGGGTTGTAGGGGTCCACGGGAAGACAGTCAGCTAGGGCAGCATAGGTTATGACCCTCAACCTATGGGTCATGATCCCACCATCGAAAACCACAGATATTTACATTACTATTTATAACAGTAGCAAAATCCGCCAGGCAGTGGTGGCACACACCTTTAATCCCAGCACTCAGGAGGCAGAGGCCGGCGGATTTCTGAGTTCGAGGCCAGCCTGGTCTACAGAGTGAGTTCCAGGACAGCCAGGGCTACACAGAGAAACCCTGCCTCAAAAAAAAAATCAAAAAACAACAACAAAAAAAGGAGCAACAGAGAATGTCATGGTTGGGGGGTGGGGTCACCGCAACACGAGGAACTGTATTAAAGGGTTGCAGCATTAGGAAGGGTGAGAACTGCTGTGGTAAGGTCTGACCCATAGCTACAGGGATGCTAACTGAAGGTGCATGGGTTACAAGCAAAATGACCCACCAGTAAGGCACAGGCATCTGCAAACATCAGCATGTAGAACACGTTGCTCCATCCTGAAGGGGAGATGAGCCCCGCCAGCAGGGGCCCCAGGGCAGCTCCTGAAACAGAAGAATGGGAGATGAACAGGCTAACAATGGGAGATGAATTCAGTCAGTGTCAAGGAAGGAGCGGCTGGCATAAACATCTTCTGGAACCCATTCTAAAAGTAAGTGTTGACCTTCAGAATGTCCACTCTGTCTGACACGCCATCATTATAAATGAGTGTATATATAGCTGGTAGGGGTGGCGCACACCTTTAATCCCAGCACTTGGGAGTCAGAGGCAGGAGGATTTCTGCGAGTTCAAGGCTAGCCATATAGTGAGTACAAGAACTACATCGAGACTCTGTCTCAAAATAACAAACCAAAAAATTAATAAAAGAAATCTGAACCCAACATATAATTGCAGATACCCCTGTGCTCAAAGAAAGCGTTACTGAATAAATCTGTGTAAGATACACAAGACTTAGACCCTGCTGATGTCAAATGCCTGATTCTGACCATTGCAAGTCAGGGGGCTCCCTGTCTTTTGAGAGGGGTGCTGATCAGTTATTTGCAAAGGGCAGTGTAGCTGCATCTTACGTCAGTGGTTCAGAAAAATATACATATATATGTGTGTGTGTGTGTGTGTGTGCAAAGCATGTGTTCATAACTGTGCATGTGCATGCATAATTAAGCATGTGCACATATGCACAAAGCATGCATGTGTATTCATGTGTACAAGCATGTATGCAGCTGCACAAATGTATATGCATGTATGTGTATACACGGGCACAGTGTATATATGTGTACAAGTGTGCATGCATGTGTGTGTACAATCGTGCATGTATATGCAGCTGCACAGGTGCTGTGTATGCATATATATGCTCAAGTGTGTATATGCATATATGTGTATACACAGGCACAGGTATACAACATATGTATGCATTGTGTGTGCACATGCATACATGCGTGTATATAAGCATGCATCTGTATGCAGCTGCACAAGTGCTGTGTATGCAGGTATGTGCACAAGGGTGCGTATATATGTGTGTGCATAAGTATACACATCTGTACATGGGGGTATGCATGTGTACGCATCTGCACAAGTATGTGTATGTGAATGCATGTGTGAATGGGGAGCGGGATAAAGCAAACTCAAGATGCCTGGGAACTCTTGGCATTATGTTTGTGAGTTTTTTTTTCTTCAAGTCTTAAATTAAGTCAAATAAACTCTGAAGGTTACACAAACAAAAGACATGTGCAGGGGAAGGCTCGCTTCAGCATCCTGAGTACTTCCCTCACAGCCAGTGGGTGTCTGACAAGAAGATGGCTTGTCCAGCATGCTAAAGGAGTTTGGAGAACTGCCTGCAGGTAACAGAGCTGGGCTCTCTGCTCTTTACCCACACTGACTGTTCCAAGTGTGTATACAGCACACACATTACCCTATGACCTGGGAAGCTATTTAATAAACTTTTCCCGTGTCTCAGCAAAAGTGCAAGCAAATGGCACTACTCTTTGAGTTTACTCTGCAATCCTGGAGACCACGGTGTGGACCATGCCTGAGTTTTAAAACTGTAAACCCACGAAGTAGAGGGTAAATGAGAGAAATACATGCTCTTTTTTTTTTTAAAAAAAAGACAACCATAGGGCACATCCTGGTGACGTCTCCCCATAGCTAGGTTGGCTGAGCACATGGCACAGTAAAAGGGGCAGCAGCGGCAAAAGACTATCAGTTGCTCCCTCTACCACCTCAGAGTCCAGGTCCCTCCTCATCAGTGACTCAGTGATACCCCACAGAAGAGCAATTGCTAAACCTCTGGGGATAGTAGACCCTATGAAGGCACCCAACAGAGATCAGGGATCCAGGGGACAACACCAGCCCCCAAGCAGCCACCCACGCCCCAGCAATGGCAAGAACTTCATTCTGCACTGAGCTCCCTGTGGGCAGGCCGATTCCAAGCTCATCTGGAAAGATCACCAGGGGGCACTCTCGGAGAGAAAGGACTCTGCTTACACATGTTTAGTGGCATACAAAAGATACAATGTGACAATAAAAAGATACAACAGCTTAGAAGACCCATGGCTGAGAAAGACCCAGCTGCAACCATACAGGAACCGTGAGGAGGGAAACCCAGGGGCAGTTAACAAGGCAGATGAAACCCCCCAGCAATTAATTCTCACCTAACCCAGTGTTTGAGGCACTAAAAGGGCAACTAAAACAAGAACACAGAGGTTGAAAGATAAAGTCAAGGGCACCATCCAGAGAAGTACAAGAGAGGCAGGAAGGGCAAGCAATCTGGAAACCTGACATCTGACTAACATTTTCCAAAAAACCAGAAAGAAAATCGTAGGCAAACATATCAAAGACAACTACAGTGCCCAACCCCCAAGATACAGGCCTTGCTTCCAGGTGGGTGGAGAAGGGCCTTTGGGTAAGGGGGAAACCCTGAGGCCCCAGAGGAGAAGAGTCAGGTCTGTGTGAAGAGCAGTTGAGAGTGACAGCCGATGCCTATTGCCAGCAATGGAAACTGAGAAGCACTGGGATTCTGGAAGAGGCACAGATGTTATGTGGAGCTAAAACCCCAGTACCACAGCCATGCAAGTCCCAGGGATCTTAGGAAGCTACTAGGTAACAGTCCCACCCACAGAAGAGCAGTGAGCAGGAATCTGGCAAACAGGGCTCTGATGTCAGAGGAAGGAGAAGGCGGTGTGAGGGACGGAGAGGAAGACAGGTTTATGTAGCTTAGTGGGCAGCTGTGCGGCCTGGAACCAGGCTGCCAGAAGGTGGTGATATCAGGGCAGGGACAACCAGGACAAAAGCAAACAAAAAGCAAAAGGGAGAGGGATGACATGTCTGAAGATATGCAAGGTTGACTTCCTGGCTGGAAGGGCGGCAGTGTCAGTAGGGTCAATGTGACTGGGGGCGGGAGGTGGTGGCAGATCAGTCTAGTTTTCTTAAAGGACATGAGATGGTGCCTAGACTGGAGAGTCCAGGAAATTCACATATATGAGGAAGCTAGAAATAGCAGCTGGGAGGGACCATCTCTAAGAAGAGGACCTGGGCAGGCAGAGCCAGGGCCTGTCACAGTGTATCATGAAAGCTTGTAGAACTAGCGAGCTCCTGCAGCTACACTATGTATCACTTTGATACAATGAAACCCCGAAAACATGCATGGCTACATTTAACTGTCTTGCACACACATGTAGTAAGGTCACACTGGGATGTCACTCTGTACATTGCAAACACACCAAGCACATGAGCCATAAGGCACTCCCAAGTTGGGAGAAGTCCCTGGCTGGTTGGGGATCAGCTGAGCTGCGCCTTTGCCCAAGCCTGCACTGACTAATGGATATGAACACTTCACAAGCCCACGGGACAAACGCTCCTCGGTGTGATGCTTAGGTAAAGTGGTGTCCCATCCCTCAGGCCTTCTTCTGCTTCATCTTGTGGGAAGCGTGCATGAGAAGCATAAAGCTGGGACTTGGTGGAGGACCAGTGTTCATGCTGTTTCCATGGTGACTGGCTGCTGAGTCCCTGTGCACTTAAGTAGTCAGGGAAGCATGGGGTTTGTCTAGGAGTCCAACCCATCAGGTCCAAATGTCACTGCTGTAGAAACCCAGGTGGGGTCAAGCTTTAAAGAGGGGTGGCACAGGATGCTGAGGGCAGGGAGGGCCCACTGGCCCGCTGCCCTTCTTTTCTGAGCATGGTTCGTTCCTCCTTTACAGCCTAGTGTGCCGTGGCAAGGTCCACCTCTTTACTGAGACAGCCTCTCTCCCTTCAGCCTTGTGTTTGAGATGGATGTCAAGAAAGAAGCATTTTCCACCTCTTTCCTGATTTTTCTATATCCTGTGATCCTCTGTTTTACTATAGTGCCCAGGCTGCTGGCAGGACTTCATGTTAGCTTTAAGCATGGTGTCCTGGGAGCAGCAGAGTGACTCACAAAGACTTCTGTGGGACAAAGCAGACAGAGAGAGACAGAGAGGGAGAGAGAGAGAGAGAGACAGACAGAGACAGAGACACAGAGACAGAGAAAGAGAGACAGAAAGAGAGGGAAGAGAGAGACAGAAATAGACACACACAGAAAGAGAGATGGAGACAGAGACACAGAGACATATATAATAGATAGATGATAGATAAGTGATAGATAGATAGGTAGGTAGATAGGTAGATAGGTAGATAGACAGACTGATAGATAGTAGACGGGCAGACAGATAGCTGGCGGGGTGAACTGGGAGAGTGGTGAACCCCTCCTTTCAGGAAGGGCTCTGCTGCTTCTGAGACCCATCACCAGGTACAGAAACCCTCCCCCACCACCTCCCATGTCCCGGACACACCCCAGGGTGCAAGAGGGACCAAAACAAACCTTTTCCTCTATTGAAGTTGACCATCTGTGGTGTTTTGTGACAGTAACACAGAGCTGACTAACACAGGGATGGGTTGCTTACACTGTCACTACAGAATGTGCTAACGAATCTCAGCAAGGTGGAGGATCTTGCTTACTTCGGGATTCATTCGCTTTTTTAAATAACTTAAACTGAAATAAGTTGGAGACTTAAGTTTGCCAACCCCTGGGTCAAACTAGAGCCTGGAGGAACATTCTCTCCTGCTGAGGAAACAGATCCAGCCACTCACAACTGTCTTCTCTGAAGTTATATGCTAGAGACTCCAGGGCCGACTCCTCTGAGATTCTAGGAGCTGCCAGTCCTGACACTGGCATCAGAGCCTTGGGCATTGGTTAGTTAGGAACAGCAGCTTTCCCCTTCATCCCACAGAGCTCTTGGGGATCAAGAGAGAGTTCTCTGCATACCTACAGAGCCGGTGCCGTCGATGATGGCTGTCACGGTGGACAGCGCATGGGAGTTCCCTTTCAGACTCTTGTGAGTCCCCTGTGGGAGTGGAGGAGAAGGACGTGAAACACAGGCAGCCAAAAAGTGAGAAATAAATTCACTTCGGACCCACTCAATGCACAGGACACTCTCTTCAGGAAGTCTATACCCTGCACCACCCTGAGCGAAGCTCCAGGGGTTTCTAAGTGACAGAAACCTTCAAATTACCAGCCCGGGCATATTTAGGGTTTTTTTTTTTTTTTTGGTATTTAGAGACAGGGTTTCTCTGTATAGCCCTGGCTGTCCTGGAACTCACTCTTTAGACCAGGCTGGCCTCGAACTCAGAAATCCACCTCCTGCCTCTGCCTCCCAAGTGCTGGGATTAAAGGCGTGCGCCACCCCTGCCCGGCAACAGTTTTTTGTGACTCTCTTATTTAATCTAAAAAAATATAGTTAGGATCCCTCCTCTGCTTCTGTCCCTTGGGCATGGACCATTTTGTTTAGTCCGGTGTGGATCCTTCAAGACTATTTATTTCGTGGGCTTGTGGCTGAGCCTGAATTCTCATGTCTATCCAAGGATAAGTTTCCTATGGGCAGATTCAGAAACACACCTATCAAGGCCCAGGCAGGCCAACCTGCTATCTTGCATAGATGCCATGGGGTGGGAAGGACTGGTCCAAGCTTCATCCCTGTGCCTCTTAGCTTGGCACTCTCTGTTGACCACTCAGGGACAGGATTTACAGGAAGAGAGCTAAGGGAGGTGGCCAGGGACAGGTGCTAGAAAACTCAAGACAGAGGCTCTCTATGAACAAACTGAATAGCGGTCAAGACAGAGGCTCTCTATGAACAAACTGTGAACGGCGTTTCACCCACTGAGGCAGTGCTGGCCCCGAATAGAGGAAGCAGCATGTAACTTACCAGGTCTGCAGAGACGGCGGTGGTGATCAGTGCGTAGGGCCCGCTCACCAGGGCTCCACTGAGGAGCAACATGGCTGTGGAAAACAGAGGGAGCTCAGAACAGAGCCTGCCTGACCCAGCAGTCCACTGGTAAGGGCAGGCATTTACAGGGAAGGGGCCCATCCCATGGGGGCCATCTCCAGGACACAGGACAAATGGCTTCTGTACTGTGCAGGAGGATGCTTTCCCAAGTCTCAGAGGCCTAGAACTCAAGTTTCCTGGCCTCCATGGACAGCAGCTGATGGCAGTACTGGGCAGGGAGGAGAGCCTGGGTGGACCAAGGTTAGGCCAGCACTACATCTGTACCATAACCTTTTCAGTCATACATGGATGGTCCTCTCTTCACCTCAGCAGGCAGGGACACTGAACCACATGTCCCCTCTCCTCAGCTGGCCCAGCTCAGTTTCCTGAAGAGACTCTGGGTCCATGGCAAACCCCACCTCTGGGTCACTGGCAGAGTGTTTTCTAGGTCATGTGTGACAAGACCCTCCCCCACCCTACTTTCTCCAGTCTCTCTGGCTCGCTGGCTCTCTGCCTTACACAATGGCTTCCAGGGCTGTGGCTAATACCCCATCCCCAAGCTGAACAGCTCCTCCCCTAGGCACCAGGGGACCACAACAAGGCTAGCCAGGTGGCCATTTACTCTAAGTGTCACACCTGCTCTGTTCAGGTCCATGCCCAGAAACAGGAGCCTGGCCTTCCCCAAAGAAGGTCACGGGGCCATGTAGCGGCTTGTGTTCTCATGTTAATTATGTTACCCAAAAACCTCTTTGCAGTGTCCCGCAGGAAACTTGTCCCCACTTGGTTTTTGAGTGATCAATAAAGTTACCAGCGGCCAATGACTGGGCGGGGAGACAGAGGCGGGACTTTTAGGATTCCCAGGGAAGGTACCAAGGAAGAAGGCATTCTGCCATAATGAGGACATAGGAAATGGACTATGCCAGAAAGGTGCAGGAGGGAGAGACAGAGACATGTAGATCCAGGGAGAAAGCAGACCCAGGAGGGCTGCCCAGCAGGATCCAGGGTAGCAAAGATAACTCAGGAGTATCGGAGGGGAGTGTGTGTGAGCCACATGGAGTTAGGGAGCGGCCCAGCCATTGAGCTGATTAAGGTATTTTAAACGATAAGGCTGTGTACGTGTCTTTCTTTCAGGAATCCAGAACATTGGATTGATAGCGGGAAGCCCTTGCGCACCCTCGGGGGAGTTTAGAGCAGATTAACACATTACCACAACAGGGTCACCCCAGCTTAACGCCTCTAGATTAGTTGTGCAGAGAGGCTTCATGTACTCACCTATGGTGGCTTCTAGGCCCATTTTGCTGATGGAAGAGAAGACATAGAGCTGCAGAAGTTAAGAACGAGAAGGGGATGGCTCAGCACAGGCAGCTGCAGGGCTGCCAGGAGCCTGTGGTTTAGAAATGGAGCCAACAGGAACCCGTAGGGAACTCCAAGCGCCCAGGGCTGGTGGCAGGACACTGAGGTCTACAGCTACCTGCCTGGCATTGTACCCTAAAAGACCATCCTCCTAGCAATGGGGGTGTGCTGCTAGTAATTTCGAAGATTCTTTTAAAAAGCCTTAGGCCCAAGAGGACTCAGAACCAGGCCATGTTCTGGGGATAGTCACAGCCTTGGGAAGAGAGGCATGTGGACAAATATAATATGGTAAAGGAATGGCCCCTCATCTCCCAAACAGCAATGGCAGGCCAGTACCACACTGGCTCCGCGCAGTCACACTGTAGGGTGATGCTACTCGTGACCAGATGAGGAATCTGAGGCAGGGGAATGACCTGGTCAAGGGCATAAGCTTCTAAATGCTTGAAGAAGGATGGGCCTGGCATGATAGGATCTCACTGAGCCTAGAAGAGAGGGTTGGAGGGATCCTAAGGACAGGCAGGAATGTGACTGGGAAGGGGGTAGAGATGGGTGTGAAGGGCACACCTTAGAGAGGGGCAGCCCAAGAGAAACCCAGAGTGAGGGAGAAGCATGTTGGGTGTGGCCCAGGGGCTGAGGCAGGCAAGCATGGTGGCTCTGTGCTTCCAGCCACAGACCAGCTGGGTTTCTAGGGATGTGGGTCTCAGGCACGGGACAGAGGTGGCTAATGGAGACAAAAATGACTGTCTATAACCTCGGGCAGAGCCAGGGCTCACCGTGGGTGCTGCCAGCAGTAGCATCAAACCACAGGTAGAGGCTCGTTTCTCCAGACGGTCGGAGATCACACCTGCTAGAATCCCACCTGTAACAGAGGGGGGGGAGCGGCTTCAGGAGCTGATGTCTGGTATGAGCCCCCCCAGAGGAGACCAAGCTCTAGGGTCAGGCTTTAAAGCAACCTCAAAGCTCCTTCACCTGGTAGGTGCTAATGCCACCGCCACCTGCCTGGGACAACCTTGTGTCATTTCTGAGGGCAGCTGGCTCAAGGTCAGAGGTGAGCTTCTTTCAAAGCAATGGCCAAGGTCACTGTGTCACCTGGTGCTCTCCCAGCAATAAAACTAACTTGAACAGGGATAGATAGATTGTTTTTTCGAGATAAGGCCTCACTGTGTAGACCAGGCTAGCCTCAAACTTGCCATCCTCCGGCCTCAGCTTCAGAGTGCTACACCACAGGAATGCCAGTTGCCCAGCTTTATTGCTAAGTTCTTGACAACGCAGAGCAAATGGCCTTGAACTCACCAAAGATCCCGCCCACGTCAAACAATGTGGACAGCTCTCCGGCTTTCTTGGCATCCAGGTGATCTGTTGAATGACCAGCATATGAGCCCATGAGGACATGTCCTGAGTGATTATCCCACAGGGGCCCACACAGGACCCTGCTCCATGAGCAGAATTTTACCACAAGTATCACCTAGACTCAGATTTTAAAGGGATGTTGGTTGACACATCTTATCCAAGTCTGGCCTTCCATAGATGGCCTATGCTTGGCCATCACAGGGGCATCAGCTCAGGAAAGAGGGTGAGCCTAGGATGGTATGTGTGTGTGTGTGTGTGTGTGTGTGTACACATGAGCAATGTTTTTGAAGGCAGGTAGTTCAAGGTCCTGGCAAGGCTCCTCCAGAGCCAAGGCTAAGACTATTTAGTCAGTCACACAGTGAGTGTGGTAACATGTGCTACCTGACCCCAGCGGGGACCAGAGCCTTCTCATGTCTCAGTGGCAGGGCATTGCCACCTCATGTCCCTTTGCTTCCAGCTGGCTGGATGCTGGCCAGTCTGAGGAGGCAACTGGGAAGTGCTTGGCTGGCCAGACCCGTCTTCCCCACCCTGAATGCCACCTGCAAGGAACTGGGGTTGACTCAAACTGGGCATCCCGCAGTTCGACACTCTGGCCAAGAGTGTTCCCTTGTGAAAGGGAGCATGGCCTCTTACTGAGACCCCCTGTTAGGACCACTGTGCATCTGTCAAGCTGAGGTGGGGGTTGTTAGGCAGTGCCCTGGGCTCTGAGGTAGCTCCTTACAGCCTGCTCACCCACCCTCTTTCTTTCTGCAGCCTGTCCTTGTTAGCCACGTCCTAAGAAAGTCCCCCCTTGCAGCTGCCCCAGCTTCTGCAGCTGAGGTGACATTCCCTCCAGCTTTGGGTTTTGGTCGTCCTTGGCATGGCCTTATGATACACTCCTTGGAATCAGACTCTCCCATTCTCAAAGCCTTCTTTCCTATGCTGTTCACGGAGCCCACGCCCAAGCCCAAGGCTTTATCTACAAAACCCTGCACCTTTCCTTCCTTCCCCTGACTTACTGGCTCCTGAGGCCAAGGCGTCACCATGCACACAGAACTTGCAACAGCCCTACTTGGTTCCTGAGAACTGCTCAGCCCCTTATCTCTCTACAAGCCAACAAAGCACAGCTATATAGCACTATTTTTCTGGGAAATTCTATCAGGAGCCAGAGCTCTGGGCATTTCTTGGACTCCGGGAAGCTGAGAGACTGTCAGCCCTCCCACAAATCAGAACACACACATCCCCAGAAACAGTTTGTAGGTCAGATCTCAGCCCCCAGTGGCCATGCTCTTGTGTTTCAAAACCCAACATGGCCCAGATTCAAACACAGGCAGCCTCTAAGAACCACAGAGGGGTCGGGATGTACCAGATGAGCCCAGTGAAGATTACTACCAGAGCCACACACTGTGTGCACCTCCATGTCTTCTCCCATCTGCCAAGCCATGTTGTCCCTCTAGTTCTGAGCAGTCGGTGCACAGAGCTGAACCTCCCTTCCGGCGAGCACTCACCTACGTTGGTGATGTACAGTGGGAGCCAGAACAGGAATGTGTAGCTCACCAGCTTGGCAAACAGCAAGCACAGAGAGAACTCGATCACGCCCTGGAAGAGGGAGGCATTGTCAGCTCAGTGTGGGATTAGCAGTGTGTTTTAAGGTGCGACCCAGGACAAAGGACTAGTCCCCTGCAGACACGCCATGTTTCTACAAGGTTCAGCCTTGCTCAGGGGAGAACATGGGTGGGAAGTAAGACCTAGGAGATCTGGAGCACAGACTCGCCTGGCCTGCCTAGCCTGGAAGGCAGAAACTCAATGTCCAACAAGAGCCAACAAGAATCCGTATTGATGAGATAGCCATGCCAAATGATAGCTAGTGATTCCCTCCCGGAATCACTAAGATTGGGTTGGGGAGATGGCTCAGTAAGCAAGAATACTTGTACAAGTGTGGCCTCAGTTTAAATCTCCAGTACCCACATTAAAAAGCCTGGCAGAGTTGTGTGTGTAAGGAGACAGCAGATCCCAGGAGCTTGCTGGTCCGCTATCTAGCCAAACCGGCAAGCTTCTAGTTCAGACAGAGATGCTGCTTCAAGGTACTAAAGGTGGAGAGGGATAGGTAAAGATATTTGATATATTCCTCAGGCCTCTGAATATGTGTACTCAGGTGCGTGCACCTGCGTACTCACGTGTATGACACATACACACACACACACACACACACACACACACACTCTGAACCCCATCCCCCACTTGGTGTTTTCCGGTTGTTACCGTATCGTGAGGGTGGGAACAATTGGCACCTACTACATATGTGCTCGGCATGCTCTACACTGGGATAAAATCACCTCACTTCACCCTCAGATCAACAGATGGCATCGCAGCAGGGGAGAATGGGTAAATGGAAGCTCGCTGTAGACGCTTATGCTAATCATCTGGGCAGGGGCAGGGGCGAGAGCAGGAAGAGGGCTGGGCCAGGCCTCCATGTCCAGTCTGCATTGCCCTGTGACTTGCATTGACATGCTAGTCTGCTCCCCAACCGATGCCAGCAGAAGTATGTGGGGCAGCCATCTACAGCAGTGAGGTACCACGGAAGGGCTGCTAGCCAATAGTAAGAACACATTCTTACTTAGAAATGACTTTCATTGAAAACTGCCATCTCCTACTGGCTGCCTGTCCAGGAACCCAGTGCCCACAATTGTAGACTATGAGATTACTACCTCAGGGCACTGTGAGAACTAGGAGGCCCCAAGTTCCAGAGCATAAGACCTTAGCATATTGTTGGTTTTTCTTCTGTAGCCTCTGCTCCTTCGTGCCTCTCCCTCCCTGTGGAAGCGCGCCATACTGAGAACTCAGACCCTCACTGTGCTGTGAAGTGGAGCAGGCTCAGTAGAGCCATGGATCAGTCAGCACAAGTTACTTCCCATGTAGCACCCTATGCCCTCAGAGCCAGAAGGCAAGTAGCTGGGAGGGTGGAGAGCCAAAGGGGACAGAAGGTATCATGGGTGTAGGCACAGAGCAGTCAGTTTTCTGTTTTTCAAGTGAAAAACATTTGTCAGATTTCAGGTGTCTGCAAAACTTCTGGGTGGAAAACGTAATTTCAAAGTGTTAGAGAGTACAAAATGAAGACATCCCATGGGCTGGAGAGATGGCTCAGCGGTTTAGAGCACTGTCTGCTCTTCCAGAGGTCCTGAGTTCAATTCCCAGCAACCACATGGTGGCTCACAACCATCTGTAATGGGATCCGATGCCCATTTCTGGTGTGTCTGAGGACAGCAACGGTGTACTCATATACATAAAATAGATAAATCTTAAAAAAAATAAAAAATAAAAATAAAAGAAGAAGGCATCACATACAGAGCCACGTTCTCCCTGGAGTGACCAGCCACGCTGTCCACACAGGATGGGAGGACCTGACCCACAAACACCACAGCTGCACACTTCTCTTTCAAGGTCACCAAGGCCCAGCCCTCTCCCACCATAGCGTTCTCTCCCTGGCAGCAGACTCACCGGGATCCTCAGGGCTCCTGTGAAGCTGATGGCGGCCATGTTGCCATCACCAGGGAGGACAACAACGTGGCTTGGGTGGAGGTGGCTCTTCCCGTCGGAGAGCAGTAAGCACTGAAGCTCTGGATCCTGGACACGCAAGCAAAAGGGACAGACGTCACCTGGAGCATCTGGCTGAAGTGAGGCCGAAATTTTAAGCAAGTAAGATATCGGGTTTCCTACTAAAAGCCTTGGCTAGTTTTGTGTGTCAACTTGACACAAGCTGGAGTTATCACAGAGAGAGGAGCCTCCCTTGAGGAAATGCCTCCATGAGATCCAGCTGTAAGGCATTTTCTCAACTAGTGATCAAGGGTAGGAGGGCCCCTTGTGGGTGATGCCATCCCTGGGCTGGTAGTCTTGGGTTCTATAAGAAAGCAAGCTGAGAAAGCAGTGGGGACAAGCCAGTAAGCAGCACCCCTCCATGGCCTCCTGCCTCCAGGTTCCTGCCCCATGTGAGTTCTTGTCCTGACTTCCTTTGGTGATGAACAGCAATGTGGAAGTGTAAGCCGAGCAAACCCTTTCCTCCCCAGCTTGCTTCTTGGTCATGCTGCTTCACTGCAGCAATAGAAACCCTAAGACAGACCAGTGACCACGACCCCCTTGTCTCCCCAGTCCTTAGCATCTACCTGGCTCATGAAATGCCATGTGCTCAGAAAATTCTTTGGTTCAGAAGTAGTGAAATACAGGGGGAAAAAAAAGAACCCCATGTCGCTGTGGAGAAAGATCAGTTGATTAAAGCACAACACCGTGGAGGGCTGGAGAGATGGCTCAGCGGTTAAGAGCACTGACTACTCTTCGAGAGGTCCTGAGTTCAATTCCCAGCAACCACAGTGACTCACAGCCATCTATGATGGGATCTGATGCCCTCTTCTTGCACACAGTGATATAAACAGAGCACTCCTATACATAAAATAAATCTTTTTTAAAAAGATTTTTAAAAATGAATGGGATCTGATGCCCTCTTCTGGCACACAGTGGTATAAACAGATAGAGAACTCATATACATAAAATAAATCTTTAAAAAAAAAAAATTAAGAAAATTAATGGGGGTCTGATGCCCTCTTCTGGCACTTGGGTGTACATGCAGATAGAGCAATTTTAAAGATTTAAAATAAATCTTAAAAACAAAAAACAAAAAGAAACAAAAAAACAACCCACACCTGTGTGGATATTGTATCTTGTACCCAAACATCTGGAAGATTCTGGTAACGGGAGAAGATGCCTATGCTAGGGACCCTCTTAGATATAATCAGATTGGCCGGGCAGTGGTGGCGCACGCCTTTAATCCCAGCACTCGGGAGGCAGAGGCAGGCGGATTTCTGAGTTCGAGGCCAGCCTGGTCTACAGCGTGAGTTCCAGGACAGCCAGGGCTACACAGAGAAACCCTGCCTCAAAAAACCAAACCAAACCAAACCAAAAAAACCCCAACAACAACAACAACAAAAAGATATAATCAGACTGGATATTCATAGGGTCTAACCAGGTGTGTCTAGCCTGCAGCCCTGGGCTGCCATGTGGTCAGAGACAATTTAGGAACACATCCAACACAAAGGTATGAATATACTTAAAACATTAGGGAGTGTGTGTGTGTGTGTGTGTGTGTGTTGTGTGTTTGGACTCAATTACACAGTTCTCTGGCATGAACCTCGCAGATGACAGTATAGTTGAGCATGCCTGAAGGAACTGTTTACATATTCATCCACATCTATAGGATGCTTCTCTGCAAAGAGCTAAGCTAAAGGCTAACCCAGCAATGTGGTCACCGTGCAGTAGAACAATGTAATTTCATGGACTTGCTAGTGAGGCATTCTTCACAGGCCTCTGGACCTTGCAAGGAGGTCACGGTGTACAAAGACCGCCAGAACTAATATTATTTTAAAATTTATAAGCCGGTTCTGAGATTTATGCCTTCTGATACTGTGGACATTCCCGAGGGACAGAATTTGTGCTTACTGGAGCACAGTAGAGAAATCCCAGCTCTGCACAGAGTTTTAAGTCAGAGCAAGGGTGATATAGGAAGGCTTCTCTGAATGAACCCTAAATCCCGGGGGCTTAAACAGGAGTCCTCCTAAGTGCTTCAGGCCTGCTGGAGGATCTAACAGCCATTGATGTACTTTGTTTCACTGTAACCTATGTAGGGTGAATTCAAATCACAGTGGAATTTTTTTTTTTTTTTTAAAATAAGATAATGGGGTTGGAGAAATGGCTCATCAGTTAAGAGCCCTTGCTGCTTTAGCAAAAGGACCCAGGTTCAATTTCCAGCACTAACATAATGCCGGTGACTTCAGCTCTAGGAATCCAGCGCCCCCTCCTGGCCTCGGTGGGAACTGCACACACCGTTCGCATAAGGATTAAATAAAAGGCACTCACATTTTAATTAAAACGGATGAAAGCTAGCGGGCAGGTTTGACAAGCAGACACTCAGCACTGTGTGCAAGCCTGAGATGCCCATGTCACCCAGGCTGGGCTCAGTGGCCAGGACATTCTCACACTGAACCCCATACTTAAGAAGGAAGAGGAAAAGCTCAGGTGTGAAGGAAGGGCGAATTCTACTCCCCACGGTCACAGGGGCACAAAGGGCTGCCGCTCACACTGAGAACTGGCAGTGTTCTCATGGATCAAGTCAGGGGTCCAGCTTGAGAGGGAAGCCACCATTTCTCCATCATACCTAACACTGGCTCCTCTGAGAGCCCATGATCCCATTCTGTAGGAATTTCTGAACAGCTCCAGGCTTTGGGATAGCCTCTGAGGACCAAGCTGAGATCTGCAGGACTTTACATGCCCTTTTAAACAGAAAGGGGCCTGATCAGGGGCTAAGATGCAGCAAGCCTCAAGGCAATGTAAGTGCAGAGAACCCACCTTGCCAGAGGAGGGGCAGTCTATGACCTAGAGGGCTATAAGAACAGGTCAACCAGAGAAAACAGGGAATGCTCACATGCACACACGCTCTCTCTCACACACACACACACACACACACGCACACACACAAAGGTGCAAAGGCTAGGACTCATAATTGAAAAGCCTCACGCTGTTCACTCAGACGTGCCTGGAGCCACATTATGGGAAGCCTGCCCTTGCTGACATCTGTGTTTCTTATTTAGTGAGCAATATGCTAAAGCCAGAGTGAGCCTTTTCAGGTCAATCACTACAAGGACCAAAACACCATCCTTCACAGTCACCACAGAGAAGCGCCACAGAGGTGTGAACATTAAAGGTGTGTTTTTTAAAAATGTAACTCAAGTGAGCCGAGATTCTTGCAGGCATGGCCAACCTTTTGACATTGAAACACTACGCTACCATCGACAAAGTCCACGTTCAAAAAACCATGTATTGGGCTGTATTCATAGCTATACTGGGCTGCGGTGTATGCAGCCTCTGGGGTGCAGGGAGGACAGATCTGTATCCATCTTCTTCCTTGGCATCTCTGACTGGCCAGGGCTCAGACACTGCTGAGACCCACATGAATCTCAGAATGGTAAGCTCATTCGCCTGTGCCTTGCTCGCTAGATGGGAAACACAGACCTCAGCAAGGGCAGGCTTCCCACAGTGTGGCTACAGGCACGTCCGAGTGATTAGCCACACCCCTACTCCCCTTAAAGTATAGAGATCAGGATGTATGACACATCATGTGTCTTTCTTCCCACATTCCAGACACCACACAAGTAAGTTGCTCTGGGCAATAGAGAAATGATAGCATGCTTAGTGCACAGATCCTTCAGGCAACCCGACTTCAAGCTGAAAGAAAGCAGCTTTAACTTCAATGACTAAGACAAAGTCTACAATGCTCCAGGGGGCTCAGCTCAGGAACTCAGTGAATTGTCTGAGAAACTGAAGCGAAAAGAGTTTCATAAGAGAAGAGCGGGGGGTGGGGGTGGGGGTGGGGGTATGGAGTGGGGGTGGGTGGGTGGAGAGATGGCTCAGTGGTTAAGAGCACCATCTGCTCTTCCAGAGGTCCTGAGTTCAATTCCCAGCAACCACATGGTGGCTCACAACCATCTGTAATGGGATCTGGTGTGTCTAAAGACAGCTACAGTGTACTCACATACATAAAATAAA
>JADRCH010000196.1:796671-877136 GCA_019843965.1 Rhynchomys soricoides | reverse complement strand
AAGAAAGAAAGAAAGAAAGAAAGAAAGAAAGAAAGAAAGAAAGAAAGAAGAAATTCAGCCTGGAAATGGCGTGTGTTCCCTTGACTGCCCATGAGGAATATTCCTCCTCAGAAGCTAATGCAGCCTTGACCCAGCCCTGGCATGCATTCCTGCCCTCTCCAAGGTGTTGGAGAGCAGGTGCTGGGCCTGCATTTAACAGAGGGACCAGTACCAGGCGGCTCCCTTTGGTCTCATTAGAACTGAGGCCATAGCCCAGCCCAGTGCCTTGCTGTCTCTCACTGGAGAAATGCATCTTCTGGGAAGGATGCATAGGGTACCATGCCCACCTACTGTCTCCAGATTGGCAGCTCACCTTTACTAGAGAAACATGTTGGGACTCTGGGAATCTGCTGTCTTTCCCTTCTCGCTTTGTATGCCATTACAGTCTGAGGCTTCTGCATCCAGGGAGTCAAGGCAAAAGGAACTAATGCAATGTGGGGCCTACGATGGGTATGCCTATACCTGGTCTCTAAACAGCATAACAGCTGGAGACTCAGCATGCACACTGCGCTAGATGCTATAAACAATCTAGAGGTGGCTGAATGGCTATAGGAAGGTGCACATTAGATGTATGTGAGCCCTATGCCAGGAATACAAGGGACTTGAGAGGCTGAGGACACTGGCAACCGGGAGGTAACCGACTACATGCCTGCAATAAAGTGGCTGAGCTTTATCAAGCTCGATGGCACGGTCGTAAAAAAAAGAAATCAAACAAGGGTCACTTTGGTTTCCTAACACACCTCTCCACCCGTGGCCCTGTGGAGCAGTTGGCCAGCCCCATTTATTTTTTATGAGTCAATATTTATCCACAGGATTGCTAGAGAGAACAGAAGCTAAGAGGTGCCACAAAGGCTGGGCCCTCAAGGAGGGCACGGCTGGGCTTCTGGTCCCACCCCTACACCTTCAGGATCTCTCCTTTCTCCCTGGCTCTGTAATGAAGGCTTCACACCCCTTCACTACCAGTAATGGCTCCAAGCATACAAGGGAGAAGGGCCTTCCCACACCAGCTGCTGGAGGGACACTGTTCTGTCCCTCACTAGCATCTGCTATCCATTCTTTCAGCAGAGGTGGGCTTTGTTTGGGACCTGAACTTGCCGTCCAGGATCAGGCCCTTACCTGGGTCACCACGTAGAATCCCAGGCTGTGAATGTTGTAGAAATGACCCAAGCCGAACAGGGCTGTGAAGGCGCCGCTGGCCAGCATCCCGAAAGTCAGGTAATACCTAATCGGCAGGCGCTCCCCTATTATGCCACTGAGGTAACAAGGAAAGAGTCAGGCATGAGGAAACAGCACAGCACACTGCTAACAGCTCCGGCCACGTCTCCCGGATGTCCTCTGTCATTTACTCTCTGTGCTAGACCGCCGAGTCCCACCATTGGAGACTGGACAGGAATGTCACCCCGTGGAGCTCACATACTACCGTGGGACCTCTTAGGCTCATTAAAAACAAACAAACCACTAACTGCCCAACAATACTGCCTGTCAAAGCATGGCTGCCAGACTGAAAGGGGGCGGAGCCCGAGCCCTAAGACAGCAGTGAAGCTCAGTGAGCCACAGACATGTGTTAGGTCAGCTGTCAAACTGTAGCAGTGTTGAGGAGCATGGTAAGGTCCCAGCTTCATGATGGGGCACATATGAAACACACCACAGTCTACTGCTTTGCACATCATCATGGAGACACACAGCCCTCAGCGGGTACCAAAGACTGTCGAGGACAGTCCTTTGTGCTCTTTCCAAATTCCATGGGGACTGGAGAGACTAAGACAGCTTACTGGTTAGGAGCACTTGTGTTCTTCTGGAGGACGATGTGAGATTTGGTTCCCAGTACCCACAACAGGAGGCTCACAACTGCCTGTAATTCCAGCTCTAGGGGACTGGATGTCTTCTGGTTTCCAACACACGCGAGCGTGCGCACACATGCACACACACACACACACACACACACACTCAGAAACAAAGTCACATTTGCTTCCAGGAATCTAACCAGCAGAGAATGTGGGCAGACACCAGGAGTAAGTGAGTGACACTGTTCCGGAGTCATCTCCAGAACCTGCTTGCCAGCAAGCTTTCTCTTCTGCGCTCACCAAACAGAAAAGATCTACCTAGAGCCATGCAAATGACCTGTGAACCCTATTACACGAGTGTGTTGTCCAAGGACAACATGCTCGGCTAATGGGCTCAGCTGAGCAGAACCTGATCAGAGAGACTACAGAGCAGTCTAGAGTTAAGGTGGATCCACTCAACTGTGCTCACTTCAGAGATCAGGAGACAGGTCAGGGGCTGCTAACCCGCCTAGGCACAGGAGAAGGCACCGAGTCATATGGGCTTCCAAGAGCGGTAGCCATTGGCTCCTGCTGGGAGGTGTCCCCTACTATGGCCACCTGTTGCTCTCATCTCCTCTGTGAGATTTAAGGAACAATTCTGATGCAATGGATACCACCCTGCATTATATCTGATTCACACAGGACTCACACCCACACCACACCACACCACACCTGCTGATCCTGCCAGGTAAGACCTGGGTGCACCCCCCTCCCATGTGTGCATTGGGACTACAGAGTCACGTGATACCTACTGTCAAGACCTCAGTGGTAACCTCACAACTGTCTGAGGGCTGTCCTGCCTTCTTGCCACAGCACCAGACCCATCAGTGACAAGGCGGGTGTTCTCACCTCTCTTCTGAGACCCAAGAGAATCCCACTGGTGAGATGCAAGAGAAACTACCTTTGCCCATAAAGATGAAATGAGAAGCCAGTTTTCTTTACTAAGCTAGGTTTCTTGAGCCGGGTGTCTTGGCTGGCAGGAAGGTGGAAACTAGGCCCCACACCATTTTTCTCTTTGGCCTGTCCACTGTGCATCCAGTGTACCGCATACGCTAGCAATTGAGCAGCTTCTCCCTTCGTATTCTTTCATCCACATAAGCTCTGAGCTCCGTGTGGCACCTGTATCTGATAAAGGAGGGCTATATCCACCAGTGGCAAGAACCACTTGTCAATATGTCACCACCCTAGGGCCCCTGAGCTGGGAAGGGCCCTGGGTCTTGACTCCATATGTTGAGAGGCTCTGAGAGAAACAGTTTAACACTTATCAGAATACCCTGAGACTTCCAGGCTCTGAAGATCAGTGTCTAAGCAAAGTCTCTTGGGATGAAGGTTGGTAGTCTCTGCAATGAGTTTTTCCCCAGGACTGGGGCTTGAACCCAAGGTCTCTTATATGCTGTGCATGCTAGGCAATCACCCTAGCCCTGAGCGATCTCTCTAAGCCTTCCACAGTGTTATTTTAAAACATGGTGGGGCTGATAACATCAACAAGGTTTTAACCAGCCACTCATTTGCCTCCTAAGCCCAGGAACATCTAGTATCTCTTAGGTCCGTCCTGTGACAGGAAGAACCTTTCTATACTGAAGGGCCCACAAGACTGGGAAGGGTCTGAGCACAGGTGTCCCTACCTCAGGTACATCCCGATGGCATAGGCGCACAGGAAGGCGTAATCCAGGGCTCCAAGCAGCTGCTGGTAGTTGTTCTTATCTGTGTAAGAACAAACAGAAAGGCTCGGAATTATTGGGTATGTTCTAGAGCTGGGCTATAAAATACAAAAGTAGGGGCCGGAGAGATGGCTCAGCGGTAAGAGCACCGACTGCTCTTCCAGAGGTCATGAGTTCAATTCCCAGCAACCACATGGTGGCTCACAACCATCTGTAATGGTATCTGATGCTCTCTTTGGATGTGTCTGAAGACAGCGACCATGTACTGGTCATATATATATAAAATAAATAATAAAATCTAAAAAAAAAAAAAAATTTAAAATATAAAACTAAATTCTATAAATCCCCTCACAAGGGAGGTGTTCCAACTCAAAACAAAACAAAAAGAAAAAACCATCGCAGCCTGGGTACTGGCCAGCTTCCTGTGAAGGAAAATAAAGTCACTTATTTTTCAAGTTGTCCTTAAGTGTGTCCTTCAGATTGGCGGCAAACTACACTAGCTGTGGTGGGTTTGACTTTCTGTGTGACAGCACACACCCAAGGCTATCTTCTACAGCCTTCCCAGCACAGACATACTTCACTTAGTGGGCGTCCTTTTAGCAGGGAGGCATGATTGCTGAGTAATGTTGTCACTGAAACGCATTCACAGTCAAGGATGGCATCCCTGTCCTGAGACTAGCCAAGCTGTAGAAACCCCAGTGGAGAGCTGCCAAGATCCCTGGGCAACAGAGGGTTTGACCCAAACTCACCGAAGGGGGCCCAGCCACAGTCGGTCTCATTGTCCAGGAGCCTGTGAGTGGGGCCATGCCTGGTACTGCTGCTCGGGTCACTGAATCTAGACTCAGGTTCATCCCCTGAAGTACACTGCTTGTGGAGCTCGCCCTATGGCAGAAAGAGATGGGGGAGGGGAGCAGAAAAAGTGTTTACTTGGGATGTCTCAGCCCAGGACAGCCTGAGTGGCCTCCCCTCCTCACTGAGCAATGGCTCTTTGAGCAGGAGGAGGCCTCTGGTAGGCATTTGAGGTCCACAGGAGTTCCTGCTGTGAACAGGAGGCTCCAGCAGTTTTGTAATAACTGCAGTTCATGCCCACACAGCAGCCAATCCTAGCATCAGGCAAAAGAGAGCCAATCATCCCTGACCGGCTGCCCCTGGGGGGAAGAACAGGGTTAACTGCTGAATTCTACAAAGAAATGGAAGAATGAGAGTCTCAGAAAAAACAGAGCCAAAGGAACTTGGGCTGCATGATTTCATTTCCACTAGTTCAAGCACAGACAAGACACCCTAGTGACAGGATAAATCTTATTGCTACTTAGAAGCGGATGGTAAGGTCTGGCAAGAGGGTTGGAAAAGCCTTAACCTAGATCCTGGGTACCCAGGTGTACAGGCAAAGACCTATCAAACAGATGCTTAAGACTAATGCACCTTTCTGTGCACAGACCATTCTCCAATTTAAGAGAAAAATAATATATACATACATACACATCTATATATCTATGTATGTATCTATATATCTATGTATGTATATCTATCTATGTATGTATCTATGTATGTATCTATCTATCTATCTACACACACACACCAGAAAGGCAGATGGCCACCAGCCCACTTTACCAGGACTAGCAAGCTGTATTAGGGTAGAGACACCTGACTGGTGGTGGGGCCAGGGAGGGAATGACACAGCTGGGATTGTGACGACTGACAAGTCACAAGTGTCCTGCCTCGGTTTCCCCATCTGCACTTGAGGCTGCTGCTCACTTATAGAACAGAGACTGTGATGCTGAATACCAGGCTTTCTACACAGTGTGTGGGATAGGACCACCTGAAGAAGGAAGGTATATTTCCAGTGGGAGTGGCCAGGACTATCTCCTGGGGAGACAGAGGGGCAGGGAACTCACTCTGTCACATTCAATAAGGGTCTTGAGTCACATGAAGCTCACAGATGGAGCAACCCATCAGGTATGGATGAAAGGTGGCAAAGAGGAACTTCTGGTCAGGGAGATGCTCTTCTAGAGACAAGAAATCCTTTCTGTGTCCAGGAGCCAGATCCTGAGTCATGGGGCCTGGAGGCTGGTGCAGAAAGCCGATCCTACTATATAGAATGGGGCAAGGAGCCACCAAGCAGGCAGTAGGCTTGTCTACCTCCATTGGGACAGAATAGCTATCTATTATGGGCCTTGTCATCTGAAAGGCTGCCTTGGTCATCCTGGCTGGACACCAGATTTCTGGACACAAGTCACTGAGCCCCAGCACGGCACATGGATATAGCTTCTCTACAACATTGGCTTTGTGTACACTGCTGTGCTATGCTGACTTAAATGTCACCCCAAAAGCTTATAAACTGAAGTGACTGTCTCCCCACAAGCTTCCACTGGTAGTATCCATGTGCCATAGAGGCTCTGGCTTCTTTGTCATGTTGGAATAGAACACGGTCACTTGGCCCTTCCCCATTCAGGCCGCTACCCCTGCCAGGGCCGCTAAATTGTCGCTCTGTGTATGTGTGTGTGTGTGTGTGTGTGTGTGTGTGTCCCATTTCTACCTCCGAGACCTTAGTTTTCTGGCTACTTTAATAGGTTGAGTTTCTGCCTCCCTTACACTGATCTTTCTCAAGGCCACCATACCCAAGGAGGCTTCTCTCTCGCTGCTCACTGAGGACAGCCACAGGCCAGAAGGGACTCATCTGCTGGACTAAGCAAGTTTCTAATGTTAGCCTTGCATGGAAGTGGATTCTATAGGCTGTGCTCGGAACAGAATCTCACATCATTTCCAGTGGCCTAACCTGTCTGGGGCACATCACCCATGGATCATCAGAACAGATTAGAGATGATCCCAAATCTTCCGTAAGTCTCAGGAAAGGTTTTCAGGTCCTGCCCATGGTGAGCAGCACATGGAGCACCCTGGTTAGTTAGGGTCACAGGCTCTCGGTTATAGACAGACGTAGGCTGGGACCATGGACTACCGGAGCTTCTTGTAACTGGTTGACCTCAGTCATACCCCCTGGCCATCAGCTCTGAAGCCAGCATGACAAAGAATGCAGTCATAGGGTGCCAGAAGGATGGAGTTCACATAGAGAGCACCGCCCAGGTCCTTACCCTCCACTGGGGCCAGTGCCTAGAGGTTGACTGCACTGTGCTTGGGCAAGGCTCCTACAATTAACCTCTGTTTTTGTTTCTTTTTTATTTTGGTTTTTCAAGACAGGGTTTCTCTGTGTAGCCCTGGCTGTCCTGGAACTCACTCTGTAGACCAGGCTGGCCTCGAACTCAGAAATCCGCCTATCTCTGCCTCCCAAGTGCTGGGATTAAAGGCATGCGCCACCACTGCCTGGCCGGACATCATGTTTCTATTCCCCTCCCCAGCCTTTCAGGTCAGAATGTCATCTGTGCCTTTCTTGTAGCCCTGCCAGGAGGCTGCCTCCAAAGGATGAAGAGCTCAGAGGATATTTCAAGTAAGCACATTAGTTCTCATTAACATTGCTTTGTTTTAACATTTCAGTGATGTTTGTTCCGAAAACCTGGTGTTTATGACAGAACAAACTCTCGTACTGGACTGTGGTGAAACATACCAGGCTCCCACAGACTGATTGCCAAGGAAACACATGGGGGAGGGGCGCATCCCAATGAGAAGCATAGCTTACGTCAAAGTAGTATCCATTGTGAAAAATTTACAGGATTTTCTTTCAAGAGCTACACCAAAAAATCAATGAGCCTGCTGCTACAGCAGTTGGTTAATAAAAACTGATCAGGGAGATTAGCCTTGTGAGTTAGCAGTGTTGGCCTTGCAAGCATGAAGACCTCAGATCTTTGGTACCCATGCCGGGGTGGGGTTGGGAGACATCTGGGCGTGGCAGTAGGTGCTTTTAATCCTATCCCTGGGAAAGTGGAGACAGGCAGATCTCTAAGCATAGCTGGCTAGCCAGGTTAGCCTACTTGGCAGGCTCTAGGCCAGTGACTCAAACAAAACAAGCAAACAAACAAGGTGGAATCTGACCAAAGAATGATTCCTGAAGTTGATGTCTGGCTTTTACATGCATGTACATACATGCACACCTGCATACACATAAGCATGCATGCACACATATGTATATACACATACTCTTTCTCTCATACACAAAAGACCTGATCAGTCAAAAGAGTGGCAGGGCTAGTGAAATGGCTCAGCAGGCACGGGTGCTTGCTGCCAAGCCTGAGGACCTGAGTTCAATCCTCCGGACAGGTACAAAGAAAGACCCAACTCCCGACAGGTACAAAGAAAGACCCAACTCCCACAGGACATCATTTGACATCCTAATGCACCTTACACACACTTACACACACACACACACACACACACACACACACATGTAACTTAAAAAGTTTTGTTTTTTTTAAAGATAGTAAATCTTATCTTTGGTGACCTAAATTTTTACTCAAAATGCCGTAATTTTCTCAAACTTTCACCTATTGAATATGTTTATGCACTTTGTTTTCCCTCCGGGTCAGTATAAACGATGCTGCAGTAAAGACACTTATACTAGCTGGGTGTGGTGGGACATGCCATGCTCATTAGTCTAAGACAGGATCACTATAGAGTTCTCAAGGTCAGCCTGGGTTTCACAGTAAAACCCTGTCAAAACAACAATAGAAGATGTTTCAGGGTTGATTATGGATGCTTGTTTTGATAGCTGTGACCAAATGCCTGAGAAAAATAACTTGTAAAAGGGTGTACTTTGGCTCTTGGTTTCCCAGGACAGTGGGACGTCCTCTACGTTTCTGAGCTGTGGTAAGGCGGGGCATCGTGGTGGGAGGGGCCTAAGCAGGATATGCCGTTCTAAGACCCACCCCCAAGTGATCCATTTCCTCTGGCTAGAGGGATCTTTTGCCATATCCCTTCTGTCTGTTCAAATCTGAATCCAGTGGTGTTTAATCTACTGACAGGTCAGAGCCTGTGTGATCTGCTGGGATTCTCTCACCTCCTGCGCATCATCACTCAGCCATCGAGCTGACAAGATTACCCATCCCAGGCAGCAGTCCCAGAGGTAAAAACAGAGCTGTACGCTCCTCTGTTCTAAGCATTTTGTCTGTTCTCACGCAACAGCCTAATACTTTGATTATGGTACTTAAACATGCACTAATTTTTCTATATTTTTATTTTGTTTTATTAAAAAGTTATTTTTTAATACTTTCCCTGGTGATCTTCCTTCCTTCCTTCCTTCCATCCTTCCTTTCTTTTTTGGTTGTTGTTGTTGAACTAGGCTCTTTCTATGTAGCCGTGGTTATCCTGGAACTCCCTATGTAGGTAGACCAGGCTAGCCTCGAACTCTCAGAGATTTTCCTGCCTCTGCCTCCAGAGTGCCGAGATTACAGGAGTACTCTACCACGCCCGTCTTTTGCCAGTTAATCCCCAAGGAACATCTTTTCATATAAACTTTAGGATTCTTTTATTTGATTAAAAAAATTGGCTGGGTGTGACAGCATAGGCACGCCTTTGATCCCAACACTCAGGAGGCAGAGGCAGGCAGATCTCTGTGAGTTTGAAGTCATCATGCTCTACTTCGTGAGTCCCCCGCCAGCTAGGAGAACGTAGAGAGACCTTGTCTAAAGTGGAAATCTCTGCTGAGGTTTTCCCATGACCACAGGAAGCACTGGAACTTTTCAGAAACCAGCCTTCCTTGACAGCTCTGGCCTTTTTAACTTTTGTTTTCTGTTTGCCCTGGCGGGTTTTTTACCATTTTCAATTCTGTGTGCAAAGAGGGCTGTCAACAATTATCCTTAAACGAGCCTCTCTCTCTCTCTCCTTCCCTTTCTCTCTCCCTTTCCCTCTTTCCTTCCTTCCTTCCCTCCCTCCCTCCATCTCTCTCCAGGGACCATACAATATCATTTCTGAGACACCATCTATTTACAGATTCTGCTCTGGCCCAGCCTGGAGGAGAGTCCCCTGAAATTCCCCTCCATTGGGACATAGACCCCATCTGTCTACAAGCCAGGGAAAACATCTGCCTCAAATAAAGATGTCTGGCTATAGGAGGAGGATCATGAGAGGGGACAACATTGTCCTCCCAACCCTAGGTTTATCAGAGTGTTTTTAAAGGTACTTTGAAAAAAAAAAAATCAGAGAATAAAAATAAAAGCAATCAGTGATGGTTGAGACGAGTGTCACCCTGATTGACCCGGCATCAGTTGACAAATGAGTCATGGTCACTGGGTGAATCATGGCCCATTCTCAGTCAGGGTCCAGTAAGCAAATGTATTCCAGTTTTGTTTACAACCTTCTGGGAACTACAGACTGCAGATGGTGACTCATGGGGCCCCTGATAGAATCAGCCCTGTTCCTGGACCCATTTGTGTCATTTATAGCGGGAGCTGCAGCAGCGACTGCATACTTCCCGAGGCTCTGCGATGTCTAAATTATAGGTGGAGACAGCCTTGTCTGTCTGTATCAGGAGGCAAAGCGGCCTGCAGGACTCAGTGTCCGGCTATTGCATACACAGGAGCCCTGGGGAGCCTGAGAGTTAGATCCTGACCATATGCAAGCAATTAGCTGCCCTGGAGACTCCTGAGCAGCCTTGGTAAGAGTAGAGCCTAGGGGCTAGAGTGATGGCTCAGCAGTTCTGAGCACTGGCTGCTCTTCATAGGACCCTGGCTCAGTTCCCAGCATCCTTTTGGGCAGCTCACAATTGTTCATAATTCTCGGTTTAGGCTACTTGGCATCTTCTTCTGACCTCTGAAGCCAGGCAGGTATACAATGCACATACATACATGTAGGCAAAACACTAAATAAATCTTTAAAAAAAAAAAAAATAGAGAGGGCTGGAGAGACGGTTCAGCGGTTAAGAACACTGTCTGCTCTTCTAGAGTTCCTGGGTTTAGTTCCCAGCAACCACATGGTGGCTCACAACCATCTGTAATGGGATCCGATGCCCTCTTCTGGTGTGTCTGAAGACAGTGACAGTGTACTCATACACATAAAATAAATAAGTAATTTAAAAAAAAAAAATAGAAATGAAACCCCGGAGCTAGAGGACCAATGTAGAAAACACCAAGATGAGCTCCCTTACTCCTGATGACAACCCCTGGGCCACTGTGAGGACCGTATTAGAGAGCAAACACAAGCGCTTTCGACCACGGCTATAGGACTCTGATTAAAACTAAGGTGACCCCTCAAGAAACCCAGAGGTCTCAATGGTCACTTCTGCATACCTAAGGAGAGTTTGATCTAGATCGGTGGTCATCAGAGTCCAAGGGCAAGGTCCTGCCCCAGAGATCTTCCAGTGGTCACGCCCACATCACTCACTGTACCTGTCACACAGGCAGGGACTCCATGGTGACACTCTACCCTCTACCTGGTACTGGACATGGTCTCTCTCCCACCCATGAAGTCCTAACATCAATCCTGGAAGCCCCAGCAACTATGCTTGATATATCCATGACTATGCTTGATCCCTAGTCTTCAGGGTTCACAGGCCCCCTGTAAGGGTGGCCTGGTGTTTGCTTTCTGTGATATGCCTCTGTCAGGAGCTAAGAGTGAATTCTCTAAGCAGGAAGAGTCACAGAGACAGCATTCCAATTTCTAGAGCCGGTCACTGGTGCTGATGGCAGAACCCTTGTCACATGTCACACACCGGAGCTTTTAATGCAACCCACTACTTTCCAACCCCCAGCTCTCTTTGAGAGGCCTTCTTTCTTGAAGGTCTCCAAATGCTTCCACAGAAACTCCTGGCTATCATTTACTAGAGTCTTCTTAGTAAACAAATATGCTAGAGAAGGTACACAGGACCCCAGAGGCAGCAAGCAATCCATTACATTGTCTCCAGTGCCAGAAGCCTTTCCGGGGCAGCTAGCCCAGCTCAACTGGGAAGGTCATAACTCCAGAGTCCTGGACCAGGTCCCTGCCGACTTGGAGACAAGCAGGGAACTGAGCCGTAAATAGGCTGATGTTGGCACCCGTCAGCATCTTTGGAGCTTCTACAGTAGTCAAAAACCATTCACTCTTGCAGTCAGCCCACAAATAAGGTGGGGTGAGAAAACATACCCGCTTCCTTCCCTCTTCTGACGTGAATAAAGAGGACTTGATGGCTAGCAGGACACCTGTTCCCTAACTGTCACCTGCTCTCACGGGTACACCCAGTGTCTGCACTAGAGACTGCTCCAAAGCTGGGAGAGGGGTCAAACCGCATCAAGAGTAGGAGCCACTTGGGGAAGCATTTTAAGACTGGATCCACTAGGAAAGAAAACCCAGACAACATAAATATTTAACTAAGTGTGGGAATTCTGGAACTGTAGTCTGATGAAGTCGTGCCTCTGAGGGGAAAAAGCCTGGAACATTGTAAAGATTTGAGTTCCTTAAAAAGAACAGAACAAAATGGAACAAAAAGACCCACAACTAAGACACTCGAGTAACCTGTCTCTAACAATCCCCACCCACTTCCTTCTGCTCCCCCACCTCCCACAAAGCCCAGCGGTGGTGTGTGTAGATCTCTTACCTTCACTATGCTGATAGGCTTTCGCGATAAGTGGAAGCTTGCATAGAGCAGGAACGTCAGCAGAAATATGAAAGCCCGATACCTGGAACACATGCAGTATGGGGCATGAGAGGTGTGGTACTGGGTTGTCTAGAGTTGGTCACACACTGGCCCCTTTACAATTTCACAAAGACAGGCAGCCTTGAGCCCCGGAGCGCCCCTACTCCGCTCCAGGTGCTAATAGCCTATTACCTCAACAGCTGTTTTCTCTCAACCCTAACCTTTCCTCTCAAAAGAAGGGACCTCAAGCCGGGCAGTGGTGGCGCACGCCTTTAATCCCAGCACTCGGGAGGCAGAGGCAGGTGGATTTCTGAGTTCGAGGCCAGCCTGGTCTACAGAGTGAGTTCCAGGACAGCCAGGGCTACACAGAGAAACCCTATCTCGAAAAACCAAAAAAAAAAAAAAACAAAAGAAGGGACCTCAAAAGCCAGTGAGGGAGGGCTGTTCTCTGAAACTCCTGACTTGAACCCCGACTTATGGGAAGACAGTGGTCGGGCCAGTCCCTTGTATACTTCTTTTTTTGTTTGTTTGTTTTTTGAGACAGGGTTTCTCTGTGTAGCCCTGGCTCTCCTGGAACTCACTCTGTAGACCAGGCTGGCCTCGAACTTGGAAATCCACCTGCCTCTGCCTCCCGAGTGCTGGGATTAAAGGCGTGCGCCACCAGCGCCCGGCTTGCTTTAATCAGACATTCATGCTTATGTGGTTTTGGTTCTTGTTTGTTTGTTTGTTTCCTCTCAGAAGCCCTGCAGGAGCTAGGAAAAGCCATCGTCTGCTCCCCAATCCCCAAAACACTGTTTCCCCCACAACAAACAGCTCTCTAGTGGACTCTGCCCGGGGGTTCTACAGTTCAGTCGTTTGACACCAGTCTACACGGTAACAGTGTCAGACCCCAGGGTTGAGGGTGCCATCCCACAAACAGCCCCCACTAATACATTGACAACTAATAAATTGGGGTTCCTACAGACCCCACTGCTTGTTCTGTTCATTTGCGTGAGTGGCTCTCCACACCCAGAGAAACCCTTTTTTGTATTTGCTATAAAGCCCGAAGAGCCCTGCCAGCTTGGCAAGAGTGAAGACATGCTGAAGAGACACTTGTCTCCCCCTGACTATGAGACTTTTGAAACCACGAACTGCAAGAAGTGACATCTGCCGGGCAGTGGTGGCGCACGCCTTTAATCCCAGCACTCGGGAAGCAGAGGCAGGCGGATTTCTGAGTTTGAGGCCAGCCTGGTCTACAGAGTGAGTTCCAGGACAGCCAGGGCTACACAGAGAAACCCTGTCTCGACAAACCAAAAAAAAAAACAAAACAAAAAAAGAAGAAGTGACCATCTCTGCAGGATACTCAGGACTGGAGAAGAGAAGGTCTAAAACCTGGGCCAGCCAGAGGGGGGAGATCTGCAAGGGAGAGTTGCTCAGTGAGATAAAGTGTCTGATAACCTTAGTTTGAGCCCCAGGACCCACACAGTTGAAGGCGAGACTCCACCTCTGTAAGTCACACTCTGACCTTCCCAAGTAAGTCACCAGTGCAGGTGCACATTCACACTCATACACACATAAACAAAAAAAATAAACAGATGTTTAAAAAAAAAAATAGAGGGCCAAAAACCAAACCAAACCAAACAAAAACAAACAAACCCCACATTTCTGGACTTAACTAAAGATCCCGTTTGAAGTGAAGAGGCAGGGTGGTGGTCCCGTGGGGGTTGTGGGGGGGGTGGGGGAGGGGAGGAAGGGAAGGGTAGAGCTAAATCCACATTAAGAAACTTGCTTCTGAATAAGCAACTCTCTGAGCTCTCTTCTCTCTGGGAAAGCTTGAGTAGAAAGTTCCTCCAGAACACTCCATCCAAGCCCACAAGGTGACCAGAAGAAAAGCAAGTACTTAGTCCCAGCATTTAGAAGACAGAGCTGAGTCTGCTCCGCTAGGGACAAGCTGTCTCTTGCTGTCTCTGCCTGCCTACCTGTCTGACTCTCTGTATGTATGCCTCTGAATGCCTCCCTAGTGCAGAACAGATGTACTTTCCAACTGAAGTTGCTGTGTGGCCCATCCCTGGAGCCCAAGGCTGGGTGTGAGACTCCACCCACTGACGACTCCACCCACTGACCCCTAGCAACCCCATTTCCAGTTTACAGCCGGACTCTAGCTCCTCCATGGATACTCAGGGTGGGCACAGATATCCCTCCAGAGCCTCTCAGTTTGACTCAGGAGCCTGGGATATCTTCCAGTGGCCCCTGCCCAGGGCTGCATGGCTAAGATTTTACCTAGTAAAGAGATGACTCATGGCTTTAGGCTCTGTCTGTCTTTCTACTCCGGAATTGAAACTCTGCTATAGTGAGTGATAAGGGCTGAGGAGAGCCCAGCCCAGCCAAACTACATTCCTTAGCTCCAGTAGGTTTCAGCCAAGGAGACTTGAGGATGAGTTGAAAGCTTTGAGCCGTCGTTTCTACCAGGCCCTTCTGCAGGTGGCTCTGGAAAGGTGGTATAGAGCACACAGGCAAAGGGGCTCCTCAGGACAAATCCTCATTCTTGCTGGTGAAGCCATGAATGGACCCTTCAGGAAGAGAAAGCCTCACTGAGTCAGGGCCCCTCCTGTGGGTTGGGGTCGAAGGTCAATGAAGAGCCCGCAGGATTTCCCTGAGGCAGAAAAGGAAGCCTTATCTTCAAGGAGTCCCAGCGGGGCCTAGCCTACTTCCTCCATTTCCAAAGTCATCCTTCCTTTTTCCTCAGCTTCTGAGAGGATCTGGAATGTGGGAGAGGCAATGGCCGATTGTCCTTCACCTTCCGGGAGGGTCTTCAGATAAAAGCTGTTCTCAGCCATCTCGCCCAGTCTGGCCTCAGGGAGAAGAGGCTCTTGCGCTTTCATAGACACGATCCTGGTGAGGTCCCTCCGGATTCTTCTGGAATTCCCTTGTTCCATGTAGTAGCTTTATCACCAGCCTCATAAAGTTCGAAGTCATCCCTTCTGCTGGACCATTCCCCCACAGACGGGAACAGGGTTTCTGAGCATCCCTTTATTCAGAAATAAGGTCCTGAAGATGTAATGAGTTAGCCTGAGGTCTTGTCAGGTTCGGATGGCCCTAAACCCAAGGACTAGTGTGCTCCTCAGAAAAGAAAATGCTAGGCACAATGGCACATGCCTTTAATCCCAGAATTCAGGGGGGCAGAGGCAGATGGATCTCTGTGAGTTTAAGGCTAGCCTGGAATTCCAGGATAGCCAGGGAGAGGGAGGGAGGGAGGAAATGAAGGGAGGGAAGGAGAGAGAGAGAGAAAGAGAGAGAGAGAGACCCCCTGTCTCAAAACAAACAAAACCCAAAATCCATGCAGAGACACTAAGGAGGGAGTGTGGCCAGAGACAGAGACAGAGATCAGCATGATGCGGCTGGTTGCCAGAGATGCTGCAGCTCAAAGACCTGAAGGAGGAAGGAAGATGCTACCCGAAACTACCACACAGTCAGGACCCTGCTGTACTTTGAACTTGGCCCCTCAGCCTTCTAAGCTGTGATGGACCCGGTTCCTGGTGTTTTGTTCCTGGAAAGGACCAGGTCTTTGGTCTTATGAGATGCTACAGGCAGGCTTGGAAGATGAAATAGACGAAGAGAAGCCAATGGGCTCAGCGTTTTCTCTTCACAAGCTGTACATGCCAATACAAGAATGTAGCCTGGGTTAACCCAAATCTCTAGCAAAAAGTTCACATCCCATGAGTGCCAGCTTAGAGCCTAGATGCTTCCCAGACTCTCCTCGGGGGTATCTCTTATATTTGACTGTAACATAACACTATCATCTATGCCACTTGATTACCAGTAAATTACAACAATAACCAAAGATCACATACCCCCCCTCAAAAACCCTCAAAGTAGTTTAAGACATGATTTTTGTAGGGCTGTAACTGCCCTACTATTGCCATCTGCCTACTGAGAAGGAGATCTCTGGGGAGTGGGCCGTGAGACTTACAGACTGGTCCTACTTCCTGTACCCCAGAGATCAGAGCAAGCAACCTCATGTCCCTGCAATTTCCCTAGCTAGACAGTCCCTACCATAATGTGACTGCCAGGCAGGGTAGACTGTACCCTCAAGCATGCAGAATAAGCCTTCTTATGTAAATGGATTTCTCCCAGGTATTTGGTTACAAAGGCGAAACAAGTAGCTAATAGTATCCTTGGGTGTCAGGATCCCCAGAGAAGGGGGGGAAGGGGCCAGGGTTCACGAGCCTCCTCCGGTGGGGTCAAAGGTCAATACAGAGACACTGTGGCATCATCCGGTCTTGGTTCAGTGTCACTTGGCTCAGTTATGTAGGGATTCAACGCGGGCTTTTTAGAGGAATAACTTGTCTATATGGCTGGTTTAGAAATGGATCCAAACCATTTCTGAACTCAGAACTATGCCACCAGATATGGAAGAGAGGTCTGGCCTTTGTCAGAGCCTTGATCAGGAGAGCCTGATGCCGTTAAGATAAACATCGCCCACATAAGATTCCACTTACCTTGGCTACAGGACAGTTTTCTGCATTATGGGGAGAATACAAATCTTGTAGGAATGTACTATGAAATGATGGGACTGGTCCTAGGCCCCAGCTTCCAGTCACCCTAGCCCCCAACCCCCTCCCCCCTCCCCCATCTCAGAAGCTGTCCTCCTAGAGAAGGAAGCATGGTCCTACTCCAGTGGCTCACAGATTGTGATATTGTGAGGATACATCAGGTGCTGTTCTCGGTCGATGGGCCACCATCTACTCCTAGGATCAATTATTTGAAGTCTCAAGTTGTTCTAGACCTGGTCAGCAAGCAATAGTCCCTCTGGGTTTTACTGGAGGCTTTGTTTTCTGGTACCACAAAGCACTCCAGTCCATCTTCTGTGGTCTCCGCCCATCTTCTTCAGTCCCCGCCCATCTTCTTCAGTCCCCGCCCATCTTCTGTGGCCCCACCTATTTTCTGCAGTCCCCGCCCATCTTCTTCGGTTCCTGCCAGTTGAGGCATAAATGTGTCTCTGAGATTCTGGCTCTTGTCAGAGAGAGGAGTCACACAAAGGACACCAGGAGCCAGATGTGCAAACCTGTTCTGGACCTCTAGGGTCTCTTCTCATTCCACCCTGACACGCCCGCCTAAGTCCTTCCCTTCCCACAGTATCCTTAGCTCCGCCCTTCCCAGCCCCACCTGCCAAAAAGGCAGGTCTGATTTTCTAGCTCAACAAATATCTGCAAATCCAAAGTAAGAGACAATCCATAAAACATCCTTTTGAACCTTTCAGTGACTCAGGGCCACAAAAGACGGGGCCAAGGGACATTTCCAGACTAAAAGAGGTAAAAACCACAAGATGACAAGATACAGTGTTGTGGCCCTGTGTCTGATTCTGGGTGAAAGAGGAACCGCCAGAGCTCTTGCTGGACACCAGATGTGACATTTAACATGACCACTGCTTAGAGGCTTGGACCCAGGGCTTCATGCTTGCAAGCACTCCACCACTGAGCTGCGTGCCCAGCAAAAGGCAAAATCTACATAGAACTATTTTAAGATTAAAACTGCCGTGGTGCAGTGGTGGCACACGCCTTTAATCCCAGCACATGGGAGGCAGAGACAGGCGGATTTCTGATTTCGAGGCCAGCCTGGTCTACAGAGTAAGTTCCAGGACAGCCAGGGTTATACAGAGAAACCCTGTCTCGAAAAAACCACCACCACCACCAACAAAAAAACATTAAAACTGTAGGATGTCTGCCACACACATTTACACAGAGCAAGAGGAACAGATGCAGCAAACAGTAAATAGTAACAGCCACTGATTTACAAAACAAGTTATAAGTCTCCCAAGGGAAGTGTTTAAAGGGGTGTGGTTAGTGTCTCAGCAGGCATCAAAGGAAAGCCACCTGCAGATGGTTTCTGAAACCACCCTGTAACCTTTTGGAGCCCAGTGGTCTAGTGTGAAGCGGTTGTACAGACTAGCATGCAGGGTGGAGGGCTGCTGAGCTCCCAAAGTCTCTTAGGAGCCACAAAGCAAGGCTTCCAAAGATTACACACACACACACACACACACACACACACACACAAAACCTCTGTCTCCCAGAAGCAACAGGAAGGGCTAGGAGACTTCTCCATCAGCAGCAATAGGCATTATCAGTTCCAGCTAACTGTGCTCTTAATGAATTTTTTTCCTTCCCGAAAATCCAGCTAGGTGGCTTTTGCAAAATGGGAGAAGGGCTGAGGCCTCAGCTCAGTGCCAGAGTGCTTGTCTAGCATGCACAAGGCCCTGGGTTCGAACCCAGCACCACAAAAATAAAGCATGAGGAGAAAGGGCACTTTTTTCCTTCCTGACAGACTAGGAGGAGGGTGGAACAGAGGCTGGGGAGCTCTACTCTGCATCACCAACCCGCTCCCTTGAGGAGGATGGCAAGACAGGGTCCACCTTTCAGGTGGCGGAGCCACAGAACAGCTAGGAGAGACACCCTCTCATGTGGCGTTCTGGTCTGTCAATTTTTTTTTTTTTTTTTTGGTTTTTCCAGACAGGGTTTCTCTGTATAGCCCAGGCTGCCCTGGAACTCACTCTGCAGACCATGCTGGCCTCGAACTCAGAAATCCATCTGCCTCTGCCTCCCAAGTGCTGGGATTAAAGGCGTGCGCCACCACGGCCCGGCTCTGGTCTGTCAATTTTATCTCTGCTCTGTCCCAGCCAGGCCACTCATCTGGAACCAGAGGTATGGGGCTTACTTCATGAACACCATTTCAAAAATCCTGTTCATTACCATTGTGGTAGTTTAAATGAGAAACGTCCCTTACAAGGCACTGGCATCTGAATGCTTGGTCCCCTGATGGTGGTGGTATTTGGAGAGATTTGGGTGGTGTAGGCTTGCTGGAGGAAGTATGCCACTGGGGGCGGGCTTTTGGTTTAGACACACCTCCACCCCATCCCTATCCCCACCTCCATTACCAGTTTGCTCTTTTTTTTTAAAAAAAAAAAAGATTTATTTATTATGTATACAAGGTTCTGCATGTATGTATGTCTGTGCACTAGATCTCATTATAGATGGTTGTGAGCCACCATGTGGTTGCTGGGAATTGAACTGAGAACCTGTGAAAGAGCAGACAGTGCCCTTAACCACTGAGCAATCTCTCCAGCCCATCCTCTTTCCATGGTGGACGTGAGCTCTCAGCTTCCGGCTCCAGCTGCCACACCTGCCACTTGCTTCCGTGCCTCTGGGCTATGATGGTCTCAAACTCTCTGGAACCCTAAGCCAAGACAAACCCTACCTTTCCTAGGTAGCCTGGGCCAGTTGTGTTGAACTGCAACAGTGAAAAAGTAGGGCAGGGGTGGCGCACACCTTTAATCCCAGCACTCAGGAGGCAGAGGCAGGTGGATTTCTGAGTTCGAGGCTAGCCTGGTCTACAGAGTGAGTTCCAGGAGAGCCAGGGCTATACAGAGAAACCCTGTCTCGAAAAAAAACAAAAAAAAAAAAAACCAAAAAACCACCAGTGGGAAAGGAACGGGCCAAGGTCAATATTACTCTCTTTGCAAGAATGGTGGTCATTCAAAAAGTCACCAAAACCACCCGGAAGTCCAAATGCTGTCTGTGATGTCACCACCAAAACACAGAACTTCTGAGGGCTACAGTGACAGCAGCCACCACTCACTAGCTGTGGGAAAGACTGACACCCATGCTCCATAATGGAATATGGGTGAAGAAGCCACCTGATGCCCACTGTTGCTCTGTTCCCAGTGCACACAACACCACTCCAGAGGACAGATCATCACCAGAGCTTACCACTGATCCCTGGAGAAGGCGATGATGAAGCGGATGCCCATAGGGAGTGGAGCCATTTATGTCGTCCCCTGACCTCAGTGCTCTAGTCCAGAAATCAGACACTTCAGAAACGGGTTAAAGTTGTTCCGACAGCCCTGCAGTTCACACAGCCTGGGAAGCAACCTCATATGGGTCCTACTGGGTCCTGTCCCCTCTTCCTTCCATCAGGAGACTGAGCTCTATGGGAGAAAGAGAGACATTAAGAATCTGTGGTCCTGACAAGAGTACCTTGGAGACAATGGCAGGCATCCGTCATTCTGCAGATAGGGAGATGCTACGCCTGACCAAAGCCACACCACTGATACCAGAGGAAGCGCCCACCACGGGTGCCTTGGGGAGGTTTGCTCATATGGAGGTCACATGAAGCTTTAATGATTCCTGCAGGGAACTGGGCATTCATCTCTCTGTCTTTAGGGCTTCCAAAGATGAGTCTAGCTCCAAAACATATGTCGATGTTCAGTCATGTGGACATCTACCAGAGCACAGGGTTGGGGCGGGCACTGGACTTATTCACTTCATTATTACTCAGCAGGCTTCCAGTGAGCCTCAGCAATTGAGGACTGTGGGCCTGGGCTGGATGGCAGAAGGGATAAGAGTCAGTTGCTTAGGTTGTGGGTCTGCAATTGTCAGACATACCTAACATGGGGGGGAGGGGGGAGGGACTTCCCATCTGCCTCTGTGGTTACCTCTCCTGTGAGCATGTTATTAGCCTGGGAAAATGAGCCTATTCTGAGAGCTGGGCTGAAGAGGGGCAATTCTGCAAGGGGCAGAACAAAGCCTGCGCGCTAAGGGGTCCAGCCCTCCGGAAGTCATGTCTCCTATCCTAAGCCCCAAGCCACCCTCAGGACATATATCCTAAAGCACTGTATTTTCCCAAAGTGGAATCTACTTTGTCACCTGTCCTCTCCCTCCCTCTGAGCTTTCAACAGTCACATATTATGGGCTGGGGGTGTAGCTTGGTAGTGGAACAGCAGGGCAGAGACTCTGGGTCCTAAGCCCAGCAGGTCACATACATACAACCAATAACCTTCAAGAGACCAGCCCCAGAACCATCATAGATTCGTGGAGGCCCTTTCAACCCCAGGCAGGAGAGCTCCACCTTTCCCAGGGCTCCACGGGGCCTTAGCAAGGGTCACTCATTCCTGACCTGCAGTGATGAACCACTAGCCCATCCACCCCCTAAACTTCTCCAGCTAAAAGATGATGGCTTAATGGCACTAGCAATGGTACACAAAAACATGGCCTCAGAAATGCCATGGCATAATAGACAGTTCATCAGTACCAGTGTGAGTGGTTCTGTAGGTGAGCTTCCGGGAGGGCAGGGTTTCCCTGTCCCATATCCCAGGACAGAAGCAAAGAAGTCAGTAGGAGTCAGCTTGGTGGCTTATGCCTGTGATCCCAGCACTCAGGAGGCTGAGACAGAAGGTCCATTTTGAGTTGGAGGCCAGCCAGGGTTACCTAGTGAGCACCAGGCCAGCCAGAGCTATGACACAGGTGTTGCCTCCAGACTAAACCAGAAGTTGCGAGACTTTGGCTCAAACCACTGTACTTAAGTGATATCTTTCAAAGAGGATTTGCCTGAAATGAGTTTGCTGGGCTTGGTCCTACGTGTGCTTCGAGTGCACCTGTGAAATAATTTTTGTGGTTTATGGTTTTGACTAAAGGATTTATTTTCAATTGTACACGGCTTAAAAATAGAAAGCCAGGGTCCATTTTTTTTCCCACCAAAACACTGAAAACTCACCCCTGTGACCAAGGAAATCAATCCATCATACTGCCAGGCAAAACGGCCCAACAACAAAGTGCCAGAAGGCCCTAAAGAGTTATCAGGGAAAAAAACCTCTCTATAAATAATGCCAGCGGTTTCACTGAGAGGGTGATGCTGCTGGATGGAGGCTGGGTATCCATTCTTGAAGGAAGTGCACCATAGGACAGACAGATGTCAATTCTACATTTGGGGTGTTGAGAATTCTGCTTAACAAAGTCCTTTCTTTCTCTTTCTTTCTTTTTTCTTTTTGGTTTTTCGAGACAGGGTTTCTCTGTATAGCCCTGGCTCTCCTGGAACTCACTCTGTAGACCAGGCTGGCCTCGAACTCAGAAATCCGCCTGCCTCTGCCTCCCCAGTGCTGGGATTAAAGGCGTGCGCCACCACTGCCCAGCCAAAGTCCTTTTCTTGCTGGCCTGGACAGCATCTCTAAAACTTGTTCCAGGTCATGAAGGCTGCTGACTGACACAGACTCCTGGAGCCCAAGGAATAGCTTTCCCTCCAAGACTGCTGTTCTCAGCCTGTGGGTCTCCGACTCAACAGATGTGCACCTCAGGTATCCTGCATATTGGATATTTTCATTACCATTCATAGCCTTAGCAAAATTACAGTTATGAAGTAGCAATGAAATAATTTTATGGTGAGGGGGGGTCACCACAACATAAGGAATTTTATGTAAGGGTCACAGCATTAGGAAGGTTGAGCACCGCTACTCAAAGAGGAGAGATGAGGCTAGCCCAGCTAGGTGGGCTTCACACCCAGGCCAGTTCCAGGCATTTCATTTCCCGGGGGGTGGGGGGGAAGGGGGGGTGTGCCTTCTCAGGCACAAGTACACTTCCTCCTGCCTATCCCTGAACAGAAGTGGAATACGTGGCTTGGCTGACAGGCTTTGGCTGCTAGCCCAAGCCCAGGAAAGTCCTTAAAGTAGTTTTTAAATGTCACCTCTTAGAAGCTCCCAGTGAACTTGAGCCCATTAGAGAAAAGGATAGAAGGCAGTGTGATCATTGGACAGGGAAAAGGAAAGCCATTAGGAGCTTTTCCATGGTGAGGCAGCACCCCTACCAGGCTCAGGAGCACACGGAGGGCTTGGCCAAGAGCCGAGGGACAAACACACCCACGATCCTGACAGCTCCCGGGGCTCTAAGCTACCTAAAACCCATCAACCCTTCAAAGAGACTCAGGAGTGGGTAGAAGTTAGCAAAAGCAAAGAGTAATGCCCCAAGGGGGCTTTCCAGGCTTTAGTACACCGGCAAAATTTAACACACAGCAGCCTAAGGCAACAGGTTAAATTGATGGCACTCTTAAAAAGGGCAAACCTGAGAACCAAACTCCCGGCGAGAGCTTCAAGAGTTTTGTTTTAAACCAAGACAAACTACAATTCTTCCAATCGAGCACTTTCTAAGTTTTTAAAGGCTCTATTGCCCACGTGAGAGAAACAGAAACAGTTATGTTCACTTGTCCTGGGCTTAAATACAAGGAGTCAGAATTCTATCCACCATCGCTCTTAGCCCACTCACAACAAACAACATATCCCGGGTGTTCTCCACGGAACCAGACCTGTAAACAATACTCCCAAGATAACGGAGTGCCAAGAGGACCCCCAAGAGAGAGAATTCTGTGTAAAGCTGAATAATATGTTTACCAACTCGCCCAACTTCACGCAATTTAAGTTCCAGGTCGAGCAGGCGGGCAGGGAGGCAGGCAGCCACCAGGCAGGTGCAGAGAGCTCTGAAGACCAGGAAAAGACACCTTAGAAATTTAAACCTCGAGCTAAGGAAGGGGCTTCTGTTCAAATGCAAATCTTTACCTGCGGGTCACCAAGAGCCCTCGGTGGACCCTAAGTGATGGAAGTGCGCGCAGCTGGGGGACTTTTCCGGTGGTTTAAACCCTTTATTAAAGCCAGACGGTGGCTGTCACTGCGTTGGCCACAAAGCCCGGGCTCCGGGAAGCAGTTCTTTAGCAAACAAACAACCCGAGAGCCCAGGGTGCTGGCTGAGCTTTCCCAAGGGCTTTGCGAGCCGGCTCCTCCCAGGTCGTACAGCCGCTTGGCCGGGTGGTGAAGGCTACAGGCACGCCCACGTCCCCAACGCGCGGCTGCAGACAAAGCGCTGGGTCTCCCGCAGGCGTCTTCCTACAGCTGTCACTCGCGGCCTGGGGCCGGGAGGGGACCCCGTATAACAGCTAGGCGACCCCAGCTCCCGGCTCTCGGGGAACCTTCTGCTTCCACTTTCCCTGGGAACTCAGAGTCGCCAGCACGGGGTCGCCCCCGCACTGTCGCTCAAGGCCACTGTAGGAGCCCTTACTTCAAAGACGTCCCACTCTATGAAAAGCGCTTGGTTAGTCCCCGGCTCTCCGGCCACACAGCAGACAGAGACAAACGGCGGAGAGGCCGAAGCGGGGGGCGCAGGGCGCGGGCCCGCGGCAGGTGCGTGGCGGCTGGCAGGTGCGCGCCGCTGGGGAGGGTCCTTCGTTGTCCCCGCGCCTACCTGCGCTCCGCAGCCCGCGTCGCGCGCTTCCTGCCGTCGACTTCCTGGAGCGGCCGCCCTTTCACTTTCCTAGCCGAGCGAACGCCGGCCCAGAGCGGCTCCTCCCTCTCCCGCGCGCCCCCTGACCCCGGCCCCGCGCGCGCCCAGGGAATGCTCAGATCGCACACGGCCCGGGGGATGCTCAGCTGGGGCATCCTCTAGCTGTCGCTGGGTCCACACACCTGCCTGTCATGCCCTCCTAGGCCCCGCAGGACGCTGGGCTCTTACTGGCATGGTGCCCAGCAGCCAAACGCCGGCTCCTAGGGGACCTCAGCACCACCAGGCTTTTGTCCCCAAGGTGGACCTTACTAATGCTAGAGAAGTGGACAAGTTCCGGGGTAAAGATTTGCTCCCTCGGAGCCCTGGACTGAGGATGGCCTCTCTCGGCCTACCACATCAAGTGTCAGAGTCAAGAGCACTGGCATACTACAAATGGAGCGGGCACATGCCTGGGTACCGCACCTGTGCCAAAGTGATGAATGGCTTGCATGGTTAGGTCCTGAAAGCCAGCCACCCAGGTCGTGGGGAGGTGCCCTGGCACGCAGCTTCCTTGTCAGTTCCGGATAAATATCTTTCAAACCCCACACCTCCTGCCAAGAATTGACCCCGGAAAGTCCGGGTAGGGCCTGATTACGTCTAAAGGGCACCTGCCTCACACCTCCACCTGTCCGCCTGGCCTGGCATCCAAGGCCACCCCTGCTGCTTAGCTCGCAGATCAGCACCTGCCTGGAACGGCAAAACCAGGCAGGAAACCAACTTCCTAGGAACACCCACTGGGTAAAACCGTGCTTAAACCCAAACCAACCCGAATCCCCATTTTAAAAGTCCAGTACATGGACAAAGCCGGGATGAGGGTGGAGAGTTTTGGGGGTTAACTAGCGCCCTCTTCAGACTGGTTGGTGAACTGGCGGGCCACAGCCTTCCTCCCCCCCCCCCCCCCGCCTCCCGTTCCCCCGCCTCCCGTCCCCCTCCCCCCTCCCCCAGCAGGAGCACAGTTTGCTGAATCCGGTAAGGCCAAGCCACACTCTCCCTCCAGGCTTTTGAGAAGAGTTCTGTGTACCCTGTAAGCAAAGTTGACTTCCTGTTTAAGCCACCTGCGCCCACATGTCACATGGGAAGTGGCCCGGGAACTCTGGCCGGTCTACCCTGTTCCTTTGGCGAGATGTCTCCTCGTCCTTTTTCCTCCCTAACTCCCCATTCCTTGTCACCGCAACTCAGGTGGACGCTTACATTTTCTCTAAGCGCCTCTCCATGTCACTCAGACCTGTCATCATCAAGCTTGCTCAAGAGTCCCTTGCCTTTCTGCCTGTGTTCCTTTTTTTTCTTTGTAGCTGCCCCTAACTGCCCTCCCAAAGCAAAGTTTGAGCTCCCCAACTTGACTGACCACATTTAAAAGGCCTTTCCTCAAAACAAAGAATACAAACTCCTGAGGAAGCTGAGACAGGGACCTGAGGCCATTTGCTCAGCCAAAAAAGCCTCACATAAACTTCCGGGTAGTTTTCAGTTCTCAAGAAAGAGACTTTTCACATTAGTGTGCTGGGAATTTGTCTTTCCTGAATCTGTGACTTTTGAGTGAGCTCAGACTTTGAGAATTGTTGAAATTGTCTCTAGATTCTGTTTAAAATACCCATGTCCTAGTGACGCCAATCTACCTCCCGGCCTCTAAGGGGCGCAGGAGGGAGTCCTAGATTAGAAAACCTTTCTAAAACATTGAGACAGTTACAGTTTTTTTTTTTTTCTTACACAAACAAATAAAGAAAAACCAAAATGACAATTTTTGCACAGATACTGGAGTCAGCCAGAGAGAGTCTAGTGACCTATGTAGCACATTTGCGAAAAGTGGCACTGTAGGCACTAATAGTTGAATTAGGGATGTACTTAGAGAGGGGAGCTTTGTCAGTCTTGATCTGTCTGTCTGTCTGTCTGAGTTCCTGAGAAAGATTTTTTCTGTATATCCCTGGCTGCCTTGGAACTCACTTTGTGGATCAGGCTCACAGAGAGTCTGGGATTAAAGGCGTGCACCACCATCCCTGGCTTGAACCATACCTTTACGAGTGGCTTCTAGAAGTCCGATTGGGCAAATGTTCCTGCTTCTAAGACCCCTTGGCAATGTCTTCCAGGAGAATAACTTTGTTACGATTTACCTCCTATCTGTAGGATATGGGAAGTGGTCACACGGGATCTTAACTGCATCCTAACTGGAGCAGAGCTTGTAGAAAGCCTGGGATCAAATTCGGGGACTGACCTCTACTCCAGGGCTAGCCTATTGCTGCATCTGTCTGCGGTGGGTTTCCCTGCATGTTAAGCTTGTAGTTAGCCCAAGGCCAGACACGTGGAAACAGAAAAAAACTGACCCCTGTGGAGTCATTCCTGCCAAAGCATCTGGTAGAGATAAATGTGACAGGCAAATTGGACAATTTTTTTACAAGCTGTCCCCAAAAGGATCAATAACCTTCAACTGTGGTTTTGGAAACTATGGAGCTCAAGTCAAGAAGTTGTGCTTTTAACGTTCCCTGTAGGCCTATGTGTGTGATGATTTATGGAGAAGTCCGCTTACTGCACACAATATGCTAATGCCTTGGTGGGGAAATACGAGGACTCATCTCTTCTTCCTCAAACCCAAGTGATCTCACTAGGACTTCCCATCTCCTAGCCTGGGGAAACTTGGTTGGTTTCGGAGGAAGCCCTGTGTTGCGCCTGCTGAAGCTACCCTGCCCAAGAACACGTGTCAATCACCGGCTTCACGGGGCTGCACATCACCTCTGTGCATCCTGACTGTGGTCAGGGGAGGGTTTGGGCCCTGGGCTCATCTGGGCACAAACTCCTTCCCACTTTGCTTATTGCTTCAACTTCCGCCAGATCTTTCCTTTTTAACCCTTTGTAAGCCCTTTCTAAAACCAGCCTTGTATAACTCCCTAACAAATTCAACCTTTGACTATCATTCCGAGCCACTTTTATTGTGAACGTTGCTTTACCATTCCAGTGGGTGGTGGCCAAGCAAGAGGAGACCCAGGAGTTGGGATCTGAATGTGTCTCCAACTCAAACCTAGATTCCAAACTTCCTGAGACCCTGTGGAGGCCACTTTACTCTGATGAACTCCCCACTGTGATCATGGGATTGTGTGATGACCGGTGTGTGTGTGTGTGTGTGTGTGTGTGTGTGTGTGTGTGTGAGACAGAGAGAGAGAGAGAGAGAGAGAGAGAGAGAGAGAGAGAGAGAGAGAGAGAGAGATGGGGGTGGGGGGTGTTAGCATTCTGTCTCAACTCCACCCCACTGTTACCTGGCAACAGCCAGGTATGCTCCTCCCCCCAGTTGCCTGGCAACAGCCTGGTGGGCCTGGCCCACTATAAAAGGGGCTGCTTGCCTCTCCTCTCTCTCTTATCTCTTGTTCCTCTTCTTTCCAGTGCATCTCTTATCTCTCACCTCTCCCCATTCCCTCCCCTCCCTCTCTCCCCGTGATCATGGCCGGCCTCCACTTCTCTACTCCCTCCCTCTCTCTGCCTTTCTCTGCCTCTACTACCCTCTTAGCTCCCCTCCCCGTGCCCTGAATAAACTCTATTCTACACTATACCGTGGTGTGGCTGGTCCCTCAGGGGGAAGGGATGCCTGGGCTTGGGCCCGCTGAGGCACCCCCTTCCCCCACACCTCCATAAAACATCTCTTTATATGTTTATAAACACATCAGGGGGGAGGAGGGTGAGAAGTGGGGAGTGGGGGAGGGGAGTAGAGGTGGGGGAGGGAAGGGGAGGGATAGAGGTGTGGGAAGGTGTTTGGAAACTCCAAGTTTTACTTTTTCTATTCACCCGTGGATCCTCATCTAGCATAAGAAACTCTCACAATTGAGGGAACACTTACAAGGTTTCTATGGAAACAATAAATCAGCTTTAAATGTGTATGGCCATCCTAATGACTGGGAAACAGGCGTCCAAGAAGAGCCCTGGACACATGAGTAGTCGGGATGGTGGGGGTGGGGAGGTGTGCTCCAAGTGTCTTTCCTCAGTTTATTTTGTTAAATTGCCCACAAAATAGAGTTTGAGATCCCCCACCTTCAATACGTCCTGTTCACGTTTGGTTCCTTGCACTGTTACCAGGTATCAATCACGGCTTTCTAAGACAAGTGGATGAACTTCTGCTCGATAATCCCGGCACCCAGGAAAGCTGAGGCAGGAAAACTGCCATGTGTTTGGAGTCATCCTGGGCTAAGATGTGGGACCCTGCTTCAAAACAAAACAAAAACCAAACCCCACATGGCTACTTTCCATTGAGGTCTAGCTACACTGAGCCAGGCCAAGGAGGACATATTCACTTCCGACATGCTCAAAGTCACTGCTGTGCCCACACCAGCACTTACTGAATGAGTCACACCAGGGGCCATTTTTAACCCATGCCAGTCCCAGTTAGCTCTGTTTACCTTATGCTGCTGTGCTCCCTGCCTGCAGCTGTGCTCCCTGCCTGCAGCTGTGCTCCCTGCCTGCAGCTGTGCTCCCTGCCTGCAGCTGTGCTCCTTGCTTCCAGCTCTGCTCCTTTCCATGGTGATCATGGACTCCGACTCTCTGGAACCATTAGCACACCCCTCGCCCCCATTAGATGTTTGGTTGTGTTTTTTGTTTTGTTTTGATTTTGATTTTCTTTTGTTCTGTTATGGCAATAGAAAAGTAACTAAGCTACAAACTGCACTCACGCCGGGCAGTGGTGGAGCACGCCTTTAATCCCAGCACTCGGGAGGCAGAGGCAGGCGGATTTCTGAGTTCGAGGCCAGCCTGGTCTACAGAGTGAGTTCCAGGACAGCCAGGGCTACACAGAGAAACCCTGTCTCGAAAAACCAAACCAAACCAAAACAAAACAAAAAAAACTGCACTCACTACGAGATGCCTTCTAACCTATTAGACCAACAAAGAAGAAAAATGAGCTCTCAGAAGCCCCAAAACAGTGAGTCACGTTCCGCTGGTAGGAGTGGGGATTTGCCATCCCAGGAGCCAAAGTAGCGGCCATATTTATAACCTGGGATAGTTGCTCTTCATCAGCTTGACTGGGTTTGGAATCATCTAGAAGGCATGCCGCTAGGCTGTGAGGGTGTTTCCAGACAGGATTAAATAAGGAGAGAAGACCCAGCCCGATTGTGGGTAGCATCAGCCCACGGACTGGGGTCCCAGACGAAATAAAAGGGATAAAGGAAAGAGCCAGCTGAATGCTTCACTGCAGACGCACGATCCCAACACCTTGTGCTCCCCCTGCCTGGCATTTTATCTAGGATGGACGCCTCCTTTCCTAAATCATAAGCCAAAAACCCCTTCTTCCGTACAATAGCTTGGGGAAGATGTTTCCTCCCAGCGAATAGAGAAGCAAGCAAGCGGTCAACGTCCCTCACCACTGGCTCAGTTCTCTAAGTCAGGATTCTACAGTGTGAACTTGGGATGAGGACTGGCTCAGGCATTCAGACACTCACAGGGATGCACCGCCAGCTCGTCTACTGGGACAGTGGGTGCGCGAGTGCTTTGCCATATCACTGGCATGCGTGAGCACCTCTTCCCCTCTCATGTTAAATGGAATTTTCATTTAGCAGAATAATGTGAACTCTCTAACCATGGTTTCTTGCTTTTTCTATTTTCTTTCTTTCTTTCTTTCTTTCTTTCTTTTTGGTTTTTTCAAGACACGGTTTCTCTGTGTAGCCCTGGCTGTCCTGGAACTCACTCTGTAGACCAGGCTGGCCTCGAACTCAGAGATCTGCCTGCCACTACCTCCCGGGTGCCAGGATTAAAGGCGTGTGCCCCACCACTTTGTGTGAACCATGGATTCTCGGTCAGATTTATAGTACCAGGCATTCATTTCCTCCTGGGAAGTAGAAGAGTGGGCCTTAACTCCAATCAGAAATTGGTTGGTTATCCCACACCAGCCGTGCCACTAGGCATATCTTCCCATACTGGTCATTGATCGTTACTGTAGACCATAGGGTTCACAGCTATAAGGTTATTGATGACCCCTCCCCCAGCAACCTGATGAAAGCTAGCGAGCACCCCTGCTTCTTGGGCAATATAAACTTGACTTCTCCCTGTCCTGTGATCAGGGAACATCTCTTCCTTTGTCTGTATCAAATACTACTACACAAATACAACAACTTAAACCCTGGGGCATATATGTAAGGGAAAGTGCTAGTACTAAGGTCTACTTCCCTAATTGGTTCTTGACTTGTTAATAAAGAAGGCCAGGATCCAATTGCTGGGTGGCAGGTACAGGTGGGACTTCCAGGTCCCAAGAGGAAAAGGTAGACGCAATGAAGGAGAGGGGCTTTTCTGCCTTGCTTTGGAACGAGAAGAAAGTAGCAGTCATGTAAGGTCTTTTGGGGCAGCTAGGGCCTGCAGCCTCTGTTATGGGTGGGGCTGAGGAGGTTGGCAGGGGCTAGCCAATACAGGCCACTAAGTTTAGGGCAGGAGGGGACACAGAGATAATAACTGATGAAGGCATGCCTTTCCAGGCAGGAGATTCTGTGCCCAGTTATTGTGCCCAGCCGGCAAGTTCTAAAATAATAAAGCTGTCTGTCTGTCTTTTATCCGCGTATTCTAGGACCTCAGGTTGAGGCTGATAGCTGTCGACCACGGAGCTAAGCTGGGACCTAAGGTACCCAGGAGTGGTCACAGCACAGAAGCTCCCGTGGAAAGGTGGTATCGTGCTTTTTTTAAAACTACACGCTACACCTATATACATGTTACATTTCTGTAGAAACTCATTAAGTTTCTGTAGACACTCTGGATCATCTTAATCCTCAGTGTCTTTACTCAGGCAACTTACTTATCACCAAATAATGGACCCGCCTTTCAGTGTGTTGCTTCTTTTCTCTGGCCCTCTGTCAGAGGATCTAATTTATTCTTAGGTGTTGGAGGAGTCAGCCTTATGAAGCACACGACTTAGCACCACCGCCACCACCACAGGCCACAGTAAGGTTATTTATATGTGGGATCAGAATCAGGACTCGGTGAAAGATTGCTTGAGTTCTGTTTGGCAACACACACACACACACACACACGCCAAAAACCAGTTCTAATTATCCAGTTAGTACGTGGCACACTCATTCTAAAGAGAAGAAATAACACACAGCCATAAGGCATGGGGCTTTGCTAATGCCTTAAGGGTGCAAATCACTGCAGATATTACCACATGGAGAATTATAGAATCTCTCTCTCATTTTCTTTTACTCTGGGTCTAGGACTCAACAGATACTCCGATGCTGCTAAGCAACTGAGCAAACTCCTGGAAAAGGAGTCTGACATAAGAAAGTAAGATCTCAAGCTGGGAGAAGAGGAAATAAAACATTGCTATGTTCCACTTTCTCTCCGATTGAAAGGACTGTGTTAGGTATAGTTTTGCCACAAAATATCTCACATTCTATTTGACTTATGTGTGTTGTTGACTTCCTAAATGGCAGGCATCTGCCATGTAGCATGTGGCCAAAGCTGCTCCCTGTGACATCTCCTGTCTCTACCTTGACCTACTCAGGCCAAGCTGTCCCCCCTTGTTTTTTTACTGTTCACAGCAGTAAAACCCTAAGACAGACCTGTTGACAAACCAAGTGTCCTTAGCCCATGGTGAGAGAGATAGTGGTTGGGCTTGGGTGCAGCCCAGTGAGAGCGCTAACTTAGCATGTGTGAGGGCCTGGGTTCCATCCCACAGAATAAACAAAAACAAACAAAACCTGAAGAAAATCAGTGGACTGTTTTGAATGAGACATGTCTTGGGCATTTGAACACTCGGTTAGGTTAGTGTTGCTGTGTGGGGGAGGTTTAGGCGGTGCAGGGTTACTGGTGAAAGTCACCAACAGTGACTTTGAGATGTCAAGCCACAGGACACTTCCAGTTTGCTGTCTCTGCTTTGTGTTTGGAGTTGAAATGTGACCTCTCTGTTTCCTGCTCCTACAACCCTGCCTGCTACATGCCACCATGGTTACCTGTCAACATGGACTCTTACCTCTTGCAACTGAAAGGTCAGCTCAGGAACTTTGAGATATTCCACCAGGGTCCCCTCCTCCCCCTCCGAGCACAGGGAAGAAACAGGTTAGAAAGCCCTTAGGCTGGAAGGGAGGGGCTGATTAAGCCCCTGCCACCTCATTCCCTAAAGACCAATCAGTTTAAAAGTCACACTGTTCTGCCAATCACATTGTACCTGATGGCAGCTGCTCTAAAATCCTATATAAGGTCCTTGAACGGGCTCCAGGTGGTCGCCTCTGCCTCATTTGCAGGATGACCCCAATGCATTGGAAATAATAACAAACCTCGTGCTGATTGCATCGCTCTTGATCTCCGTGTCTTTGTGAGGGGTAACCACTGGTAGTTGCGACTTTCGGGTCCAACACAACCATTAGCTAAATAAACCCTTTCTCCTGTAAGTTAGCTTGGCTGCAGTGTTTTATAAAAACAACAGGAAAGAAACCAATACAGTCAGCAACAGCAGCGTAATTAATAAGAGGTGCTACCTGTGTTGGGTTGGCTGTGTGCTCATTACAAATGAGGGGTTGATGACACCGACTTCATTTTCCCATTTTCTAAACAGACTTCAGGGGACCCAACCCTGGACTGGATTCCTGCTACAGGCCAAATATGTGGAGCTAAACAAACAAACAAACAAACAAAAGAAAGCACTTTTTGCTTTGTTTTGTTTTTTTGTTTTTGTTTTTTTTCGAGACATGGTGGCTCACAACCATCTGTAATGGGATCCAATGCCTTCTTCTGGTGTGTCTGAAGACAGTGACAGTGTACTCACACATAAAATTTTTTTAAAAAAAGCACTTTTTACAACAGAATTTTCTGTGGATACACTCAGATAGCCAGTAAGGCATAGCTACGTGTCTTGCTAAACGTACAGGACCTCAACAACCATCAGAAACCACGGTATACTTCCATAGTTATGGCAGATCTGAACGTTTTTTCCTGAAACCCTGCTTTGTGTCTAAGCAGTTGCATTTTCCTGACTTCCTGGGTTCTTAAGACCTTTTATCCACTTGAAAGCCCTGAAGGGACACATGCAGGGCCTTGGTCAGTCACCATGGCAACTGACAGGCTCACCAAGCCTCCTGTTGGGAGGTACAAGGTGGAGCCCTAGTAGGTGGCCTCATGGCCACTTAGTTTCCTCGGCAATCTCATCAGAAAGACTAGGTACTCTTGAAAGCACCCCCTCCCCAACCGCCTCCCCACAGGCCTCACACTGAGCTTGGACCTCGTAGGGACGTTTCCCCTTCCTCTCCTCTTTTTCTTTTCTTTTCCAGTGAAAAGGGAACCAGGCACAGAGACAAGAAGGTTTCAGTTGGGGACGTGGAGCAGAGAGAGCGAGAGGACTCTCCCTCCTCTCTCAGCACATGGCTGGCCATCTGGCTGCTGTACTTCTGTCTGGGGACGCCGCCGAAGCCCTTTGCACGGCACGACGGGCGCACCCTAGTGGTGCATGTTGGAAATTCTCTTCAGGGGTAGGACAAGAAAAGGCTCTTCCCTGGCTTTTAAGAGACAGGAATCCAGATCTTCAGGAACCTCGATCTCTAGCGAGCAAAAGCCTTTGCCAAAGTGTCTGCGCCTTCGTCCCTGTCATTTCTATCAACTATGTGGATAATTGCTGCACATGCAGCTGAGAGAGATTTCCGTAAGGTGCCGGAAAGCTCTGAGAAGATGACTCAATCCTACGAGTAAAATTAAACAACACACTTGAGGGCTTTGTCGCACTGCTGACAACCCCTGATCGTGACTTGACAGAGCAGCCATTGCTTAAACCGGCTAACTTCATGCTTAAGTCACTTTCAGGCGATCCAGTGGGAGACTCTCAGAGCCAGTGGGTCCCTGCTTGGGAGACAGATGAACATCGCTCTAAACGAACCACAGCTGCCTTTAAATCAGCGATCAGGGGTTTAGCAGAAGTCGCTCTCGAGTCAGATAGCTCGTTCTGAACCCAGCTGCTGATCAGTCTTCGGCAGTCATCTCAACTCTCCTTGAGCTGAGATTGTACTTACTGTACGAGCCGTTGTACTTAGCTATACGACGGTGAAGTGACAGCCAGGGCTTCTAAGATAATGCGTGAGACAGGTCGCTTACCAAGTGCCAGCCCAATCTCAGAACTTGGCCCAGATGTTTTCCTGCCCTTGTGAGCGCCAATACAAAAGCTGAATTCCTGGCCCTTTTATGGTCCAAAAAAGCTAATATGCATTCTCACATACTTGATTACATTGAAACAAATGAGGAAGCTTCCCATAGATATAGACACAGTGATGTCCCCCTGGTATCCTCACGCTAGCTTCCTCCTCATTGGAGAAGCTGCTAACGTCTGTTTATAATCTTTTCATCTTCTGAAGTAAAAAAAAAAACCTATAATTTTGGGCCTTGTATGTTAATTGCTGTTTGGGCCTGAGGGTTCAGCTTTCTGGAGGAGAGATCCTGTTTGAGAGGAGGGTAGGCATTGTGTGCTCTGGAAAGTCCAGGGGTGATTCTCCACATGGTGATCACACTGGCTGAGCCGGTAGCCATGCAGCACAGTAAGGGGATCAGGCTGCTGTGAGGATCTTTGTATATCTTTACCAAAAAGATAAAAAAATTTTATGTATATGAGTACACTGTCCCTGTCTTCAGACACACCAGAAGAGAGCATCGGATCCCATCACAGATGGTTGTGAGCCACCATGTGGTTGCTGGGAATTGAACTCAGGACCTCTGGAAGAGCAGTGAATACTCTTAACCACTGAGCCATCTCTCCAGCCCCCCATCTTTATCACTCTTGTTGCTCAGTTGTTAAAATAAACAACACATTAACTAGGCATCGGCTCTAACCTTCCCACCCCCAAAGCTTATTATCTCTAGTTTACAAAGAGGGAAACTGAGGCTGGAGAGCAGGGGAGTTCCTGAAGTCGGCTTCAAAGTAAAACCAACCCCAGAAGCCCAGAATTCTAAGGGGACCTTCAGTCATTAATGTTCTCATCCAATGATGCTTAACTTTGTAGTCTGCTTTCTGCCCAGTGAGAGCAAACTCTTAGATAAACTTATTTGAATAAGATAAGGTGATTATGTTATCATTGCTTAAAGTGTTGCCTTTCAAACGCCACAGAGAGCACCGAGAACTATTTTGAGTTCATACAAGTTATACTTTGCAAAGCCACATAAGAGGCTGGATACAGAACTGGACAGCGGCCAGACAGACTGGGTATCCAAAACGGAACAGTGAGCCAGGCGTTGTGATACAAGGTAGCAACCACAGGCTCTTAACTCTTTCTTCTCTTCCTCTTGCTTTTCCTTTTCCATTCCCATCCCCCCAACTCCCCTCGCTCGCAGCCGGCCTCTATTTCTCACTCTCTTCCTCTCTATGCCTTTCTCTGCCTCTACTGCCCTCTTAGCTCCCCTCCCCGTGCCCTGAATAAACTCTATATTAGACCGTTGTGTGGCCGGTTCCTCAGTGGGAAGGGATGCCTTGGCATGAGCCGGCTGAGACTTCCCCTCCCCCCACACCTCACCACACCTACAAAGAACACATCCCCTATATCTTTATCTTTTTATAAACTTATCACTGGCGGGGTCCCAGCTCCCTGCTGGCCACTTCCTGGTCAGCTCCACGCCTTGGCTTTGGTGGTGTTTGTTTGTTTGTTTTACTTTTTATTGATTCTTTGTGAATTTCACACCATGCACCCCAATCCCAATCATCTCCCTCCATGTCTGCCCTTCACCCTTGCAACCTTCTCCCCCCCCCCCCCCCCCCAAAAAAAAAAAAAAAAAAAAAAAACCCCCCCCGAGAAATTTTTTTTCGACCCGGTTTTTCCCCCCCCCCCCCCCCCCAAAAAAAAGATAGCAATCACAGAGTTTGGAGGATGGAGCAAGCTTTTGGTCAGCCTGGCTACCCTATCTCAAAAAAACAAAACAAAACAAAACACAAAACAAAACAAAAAAACCAACTAATCAAACAAACCAAACAAAACCGGCACTGTCTGCATGGATGGATTAGCTACTGTCTCTAAGCCAGCCTGCTTTCCCTCCAAACACCCAGCAAGACAAACGACAACTCTTGTATCAACCAAAATGACCTACACTTGATTAATAGAGGGCAGGTTTCCTTACCACGATGAACCAGGGGCTGAAGAAATGGCTCAGCGGTTAGGAGCACTCCTGAGTTTGATTCCCGGCACCCATGTCTGTCTGATGCTGTCTGTGGTGTGCCGATGTACATGCAGACAAAAGTCATATACATAAAATACATAAATAAGTAAAATCTTAAAAAAATACTTGGGCCAATCAAGAAAGCCAAATACATATCCTGGCCAATATCCTGCTTCAGGAACCCAAGACCAAAGCCACCCCTGCTCTCCACGAGGGATTATCTGACTCTGTCTGTCCTTTTCCTCCCTAGAAATACAGGTGATGGTCACTGACTCTCTTGCCACAGCAGACTCAGAATAAGCAGCCTTTGCTCGTCCTAGGATGGTTTAAGTTTCTCATAGAAATGGACACACCCTAAAAGGGGCTCCTGTATCACTCATTCCCACCGGGACATGGCATGCAGATGTGACAGAGAGGGCTCTGGATTTGAGCTTTCAAATTTCTCCAGCATGCTCTATGCTGGGTGAGGACAGACCACGCTCTGGAGCCCTGGTGCTAGAGCAGAGACCCTCTCAGGATAAAGACTTATCTTTCAATTCTAGTAACATGGACCCATGACTGTATATGCAGATTACCTTGTCTCTTTTTTTGGAGATGGGAACTCTGTCGTGGGACAGATGCAGAGAAATTGAGAATTTCTCTCTCTCCACAGTTGAGGATAAATTTTTTTTTTTTTTTTTTTGGTTTTTCGAGACAGGGTTTACTCTGTGTAGCCCTGGCTGTCCTGGCACTCACTCTGTAGACCAGGCTGGCCTCGAACTCAGAAATCCACCTGTCTCTGCCTCCCAAGTGCTAGGATTAAAGGCGTGTGCCACCACTGCCCGGCTTGAGGATAAAAAATTTAATTAGTTCATTCCCCCATGTCTCTGCATACACGCTATATTTTTGCTCTTAATACAAATAAGTGTTCAGACCCAGAGGCGGACCTCATGACCGGGGTTCCATGGACTAAAACCTCTGTCACCATGAGTGGTGGCCTTGAGCACTTTTTCACAGTGGCAGAAAAGTCGCTGGCATACACCAACAGCAGCTGCATTCTGTGGGAGATATTAAACCCCAGCTTCTGTGGGATATGTAACTGGTCAAACTTATAGGGATACTGGTCAAGGGGTACACAGGATCACGTATACAATCTGGTGAGGACAGGACACACATCGTGATGATGTTTACTAGCCTTCCTGTTGCTCTGGTAAAATATCATGGTCAAAGCAACTCAGGGGCGGGGATGGCTTATTTGGCTTACAGGCTGCAGACCACAATTGATCTTCCAGGAAAGTCACAGCAAGGGGCAAAGCTGAGACCTAGGAGGAGCATCACCTACTGGCTCATTCCCTCTGGCTTGCTGCTTGGCTATCTTCTCACACAGCCTAGAGATGGTATCACCCATAGTGGGCTGGGCTCTCCTCCACTAATTAGCAAGTAAGAAAAGACCCTCTCTCCCTCGCCCCCCCCCCCCAGCCCCAAAGAAATTCTCACAGACCAGGACCCAATTCCTCAATTGAGATCCCTTCTTCCCGAGTGTGTCAGGTTGATAACCAAAATTATTGGTCACAGTGACAAGGACAGTTCACTTGGAGTGTGAAGAGCAGATTCTAAAGGTCACACCCAGGGGTGATTACAGTGTCTGTGTGCCTCTGTCCGTGGAAATTGGCACAGGATGTGTGTGGGTGTGTGTCAATCGGAACACTGCATGCACATTAGCATTTTAAATTGTCCCAAGTTACAATTTACATTTTATCACATGGGGAGATAACTCTTTAGCCTATCTTTTGGGGTGGGGGGAGGTGTGTTGGTGTGTTTTCAAGTGTGGGGATGCAGGCATTCCAGAGAGCTGGTTGGGCTGGACCAGACAAAGCTGGAAGTAGGGACTGGAGGGTTGGGCAGTTTGGTTCGTTCGCAATGTAGCTAGCACAGGGAGGGGGGACTTGGGGACATAGAGAGAGCCTGTGTGTGCTTGAGTTTCTGCACAGAAACTGTGAGACTGTTAGGAGATCAGATACTGGGATAGAAAGCCAGGCTTAGTAGGGGAGAAGGAAGGTCTGAGCCTGAGACAGTGTTAATGAGTGGGCCTGTATGTGTGTCCTGACAGGCTGGGCCTTTGAGAAGAAGCCTGCAGGCAGGCACCAGAGGACAGAGCAGAATGAATATAGGTCCCCTGCCAGTGAGAGCCCAGAAATAACCTGAGTTGGTTGAGATGCTAAACCCTGACCCGGGTCAGTGTGCATGAGCATCTGCTTAAGTGGCCAGAGTTCATCACTCCAGTGTATGCGTATTGACAGGAAACAGAAAAGATTCAAGTGTACACGCATCTAGAGACCACAAACATCTCAGTGTAGAAGAACCTGAGAGGGTACTTGCAGCATTTACGGACGACCCAAGGGATTGAAAGGCAAGGCCCAGGGTTGAGATACATCTCTTGTCCTAACCGGGGTCTGCTTTTTAGGTGGTTCCTTTTAGAGCCCACAAACCAGATCACTAAGGACATTCCAGAGGCCAGTGACACTGCCCAGATTAGACAGCCAAGTCTGCATGGGTACCAAGTCTGCCAAGACCCCGCCCCCCTTGTCCCGGGCGGCGATTGGCAGAGATGCCTTTCCAGTTGCTAGGACACTATTCCAGCCCTTGGCTCCTCCCACGCTTCTCTTGCGGCCCTTTCCCGCCACCCTTCCAGGCGGAGAGCCAAGTGGGGCGGGCAGCGTCTCCATGACGACGCGGGACGCGAGAGGGGGTGGCTGGTACCTGCTTGATAGAGACGCTGCTCCGGAGATCCTGGCTGAGACCAGATCATGTCGGACCTGGGCTCTGAGGAGTTAGAGGAGGAAGGAGAGAACGATCTTGGGGTGAGAGCTCCTGACCAGGGAGGGACTTCTGGGGTGCGTTGCAGCTCCGGAGCGGGAGGCGTGGGGACCAGAGGGCCGAGAGGCCGGGGACATGGACCACGCCGGCCACACTGGCTCCGCTGCGTCCAGGAAGTCGCTCTGAAAGGTGAAACGCCGTGACGTCTTGTTTCCACCCCCCCTTCCCAGCTCCTATCCCGCCTCCCATTAAAGGCGAAGATTTCTAGGCAGAGGGCGTGAGATAAAAGGATAGCGGTTGCTTCCACACAACTCCCGAACGGTGCTGAGGTACCCAGGGCTCTCACGGTTTCACCATGTGGGTCTGGAATCAGGTTTTCTGGACCATCCCAAGCCATCAGAATCACTTTCCCTAGTGTAGACAACAGAGGAAAGGCAAAGGACCCACACAGCCAGTGATGTGTTCCTACTTTGAGTGCATTGTGGGCCGGCTGTTTATCCTTAAGCCAGAGGATGACCATGCTCTGGTTGACAAAGTGGGGAATAGGCCTGCTGTGTGTGAGCAAAAGTTTGATCATCAACTGAGGAACCCAGCCCCATGCTCTGTAATGCCGTGTTGGTACCTGCTCAGACCTCTCCGTAGGCCCTGGGCATCCCCTCTTAGCTTCTTCGTCTATGTGCTGGAGGATCCCTGGAGCTCGCTGGCTGGCCAGCCTAGCTGAATGGGTGGGCTCCAGCTTTCAGTGAGAGACCCTGTTTAAAAATATAAAGTGGGGAGACTCAAGGAAGACATTGCATGTCAATCTCTGGCCCCTAGAGATGGGCATGAATGTGCACATGAGCAAACATCCACATGGGCATGGACATATCCACCTTACTGCACATAGCCCCCCCCCCCACCACACACCACACACACACATACACACACCACACACAAATCACACACACACCACACTACACACACACACCATATACCCACACTGCACACCACAACCACACACACTACACACACACATACACACACACACCACACACAAATCACACACACACACACACCACACACAAATCACACACACACACACACACACACACCACAGACATGTACCACACACACACTCACACAGAGAGACAGAGGTCATGAATTTACACTCTGCTTCTGCTCATATCTGATTTACACACAGTCCCATCCATCAGGATTTCCAGTTTGTTCTCCACCCATTCCTACTGATTTATAACATGTTTAAACCTGTAGTTATGACGTCAAACCACCTTTAGGTCAACTTAAAGAATTTCTCTGGCTGGGCAGTGGTGGCACACGTCTTTAATCCCAGCACTCGGGAGGCAGAGGCAGGCAGATTTCTGAGTTCGAGGCCAGCCTGGTCTACAGAGTGAGTTCCAGGACAGCCAGGGCTACACAGAGAAACCCTGTCTCAAAAACAAAAAACAAAAAACAAAAAAACAAAACAAAACAAAAAAAGTGAAAAAAAAAAAAAAGAATTTCTCTGTTACTCACCCATATAGCTCAGTCAGTATTAGGCACACTGGGAGGTCCCTGAGATGCTCCAAGGATCCACTTCTGTGGCTCAGTGTTGGCTCCAGGATGGGAAAAGGGACTCTGTGCATTGTGGGTATTAGTAACTTTTCTATTGCTGTGATCAAGCACCATGGCTCATGGAAGGAAGAGTTTATTTGGACTTATGGTTCTAGGGGGTAGGAATCTGTCTTGGTGAGGAGACAGGCACAGGGGCAGACATGGCGACAGGAACAGAAAGCTGAGAGCTGACATCTTCAGATGCAAGCAGAAAGCGCAAATAGGAAATGGCACGAGACTACAAATGCTCAAAAGTCCGTCCCTAGTGATGTACTTCCTCCAGCAAGCCTCTACCTCTCAAAGGTTCTGCAGCCTCCCCAAACAGTGCCACTGAGCAGGGAATCACTGTGTAGATAGATGAGCTTTCAGGGTGTATCCTCACTCAAACCACCGCACTGGGGTTTGGAACAACCCTGAGATCAATTTGTAGGGTCAGATGCTTCTGTTCTAGACAGGAATTTCTGAGCTAAACTGCCCACCCATTTGTTTCTGAAGTTTCCCATGTGATGGCCTGTACCAAGTTTGTGTATTATGGTTTAATATGTAATACTATTTAATGTTATTGTGTATGTTGAAAGTATGTAGCATTATGTTGTGAGCTAGCTATGTTACATCATTACTGAATGTTCTGACCATTTTAGTACATATTATATGTATTGCATTCATCTTTTTGAGCCAGAGGACATTCATCTTAAAAAGTATAGGAAAAAGGGGGAGAATTGCAAGGGTCTATTACTTTCTTATTCCCTTGATTTTAGAGAGGGGCAGGGGCCTTGAGGGATCCTGCGGGGTCTTGTACATGCTAGGCAGTTCCACTCAGTTCCACTACCACTGAGCTAATCCCAGGCTAATCTACTTACAAGATAGATTCGTAGAAATTTCAGTTGGGTTAGAAGTGGTTAATTTTTAACTTTTGTTTTTTAGTTTTTGTTTTTGTTTTTTTGTTTTTTAAATAGTAAGGTCTTTTATTTTGGGTGTATGAGTGTTTTGTTTTGTTTTTCCTGCATGTATATGTACATCACATGCATGTAGTGACTGAGGAGGCCAGGAAAGGGCATTGAATCCCCTGGAATTGGAGTTACAGATGGTTGTGAGCCACCATTTGGGTGCTGAGAACTGTACCTGGGTCCTCTGCAAGACCAGCCAGTGCTCTTACTCACTGAGCCATCTTTCTCTGGGTCTAACTTGCCTGCAGACATCAGACAGTCCAGGAAACCCATGAAAGGGTATTTGCTCTTTAAGTCCTGAATGTCTGGAGAAAGTGATCTGGGCGGTGTCTGTGCAGGCTGGGGACCTGTTTCACCTGCACGTGCTCTCTACGTGTATTCCTGTGATGACATAGTTCACGTAGTGTTTTCCATATATTGGTTCATATTTACAATGTCAGGATTAGCACAATAAATCACACTCTCTCAGATGCTGGAGGGAGCGAGGCTCCCACCATGGACACCCGCACTAACTGTGAGACCTTACGCCAGGGCTCTGCCCACCAGGCATGGTTACCTGCCTCTCCAGTATGCCACATCACAGGTGCATACAGTGCCCAAGGTTGGAAGGCTTCAGTGGGATGATAGCTGTAAACTGCTCGACACGAGCTTGGCACAAATGAACAGCAGCCACAATTAGCTTGATTTCTTTTGCCCAGGAATACGAGGGGGACCGCAATGAAATGGGAGAGCGGCACGGACATGGAAAAGCTCGATTGCCCAACGGGGACACATATGAAGGAAACTATGCGCTTGGAAAAAGACATGGCCAGGTCAGAAATGGTTGCTGAGGGAGCTGCCTTTCTCTATTGAAAACCATCTTAGTGCCCGTGGGCCTTAGAGCCCATATGAACTGTATCGTTGGTGTGTTTCAGGGAACCTATAAATTTAAGAATGGGGCCCGGTACATCGGAGACTACGTTCAAAATAAAAAGCACGGCCAGGGCACCTTTATCTACCCAGATGGATCCAGATATGAAGGTAACACAAAGGCTTTTCTGGTTCTTGTTTCCCTGCTGCTTTGGTCGTTGAGCTTGTCTCTAAAGCGTACAAGAATGCTCCAAGTTCACTGGATCTACCAGTCGATGAAAAAGAATGTTCTCCTCCTAATATGGTCATAGAAGCCAGAGAGTCTTTTAAGTAACTAAACCTCTAACTAACCAGCCTATGTGGCTAGTCCTGTGGGCAGCACGTGCCCTCCTGTGAGCCAGAGACTTGGAGGAAGTAACGGGGCCTTGCTGGGTGGACATGGACTCTGGGTGTGGCTTAGATCCATGACAGCTCTATCACATCCTCCCTCTGAAGGGGTCTTTGTTGTTTTCTGGGTTTGTCCAATCCCTCTTTTTTTTTTTTAAAGATTTATTTATTTAATGTATATGAATACACTGCCGCTGTCTTCAGACACACCAGAAGAGGGCATCGGATCCCATCACAGATGGTTGTGAGCCACCATGTGGTTGCTGGGAATTGAACTCACAGCCAGTGCTCTTAACCACTGAGCCATCTCTCCAATCCCCAGTCCCTCTTCTGATGGTCATGTTTCTTTAGACCCTGGGAGTCCCTTCATCTGGGCATTTTGCCTTACTATGATGTCTTTGCTCATCTCTGATGTTGTGCTTCGAGAAGACTCTTAGCTTATTTCCAAGAACCTCTGGATCCTGTGTACCACTGCCACCTGGAGAGCCAGAAAGAGAGAAGGCGGGAAGTGTCTGTTGCTTTGTATGTCTGGGTTTTTCTCTATCCCTGGTCCCTCCTATCTCTGAAAAGGGTTTTCTGGTTTCCATCTGATTTCCAAAAAGATCTGTGACTTCAGCCTTTGACGAAGGGGACAGTCGGTGTGGCTCTGTGTGTCCCCTTCCTTGTCTCAGCTTCCTTGCTGGTAGCATGCAGACACAATCGATTGATATGTGTGTAATTCCTATAGACTTTCTTGCCTCGAGGGAAGACCTTCTTGGCAAGGACCATGATGCACTTGGTGTGACAACATCATTTTCTTTTCTTTCTTTCTTTCTTTTTTTTTTTTTTAAAAATATTTATTTATTTTATGTATATGAGTACACTGTAGCTGTCTTCAGACACACCAGAAGAGGGCATCAGATCCCATTACAGATGGTTGTGAGCGACCATGTGGTTGCTGGGATTTGAACATGGGACCTCTGGATGAGCAGCCAGCGCTCTAACCACTGAGCAACCTCTCCAGCTCAGCGTCATCATTTTCTAATGAGGATGACGTATCCTTAAGATGCAAGCCATATTCCCACGACTAACACCCGATACATTCATCTTCAAGGAGAGGAAGGCTTAATTTGATTTTAGAGGTTTTAAGATTTGTTTATTTCATGTGTGTGGACATTTTACATGCATGGATATTGTACCTCCATGTATGCCGATGAAATACGTTCATAAGGTGTCCACAGAGGCCAGAAGAGGGCATTGGAGCCTCTGGCATTGAAGTTATAGATGGTTGTGGGTACTGGGAACTGAATTGAGTCCTCTGCAAGAGCAGCAAGGGCTCTGAGCCACTGATCCGTCTCTCCAGCACCTGACTTTAGTATGACATAGATATTTGGCCATGTTGCTTTTAGGCCTGTGGCAAGGCAGAGAGCATCATGAGGGGGAGTCTTCGACAGACTCAGCCGTTCACCTCATGGTAGCCAGGAAACAGTGGGAGTGGGGATGGGCATGTCCCCAGTGACCTGAGTGCTTTCACCAGCATCTATCTCTGAAAGGTTCCATACCTCCCAACAGTACTATAGTTGAGGACCAAGGACTATAGTTGAGGACACATGGCCTTTGGGAGACACCTAGCCAGACCACAGCAGTTGCCTGCCTTGTTTCCAGACAAAACAAAACCCAAAAATAACAGACAGCAAAGTAAGAGTATTCTTGCCAGACTCCAGGATGGGGTGGAGACATTCATGCCCTCTGTACTAGACTTCGAACTTAAATTGTTTTGTTCCTAAACCTTAGCAGACTTGGTCGACCAGAAGTACCGTCTGCTTTTTAATGAGCTTTGAACAATTTGATTTAAGGCTTAATTTAATTCTTCCCAGATCCCTGTGAGCCTAATCTTGTCTCTTTTGATCTTTGTATAGATGTTAATACAATTTAGGTTACATATAAAGTGCATTAAAGGGGAAGGGGTTTGGGAATTCTTTTTGTTGTTGCTGTTACAGAGTTGGGGGTTTTATTAAAGATATTTTAATATAGACTTAGGTATGAAGATTAGGTGAAAAAGAGGTGCTCTGCTGGTAAGACATACCCAAGTGTGGGTACAGTCTCACCCCAAGGGAGAGGTATTAGGAAGTCTCTCTCTCTCTCTCTCTCTCTCTCTCTCTCTCTCTCTCTCCAGGGTTTCTCTGTCCTGGAACTCCCTGTGTAGACCAGGCTGGCCTCGAACTCAGAAATCCGCCTGCTTCTGCCTCCCAAGTGCTGGGATTAAAGGCGTGCACCATCACTGCCTGGCTAGGAATTATTAACATGGAGATGAACCAACCGAAGAGAAAAGTCTATTCGTAAGACCTGTGAGCTCAAGCGTGGGTGTCCACACCAAGCAGTTCTCCAGCTCTTCAGGGAATGGCTTTCCAAGAAGTCAGCAGTTCATGGCACCAGCTACTTGAGCCTCAGGAAAGTTTGTCCTTACAAGAGCACCCCCCAACTCAGATGTAGAGGTCATGGTGGATGTTTCCAGGCTACCGAGACTTCTGTCCAGCTCAGTGCCAACTAGGCATTCCCTTAACCCTGTCTCAAGTCTGACGATCTTCTCTTATGGTTTGCAGAAGTCTTAGAAATGATTGTTCGTTATAAAGGATGCTACAAATCATGCTGATGAACAGTTGGATGAAAGGGTGTGTGTGCAGTGTAAGTTCTAGAAGGGTCTAGTGCTGAGGACCTTCTGTGCCTATGAAGCTGGTGTGCATGGTCATGCTGGCGTATACCTGCCTTCTCAACCCAAAGCCTCATCAGAGCTCAGGAAAGGGATTTTTAAGGGCTTAATTCCCTTCTGTCCCTTCAACGCTCCAGGTCTGGTGACAAGACCAGGAGAGCTGGGAATGGGAGAGAACTGGTCAGAATTTTTTTTTTTTTATTTTTTTTATTTTATTTATTTATTTATTTATTTATTTTTAAAGTGACATGCAAATTCAAAGCAGGAATGTTTCCAAATGGCATTCAGGAGCCTTGACTCCTGGTCCTTGAAGCCTGCAGCAGGAATAGGCAGGCTTCCTCTGAGAAACCCCGCCCCATTGTGCAGGGTTTCTTTGACTGGGCGGAGCCTTCCACAAGTATCTCAAGGAGTGTAGCACTTACTCACCTGCCCTCACCAACACGAAATCTGGTGTGTTTGCAGCTTAAATGTCCTCTTTCAGTTTGCAGCTTAAATGTCCTCTTTCACGTTTGAAAAGACTCTGCAAAATACACATTTTTCTTGTCTCTCCAGACCTGAGCCTGGCTCCCAAGGTCAGGAGGAGAGAGATGGGATCTTTTTTTTTTTTTAATTTTTTTTTAATGGTCTTTTTTTGGGGTTGGGGTGGGGGGGAGGAAGGAAAGGAAACCAGATGAAGTAACTGTTCCAGCTGTGGCCACTTTGCCCCAGGGTGTGCTGGAGCAGCTCCGAGTAGCTCACGGAAGCCAATTTTGCACTTCTTGCAGTTTCACAAACAGCTCCGAATTGGCCTCCGTGGGAAAATTCCACCACAGAAACTTGCGGATGCTGTAGACGCAGCCACAATGCTGCCACCGAATGCCCACTAGATCTTGGTTTATGGTCACTACACGCCTGGTCTCATGGTCACTACATACTTGGCACCACATGTTTATTTTAGTGAATTATCTTAAATTTGGGGTTCTCCATCTCTCTTGCTTGGGTCCCTGTCTCGCATCTTATCGTGGGAGCTAGTGCCTTCTGAACTTGTGGCAATCACTGTCCGACATCTGTCCGAATGTGCATGTCTGCGCTGAGCTGTTTGTCATTCACCTTTGAGGGCCTGTTCTTGTCTCTGCCCCAGGCTGCTGACCACATCCTTGTTGGCCTCTTGTTTTCCCTGGCGGGCGCTCAAGGGGGTAGTGGGGATGGTCCATGCTGTCCATTTGTACAGATGTTCTCCTAGCTCAAGGGGCAGTCGGAATGTTGTCATTGTGAGGTCGATATCAGACAAGTGAGGGAAGTTCTATAGAATCCCCATTTTTTGGGGATAAACTTTGGGATTTGTTCACAGAAACAGACAGTTTGGGCAATTAACATTTTGATAGCGTAGTTCATGTGCAGATGTTTCTAGTGTTTGTGTAAGCCAGATGTTTATACACATTCTAGGGTCCCCTAAGGAAAGGGATATAAAGTTGCCATAAAAATCGGGAGGCAGAGGCGGAGGCAGGCGGGTTTCTGAGTTCGAGGCCAGCCTGGTCTACAGAGTGAGTTCCAGGACAGCCAGGGCTACCCAGAGAAACCCTGTCTCGGAAAAACCAAAAAACCCAAACCAAACCAAACCAAAATTTATTTGTAATGGCAAATGGAAGTAAACTAAACATTTTTAAATTAAAAAAATGAAGTACCATAAACAACCCTGCATTGAAGAAGGCACCCCGGATGTATTTTTAATTAATGACAGACATCCTGGTGGAATTCTAGGACAGCTTTCTTCCGCCACTGTTTTGGCTTTTCTTCTGCGCTGGGATCGAATCCAGGGCTGCCCACATTCGGGGCAGGCATCTTCTGCCCCGTGTTAGCCAGTACTCCTTCCATACGAAAACGGCGTGCATTAATCTCTGTAGAGACAGTAGAAGATGAAACCGACCTTTTTCTCTTTAAACCAGCTGATCTCAATTGGTTTTTAATTATCTGTAGCTCCATTCTAGAGCGTTCTCCCCAGGGAAATAGCATAGAAAATGGGATTCTAGAACCTTCCATCCGGATGCTGGGTCGCCGTTGCACACAGGGGACATTTTAGGTAATGTCCACCTTAGGAATCCACTGGTTGGTTTCTTCCCTGTGCGTACTGTGAGAGTTGAGGAGTTTTTGAGAGACTGATTTCAAATCCCCCTTTGGCTGACCACACGGTTTGTTGCCCTTGTCACCAAGCCATGTTCCATGGTTCATGCTGTTTTCCCATTGATACGATTTCCTGTCAAGTGCATGAGGAATTACCAGGAGCCACCCACATGGAGGGGCCTGGACAGGGCCACCCAGGCCACAAGAGGGAGTGTGTGAGGGAGACTGGGTGAACTGACGAGAGGGGTAGCCTTGGAACTGAGTGCCCAGGTGGGAGATGGAGTGAAGGCTGAGGCTAGACCATTAAGTAGCACCGAGGCTGGGCTCACTAGCAGTGGGTCAGACAAGCTTGTTTGAACCTTCACCATGCCATCCGCTGGCCTGGAAAAGCATGAAGATGCCTGGGGCTCACATGACATGCATCCACTCTCCAGATCTGTGTCCCCAATCCCCTAACTGGGCCATCCTTAGCCAGGTCTCATGGGAAGCTGGCACAAGAGGAAGGTGTGCAGAGGCAGGAAGTCAGGAGAGAGGCATCAGGCTTAGCCCTTATGGTTACAAGCTTAGATCCTGCTGGGCTAGCAGGGGCTGTGACATTAGTCTGTTCATTTCAACTAGCTTTTTAATGAGTGTGTGTTGTCCTTTGTAGGGGAGTGGGCTGATGACCAGAGGCATGGCCAAGGCGTATACTACTACGTCAATAATGACACCTACACAGGGGAGTGGTTCAATCATCAAAGGTTTGACTTCTTTCTGTAGTCTTGGGGGGTCCATTTGTGGCATAAGCACAGGGTGATGCCCACTTAAGGCAGTTCTGTGCTGTAGGGCAGGTGCATAGGGGAGGTGCTGCCCAGAAGGGAAGAGAGGGGGGATTCCTGTCTCCTGTTAGTGGGATCCTCTGTCCATAAGCCCTAGGGAGTGAAGGCACAGAGGGCCAATCTAGTGGAGAGCAAGCAGCCCTGCATCTGCATGGGGAAAGCAGGTCTCGTGCAGGCAGTTGGCCTCTGTGTGTTAGATGATGCTAGCCCCACGCTTCTCTTAATATCCCTGTGAGCTGGCCTCTACTTAGCTCCTGGTCGGTCCTAGGGTCAGTTCACCACCCTGGACAGTGACCAAGTGCCCTTGTCTTGTCTTCACCAGGCATGGGCAAGGCACCTATCTCTACGCAGACACTGGCAGTAAGTACATCGGTACCTGGGTGCACGGGCAACAGGAGGGGGCTGCTGAGCTCATCCACCTGAACCACAGATATCAGGGCAAGTTCATAAACAAAAACGTAAGTCATCATGCCGTGTGCCAACACTAAACAGTCAGGAGAGTCCTCCATTCCCACCAGCTGAGGCTGGCTGCACCACTCCACGCTGTTCTGATGCCCACAGCGCACAAAGTGGGGTGGGGTGGGATGGGAGGCAGAATGCTGGGCCTGTTTTCTGTGGCCTCAGAAAACGCTTTGTGTCTCTAAAACCCAGTGCCCTTGATACCAGAGGATCTTCCACTGGCTGGGTGTGCTTTCTGCCCTCTGGTAAATTATGTTGAGTAGGAAGAGAACCCCAGGGCTCCCTCTCATGACAGAAGCCAGCCTGCCTCTCCTGGTTGGAGAGGGCTCTATGTGCCCTGGATCTGGAGAACTTCACATTTTGACTCGCTGCTCCTGTTTGGTGGGCTCCGCTTTGGTTGCTGTTTTGTGCAGCGGGGAAAGTCAGTAACCATGAGCCTTCTACCCAGACATTCACAGGAGTGTTTGGTTGGGCTGGAAGAAGACTCCTTAAACGAGAGAGTTTGCTGAGTGCACTGGCATAGAAGCAGATGTGGGGTATGGTTAGCTACTCGTCATCATGCCCGGAAGCTCTGGGTCATTTCCATGTATGTAACTTGTGGCTTAACTCAAGTTGGAGATATCAGTAGGCTAGACTAGCCAGCCTGAAAAGGGATCGAAAACCCGGAGTTAAATAAATAAAAAAAAAAAAAAGCTTATGGTGTACAAAGCATGCAAGAACAGCGAAATTATAAAGCAAGTTGTGGCCGGGCAGTGGTGGCGCACGCCTTTAATCCCAGCACTCGGGAGGCAGAGGCAAGCAGATTTCTGAGTTCGAGGCCAGCCTGGTCTACAGAGTGAGTTCCAGGACAGCCAGGGCTACACAGAGAAACCCCGTCTCGAAAACCCAAAAATAAATAAATAAATAAAGCAAGCAAGTTGTGCTAGGATTCCCCTCCCTCACCCCTGCCCCTCCCTCGCCCTTCCCTCGGGACCTCTGAACACCAAGTGTACACACATACACTTACATGTCAGCTTATGCAGAATCAGTTTGGAGAGTTCATGAGGTGCCAGGACACAAAGAGACATCTGCTATCGTCTTGAACGTCTGACCACATGGAATAAAATGTAGAGGAACCCCACCCCCACCCCCGGCCACCGGTCTAGACAGAGCTCCTGCCCTAGCTCAGTGGGTCATTTAGTTCTACATCACAAGCAAGCCATCTGCTCGGAGAAACCTAATCCCCCTCAGCTGATTTTCCAGATGCAGGGTGAGAGCATCCCCTCTGCTCTGACCTTGCAGGGCGGGGAACTTTGATCCTAATTGGCATTCGGTTCCCTGTTTCTGCTTTTGTTGGCTCCCCTGTTAATCACACCCCCCTACTCCATGACACTGCCCCACCCACTCACCTCACCTGGAAACAATGACCATTTTACAGACAGGTGGTACCCATCTCCCGAATGAAAGCCAATAAGACCTTTATACTTAAGTTTGTTGTTGCTTGTCTTCTGATAAATGCATTTACGTAGACTAGAGTCCTAGTTACTTTTCTGTTGCCATGTGTTAAACAGCACAACCAAATGCAACTTGGGAAGGAAAAGTTTTATTTCATCTTAAAAGGCCGAGGTCTGGCCAGGCAGTGGTGGTGCATGCCTTTAATCCCAGCACTTGGGAGGCAGAGGCAGGTGGATTTCTGAGTTTGAGGCCAGCCTGGTCTACAGAGTGAGTTCTGGGACAGTCAGGGCTATACAGAGGAACCCTGTCTCGAAAAACCCATCTTTGAGGGAAATCAGCTCAGGAACTGGAGCAGGCAGGGAGCTTGAAACAGAGACTCAGGAGGAACAATTGCTTACTTTACTATCTTGTTCTCAGGCCAGGCTTACCACCTTTTTTATACAGCTCTGACCCACCTGCCTGGGGATGGTTCCGCCCACAGTGGATTCCGACGGCTCTTCAGAGCACAGCCCATGGTTCGATCTGATGTAAAGTAGGCACTTCTTTAGTTGAAGCTCCTTCATCACAGGTGTGTCAAGCTGACAACCAGGATGAGCCACCCCAATTAGACAATGGGGCAGGCTGAGTGTAAAGGGCTGAGGCTTTGAAACACCAAAACCACCGCCCTTTGTCTTGGAAAGCTGCACAAATTTACCCCCTCACCGACAGCAGAACCTGAGTCTCCATTGGTTTCTCATGACATTGGGTTGATCAGCTACATCCTTTGTTTTAGTTTGTTTTTCCTTCCCCAAGTTTGACATGTAGTCATGTCTCCCAACCCCCTAAACTGTGTTTCCATGGTTACGGGTGGTGTCAGGCATCTTTCACCCTCTTAGCGTTGGTTAGTGTTTCTTTCTCAGATGTTTTTCCCCATCCTGCTGGAAAGTCATTAAAACCGGATGAGACAGGACAGAGATGGTAGGTAGGCTAGAAGGAGAAGTCGTTGAACGTCTCGTCCGGACATCCCCGATGATTAATGAAGAAACGAGGGGCAGTAATGAACTGAGAAACTAGATAACTAGATAAGCTCAAATCACATCGCTGGGCAAAGTCTGGGAGGGATAGATGATCCGGATGCTTCTGTCAACTCCTGGCTAAGGGAACTGCTAACGTATTTTTAAATGTCTTCATTGTGCTGTACCACTTTATAAAGGGCTAGGGAGTCGGTAAAATTGGTTTGTCCTTCAGCAAAGGGAGAAAGGTATTTTCTGGAAGGAATATTTTCAAATGTGACCATGAACCTTCTGAAATGAATCAAAATAGGTAACTGTCTGCCAAAGCGGAAAGGAGAGAGAGCCCCTCAACAGACTTGCAAAGAAAAAAAAAAAGATTTAATTTCATAAAAAGCAGTGTAATGACTAGAACATTGAAAGCCCAGTGTAGCAGTGTAGGTCTCCGGACCCCGCTGAGACCATGGGCAGAGAGGCTTTAAGCCAGCCTGAGCTGTGGAGTGAGACATAGTTTCAAAACACAACAACAGCGTTGGCCTAGCAACGGTCAACAACAATAGCCGAGTAGGGCAGGTTTTCATTCATGGTCCAAGATGAACTCAAACGTCAGGTTGACAGCTGGTGACAGGGGAAAACATTTGTAAATCCGAGGAGCGGTTCATGCTGGCTTTGTAAGTCAAAGTGGAGTCAAAGTGCATGTAATTGTGATGAGGTTTTTGTTTGTTTTTAAATCTCATGGGGGCCAGTAAAATGGATCAGTGGGTAAAGGTGCTGATGTCAAGCCTGCTGACTTGAATGTGATACCCATGACCCACATGGTGGAAGAAGAGAACGGAGCCCTGCAAGATGTCCTCTGACTGACATATATGCACACAGGGCCTGATTTATTACGGCTTCTAAAATGAATATACTTCTAATTCCTTTTATAAAGCAGAAAAACATGTCTGGGACCTGCAAAACTAAAACCGTTTAGCACCTTCCTTAGCTGTCAGTCGACAAAAACATTCTGTGACCCCCTCTTGGACTCTGCACGGCGAGGTCATTCAGGGTGGGCTTTCTGGGCATGGTGCTTGGGAAGTGTTTTGTGCTTCCTGTTCAGAAGAATTTCTGAAGAATAAAGCGTGTTGAATTCCTTTTTCCCTGTAGCCTGTGGGCCCTGGGAAGTATGTATTTGACGTTGGATGTGAACAGCACGGTGAATATCGCCTCACCGATGTGGTAAGTTGATGTGTCTGTCACCTCTGCTTCTGAGGGCTAAATAAATATCTGCTCGGTCACGTGGATCCCCCTGGGCAGCCCAGCTGCCGAAGCGATCCATGTCATTTCACAATGCCTGTGGGAGTCAGAGCTAGATTTTGTGGCCGGGAACTTTCTAACCCTCAGTTCCGGCAGGTGTCAGTCTTAGAATGGCATCTGAACGCTGTGACCGTCTATACCAAGGTCAGATGGGTGACTGTTCACGTCCCCAAGGGGATCTGTTATTAAAACCTAGTTAGTTAATATGTACCTTAGCTACACCGAGCATGGTTGTTAATAGCAGATTGCTCTTCTCTGGCTGGTACCTGTGTCGTCATTCTCAGGCCCTTGGGTACAGGATTGTGTGAAGGGGCGTCCGTGATGTGATAATGTCTGACTTTTGCCTGGGAATGATGAGGTTTAGTAAAAATTTCCTGGTCTTAGTACTAGTTCTGAGCCTTTGACTTATTTATTCTTGCTGTAAGAAGTTTTGGATTTTCTCTTAAATGATTAAGGACAATTTTTTGTTGTTGTTTTTGAGACAGGGTTTCTCTGTGTAGCCCTGGCTGTCCTGGAACTTACTCTGTAGACCAGGCTGGCCTCGAACTCAGAAATCCACCTGCCTCTGCCTCCCGAGTGCTGGGATTAAAGGCGTGCGCCACCACTGCCCGGCAGATTAAGGACAATTTTATTAGGTTTTTTTTTTTTTTTTTAATTAAGGAAAATTTTATTGGAGTTTGAAAGAAAAACACCCCAGAGCAGGCAAGCTGTAAACCTCAGCCTTTTTTTTTCACCCAGAGAAGCAGAATGGAAGGAAAAAGTAAAGAAAAACAAAATAATAACAAAAGTTTGAGCTAAGCTGGTGTAGGGGTCGGCCGTGACAAGGAAGGGGTGCTTTAGAGAAAGTGAAGAAGCCCAAGGGATCGGGATGAACATGCTTCGGTTCTGGCTAGCATTTAAAGCCCCAGATCTCAAGCTGGAGATCAAGACCCTTTCAGGGGTCCAAAGGAACGTTCACAGGGGTCATATATCAGCTCTCCTGCAAGTCAGATATCTACAGCAACGATTCATAACAGCAGCAAAATTACAGTGGTGAAGTAGCAACGAAAATAATTTTATGGTCGGGGTGGGGGGTCACCGCCACATGAGGAGCTGTTTTGAAGGGTCGCAGCCCTTCTGAAGGGTGAGAACCGCTGCACCGTTCTGAGTCAGGATTCAGCAGAGTGGGCGGAACCAGCCGTACCCCGCGCTCAGCTCAGCCCCAGACAGAAGCTTTAGGAGAATGAACCCGGCCAGACTTTTCTTTTCTCCTTGGTCCCTGAAGCAGCACAGGCATCCCTTGCTAATGAGCTGGATTGTAAGCTGACTCTTCAGGACTTATACTGACGTTCCTGGCACAGTAGACAGCGCCAGACCGCAGACCTTAATCTATAAACACAATGAGAGGTGGAGAGGTGGCAACAGTAATCAATAAAATAAAATGGAACAGTGGTAATGTGGCTAAGCGTTAGGTGAATATTCTCCCTCCCTCCTTCCCTCCCTTCCGCCCTCCCCAAGGTTTCTGCAACCTCAGCATTTTTTTCTTTTCACTTAAAGGGAGTCTCCCCAACACATCCACAAAGGTTATCAGTTGTTCTGGTTCAGATGAGAAGTGTCCGTCCGTCTGTCCCTTCATTCCCACCCCCATCCCCAGTCTCATGAATGCTGGAAACTGGAGACTGTAGGAGGTGGGGACCTAATTGGAGAAACTGTCACCACGGGGCTATCTCAGGGTACTGCATCTCCCTTGGCCCTCTCCTGTTTGTTCCCATCCCTGTTTCCTGTGGACTGTGCTATTCCACCATGATGGTCTGAGTCTCTGAAATCTTGAGCCAAACACCCCTTCCCTCTTTTAAGCCGTTCCTTTAGGTAGTTTGTCACAGCTACAAGAAAGGAACTAAAATGCCGCCCATAGTATGACCTCATTTTTACATGGACCACTTAATCTTCAAGTAGGTCATGTTTTAAGGTTCTGGGGGCTAGGACGAGGTCACATTTTGGGGGGTAGGGCACAGTTGGCTTCATTGCACCGAGAAGGTCAGCTTCAACCCGCATGCATGGTTTATTGGGCGTTGACCTCAGGGTCAACTGTGGAGGAAGCAGAATTGGCTAGAAGCAGGAGGTGACCCGTGCTGTGACAGCTCTTAAGCTGAGACCCTCCCGAACCTGTGGCTTCGCTGATGGGAGAGGTCATTTCCGTGGGAGGCATCCAGGTTATAAGCCATCAGTTGTGGACTGCCAGCAGCTGAGGGAAGGGTCATCCACCACCTGGGGAAGATCAGCTATTGGCAGAGCACAGGTGTCCCTTTGGGGATATTCTCCTAGTACAGTCCTTGGCTCAGCAGCCTCAGGGTCACTTGGGATCATGTGCAAATGATTAGCCTGTAATCCTGACCTAGAACCTACACAAATTATTAGTTTCTAGTCCTGACCAGCTGAGGGAGAAGCATGTGCGTCTCAGAGAGCATTCGGAGCGACTCTGATGCAAGGCAGGATGGGCCACCCCATCCCTGAATACTTGTCTCACCCTATGGGTGAAGGAACTCAGAACATCGGGAACGAAAATGGAAGAATTCATTTCTGAGCGGCTGAGCAGATGTTCGGGATTCTGTCTACCTTTTCTCTGCTGTCCTTTAATATCCCAGACCAAATGACGGCAATGTCGACAGCTTTGTGGTTTTTTGTCTGAAAATAGGAAAGAGGAGAAGAGGAGGAGGAAGAAGAGACATTAGTGAGCATCGTTCCAAAATGGAAAGCTCTCAAAATCACAGAATTGGCCCTGTGGACTCCAACCCTCTCTGAGGAGCATCCTCCCGCTGAGGGACAAGGCCAGGAAGAAGTGCAGGGAGCTACCGGTACATGCCCCACGCTTGTCAGGGTTGCCCTCGGGTTGTCAGGGCAAGCACCAGACACACCTGTCCCGAGGCCTGGTATAGTTGGGTCCTCTGGGAAATGGCCAGTGGGTCAGTTTGTGGGCAGGATGTTGTAAGGGCAAGCTTTTGGGATGGGACTCTCCCAGAAAGTAGAGAAGGACTAAAATCAACTGTATGGACAAAATGTCCTGCTATGACTCCTGGGGGATTCTCCAAGTTTACTTGGTATCTCCTCGATGTGGGCGTGACTTAGGTTGGGCAGCTGATAGCAAATGGGATCAGATGTCCCTGTTGGAAGAAGGATCAAGGTAGCATTTCTCTGTATCCATTTTACTGTGGTCTTGCCAAGAAAGTCCAGAGACAGGCCAGGGTGATCTGATGGCCAGGCCTGGACTGGAGCGTGGGCATTGGGAAAGGAGGTCATGCTCACAAGAACGGGAGACATTGCTGAGCAGACCAGGAGGGCCACTTGACACAGGCCTGCACTCCTGTTCTCCAGTGATCTCATTCTATCTGCTGCCGCTGTCTTCATTCCAGCTGCGGTGGACCCCTCCGATGACACCCAGGCAGAAGGTTTTGAGGGCGAAGTGGAGGCAAGGACAGGCGATGAAGACATAGACACGTTCAGGCAGGAGAGCCAGGAGAACAGCTACGACATTGACCAGGGTAAGAATACCCGCCCCCTCGGAGTGGGCGGGGCTCGTGTGAGGCCCACAATGCACCCTAGGAGGAGCTCCGGTCTGAGGGACCTGAGTGAGCCTGGAGAGACCAGTGTAGATTCTCATAAAGTCCAGCTTGTCTGCACTTGAGCCTGACCTCGGCAGGGACTGGCCTAGTGTGACTGGTCCTCAACATTCTCCCCAGAGAGAGAAAACTAGATGTGACTGGGAATAGTCACATCTGTCAAAGTGGTTTTGAGGGACAATCTGGAAACTTAGACCTCAGCAATCCACAGAAGGCAGGAATCTCACCTGAGGCTACTGGAGTCTTTGAAAACACTTCCCCCACAGGGGCTCCTTTGATTTGATCAGGTGGGGCCCTCAGCTTCTGAGGTAAATCTGACCTTAGGGAGAGAGTTTACAGACTGACTGGTTACCCAAGGCTGCCTGCTCCCCTGGCATGGGATTAGGACCTGTCTTAGGGTTATTGCTGTGACGAGACACCATGACCATGACAACTCTTATAAAGGGAAACATTTGGGCTGGCTTACAGTTCAGAGGCTTAGTCCCTGGCATCATGGCGGGAAGCAGGGTGACACACAAGCCGACATGGTCCTGGAGAAGGAGCCAAGAGTTCTACACCTGGATAGGCAGGCAGCAGGAAGAGAGAGACACTGGGACCAGTACAAGCGTTTGAAGCCGCAAAGCCCCCCCCCCCAGTGACGCACTTCCTCCCATAAGGCCACACCTTCTAATAATGCTGCTCCCTATGAGCCTATAAGGGGACATTTCATTCACACTACCACAGGGCCCCGTTTAAACTAGATTTTGGTTACAAATTAAGAATGAATATATTTCCTATTCTTTAAAAAAAAAAAAAAAAATCTGAGGCCGGGCAGTGGTGGTGCACGCCTTTAATCCCAGCACTTGGGAGGCAGAGGCAGGCGGATTTCTGAGTCCGAGGCCAGCCTGGTCTACAGAGTGAGTTCCAGGACAGCCAGGGCTATACAGAGAAACCCTGTCTCGAAAAACTGGAAAAAAAAAAAATCTGAAACAACAAAACGAGGCAAAATTCGTTTTCTACATAGTTTGTAGGAACACACATGTAGACTTAGGCTTTTCCAGCAATAGTTAATGTGAACACACCTAAGAGGCAGGATCCATTGGACGGGCTCTGAGGGAATGCTCACCTTCATCCTCTCTCTCCCTATGTGGGTAAGGATGACCCCTTGTGGGTACAATACCTGCAGGATCCTGTGGGCACTTAGAGCAGTGGTAAGGACTAAGGGCTTAAAACATGGCAATTGGGGCTGGAGAGGTGGCTCAGCGGTTAAGACCACCGATTGCTCTTCCAGAGGTTCTGAGTTCAATTCCCAGCAACCACATAGTGGCTCACGACCATCTGCAATGGAATCTGATGCCCTCTTGTGATGTGTCTAAAGATAACAACGGAGTAGTCAACATATATAAAATAAGTAATTCTAAAAAAAAAAAGTAATTTATTTTTTTGGTTTTGGGTTTTTGTTTGCTTGTTTACATCATTAACTTTTCTGTTTTTTTCTGGTGTTTTCTTTCCAGGAAATCCAAACTTTGATGAAGAACAGTCATACCTCCAGGAGTAAAATAGAGGAGTCGGAAGACCACAGACATACCAGGCGTGCCTTAGTTAACACCAGTCAGCTGGGGCTGGTACCCACCGCCTGTCAATCTCTCTCTCTCTCTCTCTCTCTCTCTCTCTCTCTCTCTCTCTCTCTCTCTCTCTCTCTCAGCTGTTAAGCTGTTTTGCGGTTGGTAATAAATATCCGGGTGTTCATTGTTTGTGAATGAGCCTCCGACGTCGCTTCTGCGAACTGTTCTCCAGCTTCTCACGGGCCTCCTTTCCATGGAGAGGTTCAGTGAAGGGGTGTGGACTTGTGGGGTACATGTCTCATAAAACACTGCAACTGAAGTGTGTGTGTCCCAGGCTCTGTAAGAAGCCCGCTTTCTCCACCCTCTGGCGGGCTCCCACAAGGTCCTGGTCAACGGCTGAGCAAGGCCATGCACAGGCGTTGTTGAGTAGGTAGTGGGCTCCCCCTTCAGGTTCCTAGGAAAACTGCAGGTTCCTGCCTAATTCACAGTCAAGCGTTCAACTCACAGCTGGGGTCTCCTTTGCCTCCCCGACCTGTTCCCTGCCCCAGCCTTGCTCCTGGGGGCTAAAGCAGAAGCCCTTAAACCTTACCCCACAGTTTCACCCCCTCTTCCCTCGAGCTGTTCAGAAGGTCAGTGCTGAGCCCTGACTTTACCTCCAGCAGCACAGGTTCCCATTTCTTCCCATTGTCCCCTAGACTCTCCAGGACAGGGTGCTACGGAGTGGCCGTGTCCGATGCAAACGATCCATTCATTTCCCCATCTCTCCTTTCCTGGAGAAGTTGCAGCAGGAATTTTAAGCATTTTCATTTTCTTAAGATTGACTTGTCTTTGCTCAGCCCGTAGTTAGCACTGTTAGCAAAATGAATGATAGTGCATGTCTTAGCATTTGACTCACACAGTAAGTGGTAAGTTCCAGGTGAGGACACCCTGTCAGAATAGCCTACCCCCTAGCTCCTCTGTCTTCAGCCTTAGAATCACTCTCGATTCCCAGCCAGCCTTACTATGCACAATCTCTCATCCAAATGCATTAGCTATAATGGAGGAGCAGTTGGAGGAACTGCACACTGGGGAAGTCACCTTCAGAGGAAACACAGATGGTCAGGCACCTCTGAGTTTCAGCAAGTCTGCCGAGTGTACATGTGGTCAAGTTCCCAGAGGCTGCTGGGTCATAGGCCACACTGGGTGGAATGCCACTTTCCACAGTATGCCGTGGTCTGGTTTAAAAGCTAAGAAGGTCCAGACTGCAGATTCAGGTCCCCACTATGTGGGAAGCCAGCTAGGGATCTGTTTTTTTTCTAATTTCTTTCTTATGACCCTCAGAGGTTGCTGTGAGGGCCGTGTGAGGCAATGCAGGTGAAGTGCTCAGAACACCACATGCAGGGAGATGTGGACGTTTCTTGGTATTGTGTGACTCCATCCAACTCCTCATGGTGATCCATGGAGTACCTGTGGAATCAAAGATTTATTGATGAGGGATTTTCTGCAGTCTGGGTTTTTAAGAGTCTATAAAAACAGAGTACACAAATTGCTGGATTTTATGACCCTTTGGAAAATGCCAGACAAATGCTTTTCATAAATACAAGAAAGTTCCGGACCTTACAAATGGCAGGCTGTGTCACTATCATAAAGCCTGTTGTAACAGGATTACAGTAATTATGCCACCACATTATAAACAGCAGCGGAGACCTCATGATTCGCAATTATACTCAGGGATCATATTTGCTTATTATATGAACACAGTTATGAAAGGGGCTGTCACCAGGACGCTGTGTCCGGAGTTGGAGTGGAGGTCAGAAGGCGTGACATGGTCAGCCATGTGCATCCTGAGACAATCGCTCCGTATCTAAGAGTCAATAACAGCAAACCTCAGGTAACGGGGGGTGTGGCAGGGGGGTGGGGGAATAGAGTTAGGTGGTGGCCCCTGAGTTACTGACAGGGAATGGAGCTCACAGAATGACAGTCCTGGACTTCTGGTGTCATGGCGGAACCTGGCTCCCGTGTGGGAACCTGCTAACAGCACCAAACCCAACTGTTTCTCCAAATAGCTCCCAAGTAGCAAGGCAGTCATTCAAATCCTGTAACAGTCATAGATACACACAAGGGGTCCCACCATCATTGCTTGTCATGAGTCTTCTCCAAGTGGGAGGAGGCATGGAGCATGCTGGAAAGCTGCCCTCTGGAGCAGATACTATTGGCTGTTTCCCTGCAGTACCCCGTTTCACAGAAGCACTGCAGTACCCCATTCCCTGCTTTACCCACGATGGTACCTCTCAAGACCCCTGGTGGAGATCTGAACCCTTAGGTCCCAAACCCGCCTATATCATGCTGTCTCTAACACACACATGTATGACAAAGTTCACTTTAAAAATTAGGTGCAATGCGTTTAACAGTAACTTCTATAAAGCAGAACAATCGATCCAGGTGGATTCGACACACCACCTCCTCCAACGTCTTACACTATAGCGTATCTTTGGGCCTCTGAGGGTGGCAGCTAAACCCATGGACACTGACTCCGCAGATAAAGCACAGCCACTTCTACCAGCAGTTAGCTTGGCAAGATTTACTGATGAAATCACTCAGGCCTGCCATTCTTTGCGGGGTGCTTTCTGCTAATTGGTGTAAGGTGTTTCAATGTGTTTTTTTCCGATGCAGATGGTGGAATCCATGGCCTTGAGCATGCTGGGGAAATGTTCTACCACCAAGCAGCTTGCTTCAGATTCTTCCCCTCCCCTCTCCTCCTCTCCCCCCTCTTCCCCTCCTCTCTTTTCTCTTCCTCTCTCCTTCCCTCCCCCCCCCCCCTTTCCTTCTTTCTTCTCTTTTTTGGTGGCAGAGACTCACTGTGCAGCCCTCACTTGGAACTAACTGTGTAGACCAGCCTGGCTGCCCTCATGCCTCTGCCTCTTAAGCCTTGATTGACAGGCACATGGTGCAGGTCTGACCTCCGGTTATTTTCCTCTGTGAACTCGGTTAGCTGTGTCCTTAGGGGACTGTCTGTCTCAGTCAAGTAGCTGCTTTGTTGGTATAAAGGTTTCTGTTGGGTGTGATATTTCATACCTGCCATCTCCATGCCCCTCCCTGTTTCTGATGATTTGGGGCTGTCTTTCTTTTTCTCTGGTTAGTCTGGATGGGGTCTCTAAGTTTTAATTGATCTCTTCAAAGCACCAGGCGGTGTGTTGTTTTAATCTTTTTGTTTTTTTCCTGTTTCCTTTTTGTTGTTGTTTGTGGTGTTGCTTGTTTTGGTTTTTCTAGACAAGAGTTTCTCTGTGTAGTCCTGGCTGACCTGGAACTCACTCTGTAGACCAGGGTGGTTTTGAACTCAGAAATCCGCCTGCCTCTGCCTCCCAAGTGCTGGGATTAAAGGCATGCGCCACCACCGCTTGCTCTTTTTCTATTTTCTATTGCATCAATTTCTGCTCCAGTCTAGGAGAATTCCTTTCTTTTGCTCATACTGAGTTGAGGAGTTCATTTTCCATATCCCATTCAGAAACTAAGCCACGGACCATCTAGACCATTTGCTATCTATCCTGGGTGAAAGGTACTCTGCTTCTGCAGTTCTGCAGCTGATCCACCTGACTGAGTTGCTTTAAGGCTGGCTCTGAACCCTCCAGTTAGCAAGCACTGGAAAGTGACACAGCAGGAGGCTAGGTAAAGCCTCAGCAGGGAACTGTGCTTTCTCTAAATTGAAGTCTGGGGAGAAAAGGGAGGGGGGACTTAATTTTGCCCTTCCTTCTCGGCACTCAGTACTTGTACAACTCTCAGACGTGTGTTCACATGGTAAGAAAACCCTCACTGCGAGTCTGCACATAAATTCAGCCATAAATTGAATAAGAGGTTATAACAGACAATGTGTACATGCATATCTACTAGAAGCAGTTATCTGGTTTAACTTTCTCCATTTGTTACTAGCTTACAGGTCATGGAAAGTTTAAGACTGTAACTAAGCTGTCCTTGAAGTTTTATTTAGACAAACTCAGTCAATATCATATCCCCTGCTTTTGCACCTGGGGTCCTGTGGTGTATATCGTTTTTATGACCTTCGATTAATGGTTTCTGTAACTCCATTGGACTGTGCCCAGAGTTTTAGAAGTCTGCTGTTATCTCAGAAGCAATTAAGCTGTCCTGTTATAAAGGGGACTCCAATGTCTCTGTGGGGGTTTCCATTTGGAAACAATGGTAACCCTCTCGAGCTAGCTGTTTCTGCAGAATACACGTTCTTTGTCTTAGCATATTATCTGAATCTGGGGTCTTCCTTCAGCGATTTTCCGACCTTTACAGAGTCACTATATTTTGCTTGTTATTCATAGTTAGGATGCTAAGGCCATGTATTTTAGGTTTCTCTTCCAGTAATGACTTTTAATGTGGTCTTAATTTCTCTCTAATCTTGCTGTAATGACATCCCATAGGTTCTGATAGGTTGTATTCCCATTCTTGAATAGTTCAAAACATTTTCTCAGATTAAAAAAATTATGGTGTGTGTGTATGTGCACAAATGTGTGTATGCATGTGCATGCACTCGGAGGTCAGAGGACAGCTTGTGGGAGTTGGTTCTCTCCTTCCACCAGGTGGGTTTTGAGGATCAAACTCAGGTTTTCAGGCTTTTTGGCATGCACCTCTCACAGCAGATCCATCCTGCCTGTCCCATTTTGCCCATTTTGGCTTTGCCTCTGATCCAGGTGCATTATTAGTTTAAATATGTGGATTTTCTTTTTAAGTCATCTTTTCTAATCTAGCTCTTTTATGGACAGAAAATGTATCCGTCATGATTCAAATACTTTTACATTTATTACAATTTGCTTTATAGCCTAGAATGTGGTCCTTTTGATAAACAGGTCTATGCTGCACTGGAAAAGAAAATAAATTATATACCACTGTGTGGTGAGGTGCTCCATATATATTGATTAAGTCAAGTTGATTGGTAGTGCTGTTGGGTCTTTTATGTATTTATTGACTTTTCTTTCTGTTTTTTAGTGACTACTGAGAGATATTAAAACCCATGAAAAATAACTGCAGATTTTCCTACAGGTGGTTACAGGGTTTAAGTTTCTACTGTTGCCTCTTCTCCATTTCTTGAAGACCGTGAGGGATGCCCTGCTTGGCATTAACTGTCAACTTGACACAGCCCAGAATCACCTGAAAAAGGTGTCTTAGTTGAGAAATGGACATCATCAGGTGTTGTGGTAAATATTTATAGGCCGCTCTATGCTCCCAGGGGTGCAAGCGGCTCTGTACCTACCCAAGAGCTCTGGATTCACAAATGAAAGACACGATGCCAACTTAATTTTTATCATTCCTTAACAGCGCAACAGCTGGGCTTCTCCTTAACTCCACATGGCTAACCCCCTTTCCCTTCCAATATTCCTGAGTTATATTTGCTAAATCTGTATTTCATCTCTGCTACCCCAGACCCAATCAGGGGAGTGACCCAAGGGCCACTTTCTCGGATTCTTACCTGTTAGAGAGTTCTTGAGTCTGATCGATCTTCTTCACCATCATGGTGATTCTGCCCCTTCTCTCCTCAGCATTTCTTGCCCGGGAATCTTAAAAGTCCCCTCTGTCTCCCTGCTCAGCCATTGGCCTCTGGCTCTTCATTGACCCATCAAAAAACCAGCTGTTGGCAGGAACCTGCATCGGACGTGCGAATTCCCTTCTAAGCACAAATCAAACCCCCAACAATCAGGTGGGCGTGTCTTGGGTGGAGATGGTCTTGATTACTAACTGGTGTAAGAGGGTCCAGCCCACTGTGGCTGGTACCATCACAGACAGCTGCTTCTGGGCTGTATCAGAAAGCTAAGCATGAGCCTGAGAGTGAGCCAGCAAGCAGCATTCTTCCAGGTTTTTGCCTCCAGTTCCAGCCCTGACATCCCTTATGATGGGCTGTGACCAGAAGTGTAAGTCCAATAGCGTTTCCCCTCCTGGAGGCGGAGCTACCAGACCCCCAGCTGGGGACCAAGTGTTCAAACACACAGCCTGTGGGGATATAGATTCCAACGGTCCAGCATGTGTGGCAGGGTAAGGGCTTACACACTAGATCACAGAAGAATGGGAGGGACATCGGTGTGGAATGTGAGGACCTAAAAATGTTAAGTATACGAACAAGGATGGAGAAGTGAAAACCGAATGAGATTTGGACAAATATTTCAGAATCCAAAACGCCACGGGTTAGAGTGTTTTCTCACAGCAACAGAAAGGTAACTGCAGCAAGGAACATATCTTGTTTTCTTTGCTTTATCCCTGCCTGAAGAACATTAATGTGGGTTTTTCTTTATGGCTTTTTCTTCCTTTCTTTTTTTCTTCTCAGTTTGTGGCAATCTCACAACAAGCAAATCCATTAAAATCTACCCACACCATCTTCCCAATAGCTAAGATGGTTGTTACTGGTTCTCTTTCAGCAATATTTTAAATTAAGGTCTATACATTGTATTTTAAAACATCTCCCTATCATATACTTAGCAGAGAGCAGAGAGTGTGGCTTAACTTTTATGTTCACCGGGAGACCAGAGATTCTGTGTGGTTCACTTTATTGCAGCATTTGCTTTATGGAGGAATGAACCTATAATCCCACGAAGTGTGCCTATGGGTTACAGGGGCGTGTATCATATCCTTTCTCGGGAGAAGAGAGAAGGTCCCTGCTGGCTTTCTTGGTCCCAGAGCTAACGTCTCTGTCTGGTGTTGCTGCTTTGATGCTTGGTGCTACATTGTATCACTTTGAAACTTGTTGGAGGCTTTGTGGTTGTCGTCGGCTCTGTTTTCTAGACGGGGTAGTTATTTGAAGATCAGCTTGACATTTGAATCTTAGGCTGATGTGTGTTTGTACAAGCACCTTGCACGTGACAGGTTTAAAGAACATTTTGCTTCGGGATGATTTTATCCTTGTGCCAATCGGCAGTTTCTTGGCGTTCATCTCCCTACCTGCCATTCTGTCTCAGTAGTGAAGCCTCAGCCCTTCTCTTCAGTGACATATTGCTTAGTTTCCTTAGTAGGGAAGAAGTGTGTTCCAGGAGTCGGGGTGTCTTTCCCTGGGTCTGGGCTGCTGCCATCTTCAGTTCTTCCTGCTCATGTTGAGCACTGTGGTGGCACTCTACCTGGCCTGACTGATAATCACCTAGCTGTGGCCATTTGGGGAAAGAAGCCACACCCCCAGGTTTCATGCCTTGCAAAAATGTCCAACATCTGCATTTTGTCTGGCCAGTCTCAGCCCATCTACTTCTTGTAGATTGGGACCAGCTCCACCCTGGAGGCTATGGGTGTGGCTATTTCCCTGGAGTGGCAAGCACATTCTTCAGCAAGCTCTGTCCCTCAGCCTTGGAAAGGACAGGAAGTGATACCCTTTTCCAGTTTGTCCTTTCCAGGGCATTCTTGCCAGCCTCAGGAGTTCTGTGCATGTATCGTCATGGTCACCCCTCTGTTAAATGTGGGAATATATATATATATATCACATCACTGGGTGGCTTGGGCCTGTGGATAGATGGAGCAGAGGTACAGCCTGCTACCTCACTGAATGCCTTGCTTGTTGGGTGAGCTACAGGCAGCATATGCCTTACCATAGTGGTAAACCCTAGGGACAGCTCGTGGGTCCCCTTTGCCCAAATGGTGGCTCCATCTGCTCAAGCTCCAGGAGGAAGCTGCAGAAAGCACAGGATTCCCTTCCCTTCAGAAGCTGCCATCTTGCCTTGACTGTTGTCTGTCTCAGCAATTCGCCCGTGGTTTGGGGCTCTGTTCCAGTTACTCATGGTGGGAAGACAGACCCATGCCACAAATGTGGGACCCGATCTTTCTTATTTATTTATTTATTTTGCTTTCAGTATCCAAAATAATGGGCTCCTTCACGACATTTTCATTTCTAGATATCATTATATTCCGTATTTCTATATGTCATTATATTCCACCAGGAAGCCAGGGTCCATAAAAGCCATTCTTGGAGTCTGTGCCATTTCTGAATGTCTCTTATTTTCTTTCTTTCTTTCCTTTCTTTAAAAAATACCCTGAATTTCTGACTACAACAAAATTGCTCTTTACATTCTTGTTATATGATTTTTTTGCACTCCAGGATATAGAAAAAGACAAACCTATTTTAGTCAATTTTCTCAAATCCCAGGTGGTTATATCCTCCTCTCTGCAGGGAGTTGATACTGCGTGCTGGCATTTGGTTGGTCACACTAGACTTGACGCACCTGACCACAGGACCAAGAGGCACTCTAGAAGGCTCTAGCTAATCCAGCTGCCGCACGAACAGTAACGGAACTGTTACTGCAGCTGGAGAAGACAGTTCCATCCCTGGATGGGCTGATCGCCACTCAACAACCCACAGAGAAGCTTCTGATGTTCGCCCATCTCGCAGACAAGGAAGTAGAGCGCAGAGGTTCAACAGATGTGGGTGAGAGCCAGGCTATAGGCCGCTGAGCTTGACTCAGAGATATCTGATGTTGACAGGTCTATTTATAGTGATAGTAGAAGACCACGTGGTTAGATACAACAGCTTCCTGTTCTCAGAATAACCATTGCTCCATCTGGGAGCTCTACATGTTTCCCTGACTCCGGCGTCTGCTCTGTAACCCTGTAACCACTCCCTGGTATTCCCCATGGATGGGTTCCTAGATCTTTATAAAAGCCAAGATCTTGGGATGCACAAAACCTTTACAGGGAATAGAGTCATTTTTGCTTACAACTGGCATGTATCCTCCATGCAGTGTGGACCATTTCTGCAGTACTTACGATGCTTAATTCAACATGCATGCTGTGTAGACAGGTCCGACTGTCAGCATTTCATATGGAGCTGCATAACCTGCTTAGTGTCCAGGTCCTGGGTGGGAGAGTCTGGGTGCACTGTAGTAGTTATCTGTGACTGCCACACAATGGACATGGACTAGATGCTTAATCAAAAGGAAACCCTCCACGGAGGTATCACCCAGCTTGCTTCCTTCTGAGGCCTTTTTCCTTGATGTCTTCTGATATGTCATCACAGGCTTGCCTCTATGTATGTCTTAGCATTCTATTGCTGTGAAGGGACACCACGATCATGGCATCTTTTTTATAAAAAGAAAGCATTTAATTGGGACTGGCTTACAGTTTCAGAGTTTAGTCTATTATCCTCACGGCAGGGGGCATGGTGGCACACAGGCAGACATGGTGTTCTACACCATGGAGAGTTCTACGTCTGCCTCTGAAGGCAGCAGGAAGAGAGAAAGCCACTGGGCCTGGCTTCAGCTTCTGAAACCCTAAAGCCCATACCCAGCGTCATACCTACTCTAACAAGGACAGACCTCTTGATCCCTTTCAAGTAGTGCCACTCCCAGATGACCAAGCATTCAAATATATGAGGCTATGAGGACCATTTTTATTCAACCCACTACCATGTGTCTGTGTTTCTGTCTTCACTTCCTTTTCATATAAGGACAGTCAGATTGGATTGGACCCATCCTGACGACCTCGTTTAACTCAGGTACCTTTTTCAAGATCCTGACTCCAGGCCAGCAAAGATGGCCAGGAGGTAAAGATGCTTAGTGCTCAAGGCTTGCCTCCTGACTTCAATATCCAGAACTTAAGTGTCTTAGTTAGGGTATCATTGCTGTGAAGAGACACCATGACCTCTTATAAAGGACAACATTTAATTGGGGCTGGCTTGCAGGTTCAGAGGTTCAGTCCATAATCAACAAGGTCGGATCATGGAAGTGTCTAGGCAGATATGGTGCAGGGGGAGCTGGGAGTTCTTCTGGTTCCAAAAGCAGCTAGAAGATTGGCTCCCACATGGTTAGGAGGAAGATCTCAAAGCCCACCCCCACAGTGACACACTTCCTCCAACAAGGCCATGCCTACTCTAACAAGGCCACACCTCCTAATAGCACAACTCCCTGGGCCAAGCGTATTCGAACCACTACACTTAGTATGTCACTACAGAGGTGTGTCACTGTGGATGGATCAAGATGTGAGCTCTCAAATGTCCCTGCTGTGATGCCATCATCCTACCATCATGGACTCTAGCCCTCTGAAACTGGAAGCCCAATTAAATGCTTTCAAAACGGCTTTGCTCATTGTGTACACAATGCATACACAGAGAGTGCTTACACATGTTCCCCCCCCCCCGTTTCACACACATATTTTTTCTTTTTTAATGATCCTATCTCCAAATACAGTCTCACACTGATGCACCGGGATCAAGACTTCTGTGTGACAGATCAACGGATTCAGCCCGCCCACAGTGGTGACTCTCAATAGCTTTATTCAGGTGGTCCAGTCCTCAAGTTGCTTTCTAGCCTTTTCCAGGAACTGGGGTGGGGGCAGGGGTGGGGTGGGAAAGTGCCTTGAGCTTTTGACCTGTCCACCGATAGGGTCATTTTTTTTGTTTGCCCCTACTACGGTCATTTGTCTTTGTTTGCACCTCTGAACCCTGCAGAGCTGTCTACTGGTTGGACTTGAGAGGAAAGAATGCGGCTCTGCCTAGGACACGTGTCAATCAAAATCCTATTATAAAAACTCAGGTGAAAAGATCAAAGGCTGTGGGGTTGGGAGGTGGGCCAAGGCAGTGTCCAGAGGAAGGTGTCCTTCCAGATGTCACCAGCAGGTGTCAGATGAGCTCAGAAACATCTAGGGCCACTCCAGGGAGAGGAAGGAAAATTAGTAGCAAGACTCCTTCCCCTAATCCCTCCCTCCTTCCCTCCCTCTTTGCCCTCCCCCCTCCTTCATTCTAGGTCCTTCCTGCCTTTGGCTGCAGCCCAGAGCACAACAGTAAAACGGAACCAGAATTTTGCAACAGGGGGCAGGCAAAGAAGAACAACCCCTCCCCCCCTTTTTTAAAAAAAGTATCAAGGGATGGGGATGACTGCAGCGTAAGCCACTTGTGCATGGGCTTTGGTGACAGGATGGCCTCTGTAGGGTGAGATGGACACTATACAGAGAATCCCACTGTAATGGCTTGTATATGCTCGGTCCAGGGAGTGGCACTATTAGAATGTATGCCCCTCTTGGAGTAGGTGTGGCTTTTTTGGAGTGGGTGTGGCCTTGTTGGAGTAGGTGTGTTACTGTGGGTGTGGACTTTAAGACCCTCATCCTAGCTGCCTGGAAGCCAGTCTTCTGCTAGCAGCCTTCAGATGAAGATGTAGAACTCTCAGCTCCTCCTGCACCATGCCTGCCTGGCTGCTGCCATGCCTTGATGATAATGGACTGAACCTCTGAACCTGTAAGCCAGCCCCAATTATATTTGTCCTTTATAAGACTTGCCTTGGTCATGGTGCCTGTTCACAGCAGTAAAACCCTAACTAAGACACCCACTTACCACTGGATCAACAATTTCCAAGCCAGAGCTTCTCTCAGTCCACGCCTCAGGAACAGACTTCGCCACTGTGCTGGCACCCCTTCCTATTAAGGCAAGGAGCTCACTCCTTCCACTCACAAATCCCCCATCCCTCCCTGTTTGCTGAGGAGAAAAAAAGCCAGAAAATGACCCGCATTAAGTGTGTGTAGGAGGCTCAGATCTTTATGGCTAGACCCTTATACAATAGCCATGATGTGCTTGGAAGAACAGAGGCTGAGGTAGTCTGGAGGATGGCCTTCAAAGACACATCCTAACTTCTGGGACTATGAACAGGTGGTCCCAGTGGTTAAGGGACTTCGCAGACTCAGTGGCCAAGGATCTTAGGATGGGAGAAGATCCTAGGTTACTGAGCATAACTTGTCATAGCGTCTTTGCGAGACCGAGGCAGGAGGCTCAAGGCAGGGGCTATGTGACCGCACCTTAGAACTCTTCAAGCTAATTGATTTGAATAGAACCATAATATAACAGATGTCAGGAATATAATCAATATGATGCCAGGAAAGATAGAGGCCTCTGCGTTCTGGTAATGGCTGGGGAAGAGTCCTTTAGAATCTGCAGAGGAACACAGCCCACACCGACTCCAGAACACTTAGTCGATGTGCATTAGGAATTTTGCACCGCTTTTGAGCATCACTATGTCTCCAGCTCTGCATCCAGGCAACAGCACAGAACCCTGACATAAGTGCTGGTGCCAGCTGCTGTCCTGGTTTTGATCTGGTGGGTTGGCTGTCTCTTTTATTGACCACTGTTCCTTTTTCAGCTGATGTGGCCCTGGCTAAAGAGCATCTGCAAGAGCAATAGCAAGAAGGAGGGCTCCTAAGAACATACAACATAGATGGGTGGCATCTTCACGTGTGGGGAGTCTTTAGTTCCTGGAAGTGAGGCAGTTCCTCTGTCCTCGCCAACCCAGCGCACATGCTGCAATGTGTACCCTAATCCAGACCTCTGCTCTGGTTTCTGCAGCAGCTGGCAGGACAGTGGACCCACAGCTGGCAGTGATGAAGGTATGGGCCATGGCTACTCTCCCCTGAGTATCAAGTGTGTTTTTTGTTCTTTTTCCTCTCGTCACACCAGGTGAGGGGCTAGGACGCCTTTATAATCATAATCACAACCCCTCATGCCGTGGCATAGGGCAGTCACCTCTTCCTGAAAAGCTTGTGCTGGCTCAGTTGCTTGAGATCCAGTTTCTCCAGTTAAAGACCGAGTTGGCCCCGTGTGTCAGCGTCTTTACTGGTGGATTCACCAGATTCCACTTTCCATCCTCTTTGTTTTCTTCACAGAAGCACATCCCCAGAGACGGAATCTGGAAGAGGGTTTAGTATGTTTATAATGTTCTGTTACAAGTCAATCAACGTTGGAGTACTTCTTAAATCCACTGAAAATGTGCCTCTGGGTCATGGAGGGGACCGGATGGTCCCAGGCTGCCAGGAAGCCATGGAACCAATGCTAGCATCTACCATTTAATTTCGCCCGGGGATGATCAGCGCTCCCAACAATGGGTTATATTGTTACCTAGAGATTAGTTACAAAGGGTTAAGCATTCTGGGAGCCTTGAGTCAGTCCTCCTTCTCCACAGAATTACCAGGCCCACATACCTATGGGGAGTGGGAGACCCTGCTAACTAGCTACAAATTATTTATTTATTTATTTATTTATTTATTTATTTTGGTTTTTTGAGACAGGTTTTCTCTGTATAGCCCTGGCTGTCCTGGAACGCACTCTGTAGACCAGGCTGGCCTGGAACTCAGAAATCCACCTGTCTCTGCCTCCCGAGTGCTGGGATTAAAGGCGTGGGCCACCACTCCCGGGCTGCTACAAATTATCTTATCTGCCTCAGCTGCATAGAAAGGTTCAGGATTGCAGTTTTAGACTAGAACAAACCACAAGGTGAAACCTTGGGCTTCCATGCCTTCATCTGTAAAATGGACAGGATCTTTGTGTTGAAGCTTTTCTGTCCACATGCCTTTCTTACAGGTTCTACGTCACCCTCTTCTTAATGTCTAGGAATTCTTTGGTCAGATAAAATTTGCAAACTTGCCAAGATTCAGGGAAGAATCAGAGCAGACTCTACCGCTGACTCAGAGAAAAGTCATCCTATCTACAGACAGGGAGTGCCAGGAGGGTGTAATGGGCTGGTCAATGGAAAGCCTTGAATAGTCAGGGTCCTACATACTAGTCCTGATTGGAAGCATCCGTCAGCAGAGCCCTTGGATAAACTTCTGAACTGCAGGTTGTTTAATTTGGGGTGGGGAGAGGTAGACTCTAAGTGGTCAGCAGAAGAAAGTTCTGGAGTTAAGAATTTATAGGAATCATTTTTTTTTCTTGTCCGTGTTCTCCTCTTCCTCTTCCCCCTCCTCTTCCCTCTTCCTCCTCTCTTCCCTCCTTCCTCCTCCTATTGAACTGGGGTTTCCTATGTGGCTTAGGGAACCCATAACTCATAAGCACATGTGGTCAGCCTGCCTCAGCCTGCCAAGTAGCTGAAATTATAGCAGCCGTGCTCCACCATGCCTGGCTCTTAGCTATAATTTTCTATACCAATAGGGTCAGGGTGCAGGATCACCAGTTAATTAACTTAGAGAGAGAGAGAGCGAGAGAGAGAGAGAGAGAGCGAGAGAGAGAGAGAGAGAAAGAGAAAGAGAGAGAGAGAGAGCGTGCACGCATATGTGAGCTTAACCTTGTGCAGGTCACCAGAGGAGAAATATTTATTGGGCTGATCTAAGATGAATAATCCATGACCTGGCCACCTCCCTCTCTGGGGTATATTCAATAGGTCACCCAAAGTGCCACCAAGGCACGTCTGCCACCAGCTTGCCATTAGAGGCTTTCACAATACTGGCCCAGCACCTGGTCATGTTACAAATAGCTATAGTGAATTCCCATTTGTCCCTTGAGAAGTGACTCAAGAAGTGACTGTGTGGAGGTTCCTTCCATCTGTCAGTACCCCTCTCGCCCCCCCCCCCCCCCCCCCCGAGTAAGGGAGGACCACGCAGGGTTTAGCCTTCTCCTCTTACTCAAATAGTGACTCCTGATTCCTCACGGGACCTTTGTTGTACTGTTTGAGCTGCAGGGGATGGGCTGTGGGCTAGCTCTGAACAAACCCGGAAACTTCTTGACATTGCTGGCTGCAAAGAACCAGAGAGACTGCCACTTGGGTGTTAGGGTGACAGGCTTACCCCACAGTTCCTGCAAGTCTGCCCTCCATGGGAGCAGGTGGGCACATTCACATAGTCCTGCCAGCCCTGGGTTTGAAGGACATTTGTCATTCAATAGAGTACCACGACCCTGTGCCTGCTTACTTGGAGGTTAAAAAGAGGGTCACCTACCTTTCTGACCAGTTGGGCAAAATCTCCACATTCTCTGGGTGGGAGCCCGAGGATCGGCCTGGTGCAGGAGTCAAGCGCTGAGCTGTGGCTCACGACGAGGGTGATACCCACTGTAGACAAATACCTCAAGGTCAGAGCAGGCCCAGAGAGCACTGTACAACATAGAAGCCTCTTCAAAGTCTTGTGGGACCAGCTACCATGCCCCTATGAGGTGGTGGGATGGGAAGTAGAGTGGGTAGGAAGACCCAGTCATTTGCCATGATTTAGATTCCACCACCTTGTGACGTGGGGCCCGGGGCTAGGGTGTGGTGACTGTGTGCCGGCTTCAAGGATGGTGTAAGCATGGTCTGAGTCACTATCCTCTTGTGGCTGGCTGCCTAGGTCCTGTCAGCCACAGGTGGGGTGGGGGTGGGGGTGTAAGGGGGGCATGATGGTTGCCACCCAGACCTGAGCCAAATCACTTTATCTGGCTTATCACTGTGAGTCTGAGATGCCGCCTGCTTTAGATAAGGACCTGAGGAGCCGCCTCAGGTGACATGATGGACTCCAGACAACTGGAGAGTGGTATGAGATCCAGCACCTCTGTGTGTGCCTCATGCCGGACAAAGGGAAGCTGGGAGAGACAGCAGTTGATCGTGTGAAGCCAGGAGAGCTGGGAGCATGGCTGGCGGTTAGGGCAAGTGTCTGCCTCCCTTTCCTTAGGCATCAGCTACCTGATCCTCCTGTCATTCTGGGCTTCTCTTGTTCCCATAGTTTGTGGAGACCCTGATGTTCTAGGTCCATCCATGCTCAGCACCAGAGCATGCAAGCCTGGTGTGGTGGTTTGAATATGCTTGGCCCAGGGAGTGGCACTATTAGGAGGTGTGGCCTGTTAGAGTGGGTGTGGCCTTGTTGGAGTAGGTGTGGCCTTGTTGGAGTGGGTGTGGCCTTGTTGGAGTAGGTGTGGTCCTGTTGGAGTGGGTGTGTCACTGTGGGTATGGGCTTTAAGACCCTGTCCTAGCTGCTTGGAAGCCAATTTTCTAATGGTCTTCAGATGAAGATGTAGAATTCTCAGCTCCTCCTGCACCATGCCTGCCTAGATGCTGCCTGCTCCTGCCTTGATGATAATGGACTGAACCTCGGAACCTGTAAGCCAACCCCAATTAAATGTTGTCCTTGTAAGAGTTGCCTTGGCCATGGTGTCTGCTCACAGCAGTAAAACCCCAAGATACCTGGGCTACATGGAGTATGTGTGCATGCATCCACTCCCTGTCATGATGGAGATGACATATTGTCTTGGCCAGAGTGTGGGGATCAGGAGGTGGGGACACTAACCGCCCAGAATCAGCCAATCCCATCCCAAGGAAGCCTGAGGCTGTCCTCCTCGGCCTGTGGAACACTCACTGTCCTGTGGGCATGTGTTGATGATCTGCCCCATGCTCACGGTGCATCTCTCCACATACTGGTCATAGCTCTCAGCTGGCATGAGGGAGCAGCGAGGGAAAGCTGGCCTGAAAGAGAATGGAGAGAGACATGGGCTGCTGTTCGGGAGCGTTCTGGTGAACAAGAGTGTGGTAGGGCAGCTGAGTGGGACCATGATCCTTCAGATGGCCTGGCAGGCAGGGCTCATGGGTTCACAGCCAGCAGGGGCTCCTGGATGTGTTCACACTGGCAAAGGGCTGTGGTACCATCAGCATGGAGGCTGACTGAACAGCGGGAAACTTGTACATCTCAATCCTACCTGGAGACAGTCACTCTGGGGGTAAGGACAAGGACACTCCCCTTCACAAACCGGAGTCAGGACCCTCTTCTGAGTGAGGTCCCTCTGTGTCCATCCTTGCAGGGTCAGTTTTAGCAGGGATACCCCATCTTCCATATATGGTCAGGTTTCCCAGCCTCCATCACCTCTAGGTGATGTGAGTTCATTGTAGCTGCCTTCACCAGGAGTCTTGTTGGTTTGGCTGAGCAAGACCATAAGCCTCAAGCCATTTCCCATTGCTCTGATCCTGCTGGTATATACACAGCTCAGTCTACCTTACTCTCTACTGCACAGTTCTACCTCAGTAGACAGATTTCCTTAACAAGGTCCAGAGATGCCTTGGTGGCAGAGATTTTCAAGGTACATACCTATAATCAAGGTCAACATTGAAGTTTGCTTCTTTCAGCTCCTCCAAAGTCAAGAAGGTCAGCGTGGCCTTGCTGGCTTCCCATTTCATCCACTCGAAGATTCCAGGCTCAACTCTTATCTTCAGTTTCCTCTCCAGTTTGAGTTCTTGGGTCAATGGAAAACAAGCAAGAGTTACTACTGTCCGTGTTACATAGAGACGCTTCATAGCTAGATCCACCGTGGTAGTTAGTGCTTTTTGTCAACTTGACATAAGCTGGAGTCATGATGGAAAGGACTCTCAAGTGAGAAAATGCCTCTGTAAGACTGGTCTGTAGGCAAGGCTCTAGCTGTCCTGGAACTCACTATGCAGAGTCCTTGAATGCAGAGATCTGCCTGCCTCTGCATCCCAAGTGCTTTGATTAAAGGCATACACTATTATATCTGTTTCCGTGATTAATTACTGATGTGGGAGGGCCAAAATCACCATGGGTGGTATCACACCTGGGCATGCAATCCTAGGTGCTATAAGAAAGCAGGCTGAGCAAGCCACGGGGAGCAAGCCTGCAAACAGCATCCCTCCATGACTTCAGCTCCCACTTCTGGGTTCCCACTTTGAGTTCCTACCACAACCTATCCAATTGATGGATAGGAAGAGTAAGTTAAGTATACTTCTTCCTCCCCCAGTTTGTGTTTTATCACAGTCATGGAAAAGCAACCTAGAAAACCAACCAATAACTGAGTCCAAAGAAACCCTCCACATATGTCACTCTTTCCTGGCAAACATCATCCTGGGATCAAAGCACAGCATTGCTTTCTCTAAGACCCAGACCACCAGGCATTTGGAGGAATCCAAAGACTGACAGCATGCTGCCCATTGAGGGGCCATGCTGCTTGGCTAGGGTGACATCGTAGGCAGCAGTCTTACTCTGGGGTCTCGTTATAACCCGGTATATAGATCACTTAATCCACACCACAGTTTCATCCTTGATGGAATGATACAGTGATAGAGACAGGGAGTCCAGAAGGGGCAAGATGAAAAGTAAGGAAGGAAACATCTAGAACATTTTGATTTCTCACAGATCACTCTTCCCAAGCATTTATATCTTGACCCAAAGGCCCATCAAGTAAGGCTATCTGTGAATGGGATAAAGTGTAAGCAAAACACCGGGCAGTGGTGGCACACGCCTTTAATCCCAGCACTCGGGAGGCAGAGGCAGGTGGATTTCTGAGTTTGAGGTCAGCCTGGTCTACAGAGTGAGTTCCAGGACAGCTAGGGCTACACAGAGAAACCTTGTCTCAAAAAACAAACAAAAAAAGTGTAAGCAGAAGAGGTTCAGACTAGGGGCAGCGACCCTGTCCCCGTGGTGGCAGGCAGGGTGCTGACTTCAGTCAGGAACTTTGTTCTGCAGTGAACAAAGAGGGCTCTATCTCCTGCTACGGACACTTCCATGACCCCGTAAGTGTAGGCAGAACCTGGGTGACCACCAGCCACCTATATGGCTGTGTTGTCTTGCATGGCTGAGAGGATCTGCGAATGGCTCTCCTGACCATCTGGAGATGCTGGACAGCTCCCCTCTAGCAATGACCCTGCCCTGGGAAGTTATGTATGGATCTAGAAGGGTCTTCAGTAGCCTCAGTTCTCTAGGCTTGTGAATGTTCATTCCCAAGTACTGAGACACTTGGAAGAAATGAGCCGCATGGCAAAGTATGATGACAGACGTTGACCCTGTGACACCAGCTCCCATGGGTCATACAACCCTAGCATTCTGGGCTGTTATTGGCTCATTTCTGCCAGCAGCTCCTAAAAGTCTGGCTTCTAACTGCCTTTTGGCTTAGTTGTGGTCACTCCTTGTCCACTCTCATTCACTTCCACACCCTTTTTGCTCCCCATGGAGAGTATCCTCAAGATCAAGCCAAAAGGGAAGGCCTGCTGAGCTTCTCACCCTCCAGGATGTGCTTGGCTGTCTGCACACAGCGCAGGGCTGGAGACGCGAAGACCGTGGTGACTCTGACGCCGCTGTCCAGCAGGGCTTCTCCTAGAAAACAACAGGTAAGAAACTCCCTTCATGCATTAGCCCAGGAAGAGGGCTTGTCTTGGTAGAAGGCAGGGATGGATGAGACTCCAACCCGCTGCTGTATACATCTTCAGGATCCCCAACCAGGTTACAGTAGAACCTGCAACTGTGACCAGCAGTTGGTCTTGTCGCTACATTATGTATGGTGGAGGTGGTGGCCCAGGGGTCAATGAGCCTTAAGCAGTGGAGGTTCCTCTCAGCTGGCCACAGCAGAAATGAGAGGACACTGAAGGGAGTCGTACTTGGCAATGTGAACCATACTCTTTAGCTGTGTTGAAAGTTACAAGGCATGAGTGTAGCCTCAGAAGCAGAAAGTAGCCAATAGCAGCCAGGGAAGACCCCAGTTCTGCATCTTCGAGGACCTGAGTTCTGCTCATAGCCTAGGTGAGTCTGGAATGAGGCCTGGGCACCAGATAAAAGTGACTCTGTGGACTGAGAACCACCATGCTCCACTCAAGTCAGATCTGTACTGTAAGCTTAACGTGCACATAGCTCTATACTTTTGTGGTCATTTAGTTGGTCACCTTAAGGCCAGCCATGGCTTGTGGAAGGACACGCTGGCTGTAATCTATGTTAAAACTATGTTTTCTCTGTGATACCAGAAACCTCGTTGGAGGCAAAGGAAGTGCCATGATATAAGAGGTGCCTGACATAAAAGCCTGGAGGCTTGGGGTTATCAGTTATGAGCAAGTTGGAAGACTGACCCCCCTTAGAACGGGACCTTAATCAATGGATCTGTATTTAAGGCTTTGACCAATAGGAATAAAAAACATCAGAAAATTATGACTGCACCAAACACACAGATTTCATGCAAAATTTATGTTTGTTTTTTTTTTCTAATAGATAAAGGATTTGGGTACCCATGGATTCTGTGCCCACAAAAGATACTGGAACCTATGCCCCAGCATCTGATGGGGCAACTGAGAACAAGTTAACATAAGGTTGGGCTCTGTACCAACATGTCTCCTGCAAAGGAGAAGGCTGAGTAGAGATACAGACAGAAAGGGATGATGGGAAGACATCAGGGCAAGACCCTATGGAGCAATAGGTAGATCTTCCTCACAGCCTCAGAAGGAACCATCTGCTTAAACTGTGACCTTGGGACTTCAACCTCTAGCACTGATAGGTGACAAATGATACCGTTGTCTGACTGGGATCCTGAAACAGCCACAGTGTGAACCCAGCCTCCCATCCAGAAAGCAAGCAGTGAAACCTTGTGGCTCGCATGGGGTGATAAGCAGGAAAGCTGGTTCTAGTGGGTTTCTGTAGCTAACCAGCCAGGGACTGGGATGTCTGCTTGTCCCCTTTGGCTCAGCTTTCTGAATTGGGAAGATGTAAACCAGAGAAGCATAACAGCTTCATCTGCTCCCCAAATTTCATCCAATAGAAGGAGACTCCCCAGTCATAAACTCAAAGGCATGAGTGATAGTGCAATGTTATCTGTGAAGGGGTATGCCTTTAAAGTGTGTGTGTGTGTATGTGTATCTGTGGCTATGACTGTGTGTGCATGTGTGTCTCTGTGTGTGTGTGTCTGTGCGTGTGCATGTGTGCACGCACACAGGTGCGCATGTATGATTGTGCGTGGATATGTGTGGAGGTCAGAGGTCAGCCTCAGAAGTCATCCTCAGGAATGCTGTTCACCCTTTTATTTAAAATGGCATTTCTCACGGGCCTGGAGCTCACCTTGTAGGCGAGCCTGTCTGGCCAGGGAGCCCTGGGGAGTACCATGCCTCTGCTTCCTCAGCACTAGGAATACAAGTGCGTGTCACCACACCCAGCTTTTCCACATGGGTTTTGAAGGCTCATGTGCTCACTAGACAAATACTTGACCAACTGAGCTATCACCCCAGCTCCGTTTTAATTTTTAAAGTGACACTCATGGTGCATATAGTGTTTACTGCTATTTCTTCTCCCTGCAGCGGCCCCGCCCTATATCTCCTTGCTTGTATCATCAATCACTCACTCCTAGATCAGACTGCTCTACTTTTGGCCACTAGCCGTGTGACCCTGGGTAATGATCTAACATCTATGTAGAGATTTGAATGAGAATGCCTCCCACCCACATGTTTAAATATTTGGTCCCCAATTAGTGGAACTGTTTGGGAAGGATTAGAAGGTGTGGCCTTGTTGGAGTGGGTGTGGCCTTGTTGGAGGAGGTGTGGCCTTGGTGGAGGAGGCGTGTCACTGGGAAAATAGGCTTTGTGGTTTCAAAAGCTCATGTCAGGCTCAGTATCCCTCAGCCTTCTGCCTGTGGATCAGGAGGTAAGCTGATGTTCCAGCACCATGCCTGTCTGCCTGCTTGCCAGTATGCTCCCTGCCATGATGATCATGGACTCACTGTCTGAAACTACAAACAAGTCCCCAATTAAATGCTTTCTTTTATAAGTTGCCTTGGTTATGGTGTTTCTTCACAGAAATAGAATGGTAACTAAGACAGTCTCCATGCCCCTGTATGGGCAGAGTTGGGAAGATGCCAGTACCTTCAAAGGATGCACGGCAGGGGCTCAGTGGATACAATATAGCCATTATTGTTACTGTTACTCTCCTGTGGGAACACTCTTAAACATACCAGCAAGTCTGGCCTGGAAGATTCCACAGGATGATAGCGGTGGATCGTTTTCAAAGTCTTTGATACCATTGTTCCTCCTGGGCAGGCTGCGGGGGAAGTTCAGGTCTGGCCTGTAGTATCTTCCTGAGGTAGAAACAAGTAGCAGACATCTGAGGTCAGTGAGGCAGATCCCATTTGTCACCCAAGACCCCAAGATGGAGATCCACACTGCAGGGAAGGTTATCGTCTGAGTGCTTGCCAATGCTGTTGTTTGTGAAGGGTTCTTGTGATGTGGACTCAAGTCATGGGACAAATATTGCAGGCCTGGAACATGTTCTCAAATGCAGAACACTTAGGTTTGAGCCCCAGGGGCCAGGAGCCCACTTTATCTTTTTTTCTCAGAAGGGAGAGAAAGCGGCATCCCCAGGATAAGCTTCTGAGTAGGTATCAGTTAACTGGCTTGGTATGAAGCCTCCCTTGTGTGTTGTTACTGGTAGGACAGTACACACTTGGCTGGAGGTGCCCCGCCATGGGAACTCTTCAGTCAGGTGCTTGAATGCAGGGCCAGAAAACAGGGGCATGACACCCTGGTTCCTTTGAATTTGACATTGGTCTCTAAGATCTGTCAATTCTGTTAGAAATCCTGACCCTTAGTGGTGTGACCAGAAACAAGTGGTTTAACCTCTCTTAGTAGAGAAAAGGGGAAACCAGAATTATCAACAATCATTGACCCGATGCCAAGGACCTGGCTTAGACATATGGCCAATGTGTATATGGGTGAATTTCCTTATCCACATTGGTGGCCCCAAAGCCTGAGGGCACTGGCATCTCCCAGGAGGTGCTATGCTATGGTCTAGGGTCCCTCAAGGACACAGAGCTAAGCTGTCTAGAGTCATCTGGACTCTACCTACCATCAGCTGTAGTGCACTGCTGTAGCCAAGACTTCCCAAAGACCTGGTCCACTCTCTCGCCATGGCGTACCACCAGAATGCCTCTCCTTGCGATGGTAGCCTGGGGTGGTATCAATGGGACATGATGTTATTAAGCAGACTCTGCAGTATCCACCAGCCGTTGCCTAGGGATGGAGCCTCTGCCAAGCTCTTTGGCAACTGTGGTTGGTCAGACTGCCAGCCTTCGCAGTGTGAGGCTGGGGGATTGCTTTCATTTGTCCCTGTGTTTAACTTCCTGGGCTCTGTGACTTCATAAAGGACATGAAAAGAGGACTGAGCCCATCTCAGACACTTTTCAACTGTTTTGTCACTTCCAAGTATCTCTCTGTATCCATCTATCTATCATCTATCACCTGTCAATCTATGGTGGCTGTAATGAGAAGGGTCCTCTATAGGCTTAGGTATTTGAATATTTGGTCCCCTACATCTGCCTGCCTATCTATCTATCTATCTATCTATCTATCTATCTATCTATCTATCTA
>JADRCH010000196.1:645732-796661 GCA_019843965.1 Rhynchomys soricoides | reverse complement strand
CTATCTATCTATCTATCTATCTATCTATCTATCTATCTATCTATCTATGTATCTATCTATGTATCTATCTATCTATGTATCTATCTATGTATCTATCTATCTATGTATCTATCTATGTATCTATCTATCTATCTATCTATCTATCTATGTATCTATGTATGTATGTATGTATCTATCTATCTATCTATGTATCTATGTATGTATCTATGTATGTATCTATGTATGTATGTATGTATCTATCTATCTATGTATCTATCTAATCTATTAACCATCTCTCGTCCTCCCTCCACCCTCCTTCCTTCCTTTCTTCTTTCTTTCCTTCCTTCCTTTCTTTCTCTCCTCTCTTTTTCTCTCTCTCATATATCAATCTATTTATAATTTACTCATTTACTCCTACTCTTCCTCTTCCAAGGAGTCCTCCAGGACTATCCATGCTTGAGTCCATCCCTGGGCAGCTTCCTCATAGTGCCCTGGTGTGTGTCTTGCCTCTGAGAAGCCTCCCTCTTCTTCCTCACGGCCTTCCTCTAGTTGGCCAATCTCTGCTTGCCCAAGTGCTCTTAGTGAGTAGGAGAGTCATCCCTCGGTGCACCTGAGGTGGGCTGAGGACCCCTGCAGGCACTAAAGCTCACAGATGTACAAGTCCCTGCCATAAAACAATGTGATGTTTTTGTTGACCGTAGACACACCCACTGTGTACTTTAACACACCCACTGTGTACTTTAACTTGTCTCCAGGCAATGGAAACATCCAATGCCATTTAATGCTATGTGATTCCCTCCTTGTCTTTCTCCCTCCCTCTCTCCTTCCCTCCTTGTCTTCCTTCCTTCCTGTCTTCCTTCTTTCTTTTCTTCCTTTCTTTCTCCCTCCCTCTCTCCTTCCCTCCTTGTCTTCCTTCCTTCCTTTCTTTGTTTTTTTTCTTTTTCTTTTTTCTTGTTTTCATTTGAAACATGGTCTGACACTATAGCCCAGGCTGCCCCGGAACTTTCTACGTAGCCCAGGTTGACCTTAGACTCACAGTTATCTTTCTGCTTTTGCCTCTCAAGTGCTGGGATTAGAGATATGTGTTACCACTGCCAGTTCGGACCTTGATTGTTATTCAAAGGCTTGGCTGGGGAAGGCTTGGTTGCCCCCCCATGACACTGCAGAGAGTGGGACCTTTTGGAGAAGAGCCTGGTGGAAAGAAGTTAGGTCACTGGACCTTGTGACTGACTTTCTTTCTTTCTTTCTTTCTTTCTTTCTTTCTTTCTTTCTTTCTTTCTTTCTTTATTTTGTTTTTCGAGACAGGGTTTCTCTGTGTAGCCCTGGCTGTGCTGTCCTGGAACTCACTCTGAAGACTAGGCTGGCCTCAAACTCAGAAATCCACCTGCCTCTGCCTCCCGAGTGCTGGGATTAAAGGCGTGTGCCACCACTACCCGGCTGGACTTGTGACTTTGAAGGGCTCTTGAGACCCAGTGCCTTCCTCCTTTTGCTTTCTGGCTTCTAGCAGGTAACTGACTCTCCTCTAAAATCTGCCTGTATCATGGTAAACTGCATCCTAACAGGCCCCAAGCAACCGGTCTAAATATGGAGGACTGAACACTTTAAGACCATGACAAACACAAAACAAACCATTCTTTTTTCTTTGAAGCTGGTCATTTTAGGTATTTTGTTGCAATACTGGGAAGCTGATTAAGACAAGATATAGTCTTCTATAACATTTTCTGGTTGATTAAACCAATAGGGGGAAAACCATGATCTAGAGGTACAGAGGCTGTATTTTATTTTGTTTTGACTTTTTGCCTGACAGTGTCCAGCAGCCTCAGGTCATGGTGCGTGTGTGTGTTATCTGTGTGTCTGGAACATTCCTTCTTTTCTAGGCTGTCCTTGGCACTTCACAGTCACAGGGGACATGCCCACTGTGGTCTTGAGAGGCTTGTATTTGGCGAATAACCCCAGAGTCCTTAGCAGTAATGCAGCAATCTTTAGGAGGGACTCCTCTATGTGTGATTTCATCCTCATGGTGAGGTTTGGTCCATGGCTATGTATTGTAATGCTAAACACTGGCCCCCAAGGTCTGATCGCTCTTAGAGAATCCTCATGTACACCAAGTGATGCTAGTGACCTTGCTCCTTCATTAAAAACTATTGGTTGAATAAAGATGCAGACAGCCTATAGATGGGCAGAAGAGAAATAAGCAGGGTTTCAGTTCCCGGGCTTGGGGTCTAAGGAGACCACCAGGAGGGAGAAGGAGGTGGACAGAGGAGAAGACAGCAAGGGGTAAGTGAGTCTCGAAAAGATGCCCATGGGGTCTGGCCAATTAAAGTTAAGAGCAGCCCAGATGGAACATAGCAGGTCATAACTCGGGGTTATTGACAGAGAAGTAGACATAGGATAGAGGGTAGATACCTACCCAGCTCTTGTGCTGATTAAGACTTAATATAAATATAAAAGTTTTGTGTCTTTTATCTGGACACTCAATGATCAAAGGTGGGGTAGAAACTCCGGTTTGAGGTTAAATAGTTACTACAATATCCTCACTTGGGAGAAAAGTCATACTCTAGCAGCCAAATCTACCATGGTGTTATACCAGCAAGCATGGTTTGCTAATAAAACAACAAACAAACAAACAATGACGATGATAACACCAGGGTCCTGATACCTGCAAAGCTCGTATGCTGCTATCATTCGTTGACATTGACGGATTGTGGGATTCCCCATTTCTCCTGCTGCTGGCTTCAAAGTCCTTCCTAGAGTTCAAATCCATGGCTAGACTGAACGTATATGTCCTGTGGAGGGAAGAAGAAGAGTCTGTGAACAGAGGTACAAACATGGCGTCACCATGGTTTCTGGTCATCCATGTTCCTGGGAATACCTGCCTCAACCTCAGCAGTAAGGATCAAGGCCACAAAACAACACCAAGCTGCAGGATGCTCAGAGCATGACTCATGAAGCCTGTGGTTGGCTCTCAGTTGTACCATCACAGTTGATGCCAGACCCGCCTCAACGCTGTGGCCGTTGTTCAAATGTTACTTTGTTTTAGAGACGGCAGTTTTTCTGTGTCATTCAGGCTGGCCATGGAGTCGAGGCTCAAGACAGCTTCCCACCTCGGCTTTCCAAGTAGCTGGGGCTGTGGGTGTGTGTCATTATGTCAAGCTCTGATGTTTTCAGTACTGCTAAGAAAGTACCTTTCATTGAGATTAGTGATAAGACCAGCAGACCTTGAATAAAATAGATGATCCCATGCATGCAGAGTCGGGTGAGAGTCTTAAGGCAGGATGATAGTTGGATGCCTCCTGGTTACCTTCAGACTCAAGCTATAGCCCCAGATCTTTCCTGGGCCCCACCTGCTGGGTTGACTTTCAGACTTCAGATCTGTCAATCACAAACTTCAGCAGATTCCCCTCCCCACCACACCACTCCCGTCCCCATATCTTTCTGGTTCTGTACCTTTAGGGAATATCAAATCTGTTTCTTTCACACGTCATCCACTGATTTACCATCTACTGTAGTCAGTGTTCAGTGGGAAGTAATAGTGGATACTGTAATAGTGACCAGACACCCTCAAGAGCTAGAGATCCGTTCTGTAGGTCATGGGTACTGACGGCACCTGAGCATGTGCAGGTAACCAGGAAACTGTAAATTACTTAAAGTGCTAGGAGGTAAACAGGTACTCTGGGGACACATGGGTCGGGGAAGTGCCAAAGCAAACTGGAAAGTGAACCCCAAAATATGAAACAGGAAGGGGTTTATGCTCACAGAGGTCCTTCCTGTCTGGAAGGACCAGGTAGGTGGTGAGAGAGGAGGGTGAATGGCCAACACAGAGCACATGACTCCTCCTTGGAGCAGAAAATGAGTGATTTCCCCAGGGCAGAAGCCATTTCATACAAGGAGTTTCAGTAAACTGTTTAAAAAGTAATGGCCAGCCCCAATGACAGTTAGCTACTCATGTGGTTCCCCTACAGATGAGCTGGCCTCTTCTGGGTCGTGTATGAGAAGTCCTGCCTGCCACCCTCTATGTCTGAGAACCTTTGCTCTCATTTTTTGTTGACCCAGCTAGGTTACTCTCCAATTCCTTTATGGACAAGGAACAGTTTGAATCACTATGGGAAATGTGGAAAATGGTTACAACCCACTAAAAACAAAAAGGTAGTCACGATTTTGTCAGTCGCTGAATTCAACAACTTAAGTTTTTGCATCCACTCATATTTAGACTCTGACCTACTTTTTTTTGGGGGGGGGTTGGTTGGGTGGGGAAGCAGATTGCATAGCTGAGTTTCAGAAGGTAGAGTATTATGGGCTGCAATGATGCAGGGGTGGTGGCCTGGTTGAGTAGGTTTCGGGCTATCTGGGGATGGAAGCAGCTCCCCCAAATTCCTCAAGGCTGTGGTTGACACAACCTCTGGGTGGATAGGAATGGAGGTGGGGATGGAAGAGCGAGTGGAGGAGGCAGGCGTGCATTCGTGTGTGCGTGCGTGCGTGACTCAACTCTATTGAGGATTATCGGAACAGCAGGGGCCTGTGTGGCTGGAGCAGAATGAGCCAAGGGAGGAGAGGCTGGTGTAGAACAGAGGAGCTTCTGTGGATGCAGAGCCCAGACACAGCAGCCTCAACTGAGGATGGTGCCTTGAGCAAGTGTAAGGAGCAGACAGATATGGTGATGAACAGCAAGCTGTTCAGAGTGTGAACCTCACCTGGGTGATGGGGAGAATTCCACACCAGGCATCTCTCCCTTCCTCTTCTCCCCTCTCCTCCCCATCCTCTCTCTGCAGTCTTATGGATCATACCTGGGCCTCACATATCAGATAAGTGCTTTACCACAGACACAGATGCAAGCTCAACTCCAGGCTTTGCAGCTGAGCCACAGGAATTGCCCTTGAACGAGATGCAGAGGCTATGAGATTTGACTGGGCCACTGCAAGCCTAGATCTCCTCTAGTGACACATGTGGGTACCACTGAGCTGGCTTTGCGTGAGGGTGTGGCTCGGGGCCACCTGGGGCCAAAGTCACAGCCATTTTCAAAAGAGATGTGAAGGCAGGAAGTTACTCAAACAGGCTCTCCTCACAGGAGTGTGAACTGCATGCATCTTGTGAAAGCTCAGGCCTTGCCTTGTTCTGCCCTGTGGTACCCTGGTGATTCTGAATGTACAGAGGTCATGAATGTCAAATAATAACAGGTCACCATTAAAGACAGGCCTACCAAGCATTCTCAGATACCCTCTGGCTTCAGGCCCACTGAAGCTCTCCCATCACAGAAGCTGGAGTCATGTTTGTCTAGAAACATGTTCTTTCTGTTTATTTCTTGTCTCTGCCAGGCACTGACTTAGGTAAACAAGTGTATGGGGAACAAATTACCACGGATGCCATTCACTCTTCTCCCCCAGCTTCTGTGGGGTTCTCAGATATGAATTTCCCAGAATGCCAGATAAGCCTCTTTGTTACCTTATATCTGCTCCATCACACTGTCTTCTTTCCTTTGAGTCAAAACCTTATTTTAATGTTTGATATATTATATCATTAGTATTTCCTTAAACTTTTTTTTGAGACAGGGTCTGAGGTGTCCCAGGTTGACCTTAAACTGTGTTGGCAAAGATATGCTTGAACTCCTGAACTTCCTACCAAGTATGGGATTACCGGTATGCACCACCACCTCAGGGTTTAGGGGCTGCTGTAGATCAAACCCAGGGCCTTGTATGCACTGGGCTAGCACTCCATTAGTTGGGCTGCATGCTGAGGGGCCTCCTCTCATTACTTTGACCCCAATGTTTTCCTGATGTTTCTTCTAGGCAAATGCTTCCTTCACCCAGTGACATTCAAAGAAATGATCCTACCAGGATTTTGTCAAAAGTATTGTAAAACCACCAGTGACTCTGAAGTTGACAGCTCCCTGTGACTCACTCTCCTCAGTCACCCGTGAGGTGTATTTTTACCTACTCAGTCCCTCTTACGATAGCCATTACATGTCAGGCAACAGCCCCCCACGATTCCAGCCTGAGACTGTCTAGAGCCACATGGCATCACTTGCCCCGAGTCTCGTCAGCAGCTGTTTGCCTGACACCTGTGACCACACTCTGGGCCATCTGTGACCTTTGTGGCATTTTGATTTAGTTTGTGCGTTTAAATGTTTTATTTTGTGTATATGGGAGCTTTGCCTACATGTATGTCTGGGTATCGTGGGTATGGCTGATAGCCACTGAAGCCAGAAGAGGGCATCAGATCCCTTGGGACTGGACTTACAGATAGTTGTGAGCCACAATGTGGGTGCTGGGAATTGAACCTGGGTCCTCTGAAAGAGCAATCAGTGCTCTTAACTGCTGCGCCATTTCTCTGGTCTCAAGTATTTTTTGATTACCTATAAGTTATGGTCCTCTGTCCCTGTCGTTGTGTCCTGTCTTGTCTCGATTGGAGACTTCTTATGGCCTCCTCCATATGGAGCTGGGCTGCAGAGGTGGCCCAGCCATTAAAGGCACACAACCAACAAGATGTGAAGTTCATGCATTCTTAAGCTGCAGACACCAGCGGGATGGAGTGCAGGTGTCCGTGGATCCTGTAGCTGAATTGGGACACACACCAGAGCCACTGGCAGCCGCTTTCAATGACTGCATCACACAGAGCAGATAGAGCTGAAGCATCCCAACACAGGAAGTGCAGGCTGCTCTCATCTTCCTGAGGGCAAAGCAGGAGTACATGTGAAAGGAGGGGCCTCCCTGCTCAGACAGTAAAGCCATTGTTATCTCCGAGTGACATCTGTGAACTTTACAGTCAGAGAGGAAGTTGAGTTTGTCTGCTAGTCTTTCAACTGAAAAAATGCAAGCAAGAGGCTGAAGAGCACGTTGGTGGCTGGTGGCGAAGGAACTGAGGGAAGCATGTGACATTTTGTCGTTTTTTATTTCCTCTTGGACTTAGGAGCGTCCTTAGCGGTTAACTGGTGCTATAGAAACGGATTAAGTTTCCATTCGCCTTTGTTCTTAGAAAGGGGTCACTTCAGTGTGTGGTATCTCAAAAACAAAGTTGTTACGATAGTGTCTATCCTGGGGTTACTGTCACACAAACTGGGCTTCAATGACAACAGGTTTCATTGTCTCTCTGCCCCGGAGAGTAGGAGGTCCGAGATCGAGGTGATAGAGGAACTGTGATTCATCTTGGGGATTCTGTCCTGGGTCTGATAAGAAGGTGGTGTCTTCTCCCTGTGTCCTCAATGACCTCTGACCAAAGTAAGATTGGATAAGGGACACCTTAACTGAGAGGTCTTTCTCAGAAACCATGTTCATCGGGTTTCACCGCTTGCTTTGTGGGATTTGATTGGCTCTGTGCTGGGACGTCTTCATGTGGTTGGAAGACAGCTTCAGCTCCTGTTGGGCTCTGATTCTCAGCCCCTGCCTCTCTGATCTGCAGCCGGGCTGTACACGTGTTCGGTGAAGATGCCTGAAACTGAGGTAGTGATGGTCCCTCCACTGCAGCTATCTTCCAGGAATACGTGGTTTCCAAGTAACAAGTAAGTGTTGGATCAGGACCATCGGGTCCTCAGAATCCTGTAGCCACCTGCTGGAGAGCTTACACTGGTGCTGGTGGGTTGCCTGTGAAGTACAATATGTCCCTATGGCAGCCACCTTCAGGGCTGAGGAGGTGTCCTCTGAGCAGGAAGGGGCCTCTTCCCACGTGGTTTGCAGATCTCTCTCTGGGTGCTGGAATAGCAGTGCTTCTTGCTGTTCATATCAAGCATGCTCTGTGTGAGTCCTGTGCCCTTGGGAGTTATATATGCAATGTAGAGACAACACATAGTCTGGCCACAGGCCAACTATCTGTGCACACGGGTGTCTGGCGACATTCCTCACTGCTTAACACTTTCATGACACATTCAGATTTGCCAGGACGTCTCTTAAGTCAGGCTGTCATTGTGTAGCCCTGGCTACCTTGGACCTCACAGAGGTCTGCTTGCCTCTGACTGCTACGTACTGGAATTAAGGCTGGCCACCGCTATGCCCCAATTTAAACCTCTTTAAATGTGTAGAAGAATGTTTAGCAGCTTTAAAAGCCACAGACATCCCATTGCCAACTGCCAGCCTATAGTTACACTACAGTCAGCCTCGGGGGCTTGTAGCTATCCTGTGAGGAAGGAGTGATTCTGATAAAGGGGGCAAGTGAGGGATGGGATGGGGGATGGGGTGTTGGGTGGGGATGTGGGGAGTGGGAGCATATCAGATACGCCACAACTGGTTCCTAAGAGAAACTGGTCTCCCAGGAAGGTCAGGGTCACCGGTGGGTACAGGTGCAGGTGACATATTAACAGGAAGTGGAACTGTTGCCAGCCAGAGTTTGTTTGGCCCTTGGCTAATGGCTTCTCTGCCACAGTGAGGTCTTCTGCCCTTGGTGGGGAGAAAAGAAGGAGGGGCTATTAGGTCCCCTCTTCCCCAGCCCCTTGGCGTCTGATGCCAGCCTGTGCTGTCCTACATTCTTCCGGGATTTTTAAGAGCAGCTAACTGACCATGTAGGTTCTGCAGGAAACCAAAGCTTCTTTGATTTTGTGATGTTGTTCAGCCCTTCACCTCCCAAGCTGGGGGCTCAGCTTTCCCAGGAGGTGTGTCCAGCCCTCTCTACAGGCCCTTGTGACTTAGTGGATCATGAGCTGACACCCGATATAAAAGCCCCGGAATCATGGCTGAGTTTTGTTTCCTGAGTGTGTAGGTATGCTCCTCAGTTTTTATGAATTAACACATGAAGCCAAAATGATGTGGAATGGCCCCGTGGTAGAGCTGGCTGAATCCATGCATTTTAAAAGTTATTTTAAGTTAGTATACATACATGACAGAGACAGAAACACAAATAAGAATCCATGGTTAGCTCAGCTGCCTGGCATAGATGAAACCCACGTGATAGCGCATGTCTGTAACACCAGTACTCTGGGAATGGAGGCAGGAAGATCCAAAGTTCAAAGGTCATCTTTGGCCATATAACAACATAGTGAGTCCAAGGGCAGCCTTCGCAGGGGTGGTGGAAGATTTACTTTGCTGACAACTGCATTTGGTGGCACAGTCCAAAGGCACAGATGCTGTCCTTGGCCTGCCATGCAAACCCAATTGTAAGCTTAATTTTAACAGGAAGAACCAGCAGCCCTGAGGTCACCTGATCTCTCTTGGTAAATATTTTCAGAAAACCCTCCACTCGATAAAAACAATAATTGCTTGCAAAGTCCTTTCCTCCATGAAATCCTGTCAGCCACTAAATGGCCAAAATCAACCATTCGCTTTAAATATTCAAAATACATTGCTTCTTAATTTATTCAGGACAGAAGTTTTAGCTATCGGAACTTTTAGCACACTCTTTAACTGACTTCCAGTAGGCACATAATTAAAACAGTACGGTCTCCACAGCTTTGCCTTGTGATATGAAGGGCTACAGGGGAAAGGGAAACCTCCCTGGATACACAGAGGCTTGAAGATCTGTCCAGCAAATATGCAAAACACACACACACACACACACACACACATGGAAGAAGTAAAAAAAAAAAAAACAAACCAACAACAAAAAAACCAAGTCATGGTTATTCCCTGGCAAAGGGAATATAGATTGTGGACTGGAGGATGCCACAGGATCAAGACACAGGTACAGGAAGCTGGGGAAAGGTCCCCAGGTTACAGCAAAATGCTTAGCAACATTGTTCGTGGGAAACAGAACGGATAAAAAATGGAGTTAGCTAAGTAGCTCTGGTTATGTCTAAGTGTAGTGTCAAAGCTAATACCAAGTTTCTCCCTTTTTGTTTATAGTAAAAAATGGGACAGGAGACAGATACATTGTGGGGCCGAACCGATATATTTAAGAAACAAACAGCGGGGCAGTGGTGGTGCACGCCTTTAATCCCAGCACTCGGGAGGCAGAGGCAGGCGGATTTCTGAGTTCGAGGCCAGCCTGGTCTCCAGAGTGAGTTCCAGGACAGCCAGGGCTACCCAGAGAAACCCTGTCTTGAAAAACCAAACCAAACAAAACAGAAAAGAAACAAACACCTTGGTTCTGAAAAGTCTGAAAACCCTTGGCCTTGACAGATGGTGCTAGATACTAAAATAAAGAGATTTGCCAATTGAGCTGGAAGAAACAAACCGCCAGGCGTAGGTCAGCTTCCAGAAAATACATTTTACCAACAACCACACAAGCTTAGGGGAGGACCCTGAGCATCAGATGAGAACCCAGTGTAAGCTATGCCAGGATCGCAGCCTTATAGGGCCGTTAAGTTAAATTTGTGTCCTTTTGTTATAAAACAGTAAGAAATTGCTAACCCTCCTTAGAAGGTTACAAGGGCCGGTTCTGACCTCCATGTGCACCCTGTGATGTTCAAGACAGAAGTATTTCACAGTATTTGAACATTATTATCTTAGAGGAGTAATTTGAAGCAATCTGATTTCCTGAGGGTTATCAGCAGAAACCACAAATAGATTAGCTGTTTGCTGTGTGCATTGGGAAGGGGGCAGGGAGGTAAGGTGGCCAGTGTAGGAACCGCACGTCTTGCTAATGACAGAACTGAGAAGCACACAACCACCGTGCCCACTGTTTCAGGTGGTAACGGACAGAGCGAGGGTAGTTCTCACCTGTGCTTAACCCAGGTGTCAGCTTCATTGGCTCGCTCTGTGTAATTCTCTGGCAAGAAACCCCGGCAGCCAGTTCGATGTGAGATCCCGATGGCCCAGCCCTCGCTGGCCTCTTCTTGCTGAGTGGGGTCCACGAAGATGTAGTCACCAGGGCTGAGTATCAGTTCGTCGGCATTCTGGGGTTTGTACTGGAACAGTGCCTTCAGGGTCTAGAAAGGAGGCAGGAGACCCACGTCTTAGTGAGGGTTTGGCTGGGAAGCAATAGCAGCAGGAGGCCAGATACCAATCTGTCTCACCTTCTGTCTCCTCTGATGTGTCTAATGTCTCTGAGGCCCTTTCATGCCTCTGCCTAATGATGCACAGTGTGGAAGACAGCCAAATGCCTCAGCTTAGAATTCTTGGGGTGGACTTAGAAAGTTTAATGGCTGTCCTCTTCCTTCTACCTATCCACTTGCTCACTCACCAACTCACATCTACATTCATTTCTCTGCCTACCCACATGTTTGTCTGTTCTTCTGCCCACCACCCACCCATCTACCCATGCATTCATCTATCTGCTCAAACACTCACTTTTCCTTCTATGTATCTATTTATGCATCTATTTATATATCTATGTATCTATTTATCAATCATCTATCCATCTATGTGTCTATGTATCTATCATCTATGCATCTGTGTATCTATGTATCCATCCATCCATCCATCCATTTACCTACCCATTTTCTAATTCATTCATCTATCCAGTTACCCATCTATTCACCATCCCATTCATTCATTCATTCATTCATTCATTCATCTGTCCATCCACTCATCCACCCATTCCCCTCATTCATGTATTAATCTATCTATCCATCGAGACATCTATCTATCCAACCATGCTTTCCTCCACCCATTTATTCACCCATCTATCCACTTATCCATCCACCCATCTACTACCATCCATTCATCTGTCCATCCATTAATCTACCCTTTTTATCAATCTGCCCTGTGGGACAGTGATCTGTGACAGGCAGTCTGGCACTCGGTTGAGCACAGGTGAAAACTCTAGGAGACCTAACGGAATCCGCAAGGGACTGGAGATGTTATGCCAATGCTCCTGGGAGGCTTTTGACTCCAGTCATGGTCACATACCACCCCTCCTCAGGTAGAGGCATGGCCACGCAGCCCCAAGCCATCCCCATGTTAATGAGACACCTAGAGGCTTAGTCATGCCCCTTCCCAGTTACTATATCTGCCTCGCCTCTCCCAGAGGGGTGGGGGTACAATTCCATCCATGCCACTCTCCACACGATGAAAACTGTCTTAGAATCATGGACTGTCTCTTCATCTGGACCCACAGTGGGAAGAGAGGGATTTGGCCCTCGATTAAGGAGCTGAGTCTAATCTCTCGTCGAGGGCTTCCCAGCACTCCCAGACAGTACCCATTCACCCAAGCCTAAGCAGCTAGCTCTGCGCCCCAAGCCACTGAGACCTGGTCCCAGCAGGAACCAGCTGTGCTCCAGTTAGCCTGTCTGTGGCACCCTGCAATGACTGTGGTGCCCCAGGGTTGGGGAACCCATGGAGACGGCTGCTGTGTGTTCTCTGGGAATGGCCCCCTCCCCCACCCATGGGCAGGGCCCGCAAAGGCTTCCCACAGCCCCCACCTGCCCATCAGACTGTGTGGGAAGACGCAAGGCCACTTCCCGTGTGTCTGCTGTCCCACCCAGAGCTGCAGCACCTGGGACAGACATATGGGGCTTCTTTCCGCTGTGCCAGGTTTGTTCCCACACTGCCCATCCATCCATTCATCTTTCCACCCATTCATTTATTCACCCACTCACCTACCCACCCACCAGTCTATCTACTCATCCATCATTTCTGCAGATATCTGTTTCTCTTATGGGGAAGACCTTACAGTTTGACCAAAAACGTATATATACCTTCCTTGGTGTGAAGCTATTTACAATTTCCCTTATGACAGGGAATGTTGTGGCTCCCTCATACTTAGTCCCTGTGGGACGTACTTTCTTCCTCAACCAATCAGTTCTTAGGAAAGGAAACCTTGGAATGAAGCCCACCAAAATCATTACAGAGGATAAATTAACAAACAGACCATGTATTAACACACCTTGGCAACGGGCTGTCCGAATACCATGGGAGTGCTTACATTGTCATTTGAAATGATTGTGTTTGCCCAACTCATCCATAAAGGGATACTACTTCTAAACTGCACATAAGGAGAGGACTCCAGCAAAGGAGAGCCCCCTCTTTTTGTCAGGGAAGATTGTAGGACTGAGTGCCATCAGGGGAACATTTATTCAGCTCCTATCAGTAAGAAAGGCTGGGCCAGCCCACCAGTTGGCCAGGTTCTCTCACCTGGTAGTGCACAAAACGCATGTCTCGGGAGTACAGGGCAGCTGTCCATTGGCAGGTGTGGCTGGGCTGGATGGCTCTGGCCAGCTGCTCCAGGGTCCTTTGGTGGTGAGGGTAGAACTTATGGGCCAAGGTCAGGTGTAACTGCTTGGTGCAGGGCTTGATGGTACAGTCTGTGGAGTCAAGAAAATGCAAGATGTTGAGTATCTCATCTTGAATGTCAGGTGGGAATGGGGTGCCGAGAGCCTGTCCCTGAATGGCAACGCTACCTGCCTGGAACAGGCAGAAACCTCTCCTAGTCACGCCCCTGTTCTACTGACCCTGCTCCTTAGTGTTGGCGCTTTTTTGACAAAGCAAGGACTGGGCTCTCCCTGTGAGAAAGGATGTGGTTGGGTGCTTGCCGTTTTTGAAAACCAAAAACAAGAACAAAGGATAGGCACAGAGATGTAGTTCAAGGTCTTCAGAGCTCTTAGGCTGCAAGCTAGCTTGGAATGCAGTGAACGGCCCCTTCATTTTCTGGTGCACACGTGACAGGGCCTAGACTCTCAGTTGCTGCTATTTGGGTTTGGTTTTGATTTGAGACAGGATCTCATGTGTCCTAGGCTGCTTTGAACTTATTATATAACTTCGGTTCCTTCTGCATCTATATCGCGAGTGCATCCACATCCCTGGTTTATGCGTTGCTAGCCTTTGAACCTAGGGCCTCATTATTGTTAGGAGAACACTCTACCCACTGAGCTATGTCCCCAGCCAAGGCCAACGCCTCTTGCTTGAAGAGGAGTCTCCTTGAGGGATGGACATAAAACCTCTGTAGCATGGCTAACATTCATTAGACTTTCTTCACTGGAGGCCTGGTGGGGCTGAGGCTCAGTGCTTTGTTTTGTGATGGCCTCTGCCCTTGAGAACATCTTGGCTCCAGGTTGGCTTTTGAGTCTTTCAGACTTTTTAAGTAAAAGAGGACAGTAGCTCAGGGACAGTCAGATCTGGTGTCAGTTGGACCACAAGCCTTTCAGGCTCTGAGGAGGCAGTCCGGTGTCTTTGTAGAAATGATAGCCTTTGCTGTGGAAGGGCCTACTTCAAGGCTCTTCTGTCCTTGTCACTACAGGGGCCTTGGCTGAGAGTCATGCTCTGACTTAGTTTCCTTTGTGACAGCTAGGACTTCAGGATTAAGATGGTTAATTCCAGCACTGTGGAGTCCACTGTGCCCAAGAGCTGCTTGCCACCTCTTCATCCAGACCAGGAAGCAAACAGGGTGTGGTACCCCCTAATGAAAGCAAGGTGGCGGTACCACGATGCTTGGTTCACCACGGTATTCTCCAACTAGGAGACCTTTAGCAGCCAGCTGGACCCTGACCAGGTCCCTGAGCCCTAAGATTCTGGGGTAGCATCCAGTGCAGGTGGTATGAAGGTATGTGTAGATGACGGGAAATTCTTTTTGTGACACTTTTTAGTAGTTTGGGAGGGTGAGCTTCCCATGTGAGTGTGTACAGCCTGGAAAAGGCCTGGTCTGGCTTCCCCAGAGACCCAGGGGTGAGTCATGCTGACTTCTGAATGGGCTTTTGTGTTCCCCCTGTTCTTCTGTGTCCTTGGGTTCAGTTTCACTGAAAGAGGCAGTGTAGGCAGGGAGGGACTTGGGACACTCCTGAGCTGTCACCTCAGGAGAGTCTCCTAGCTTCTCAGGTCAGACTGAGGTTTTAACCTAGGAAGACAGGAAGAGCCCGCTCAGGGTCAGGAGATAGATATGAGCTCAGGGTCAGCTCTCCCAGGAAGTGAGGCCTGGTAGTATTCAAAGAGGCATAATGTAAAGTTCCAGGCCAGTCAGGATGGGTGAGCATGACATTCACTTCCCGCTGCAACGGGATACCCCATCTGGGTGGTGTAAAACAACAGGCGTTGATTGTCTTAGAGATCAGGAGGCTAGAAGTTCAAAATCAAGGTGTGGGCGGGGCCACATTCCTTCCAAAGGCTCTGGGATTGGGCCCTCTGGTGTCCTCCAGCTCCTTCCTGACGGCCCCAGGCATCCCTTGGCTGTGGCTCCATCGGGCCCACCTCTGCCTCTGTAGTCAAGGGGCCTCTTTGTTATCCCCATGTGTCTTTTGAAGGACCATGTTATTGATTTAGGGTTATTGATTTAGGGTTATTGATTTAGGTTTCAATCACCAGTTATTGATTTAGGGCACTTGACTCCAGTGTGAACTTATCTTAATTAATTGAATCTTTAAAGAGCCCACTGCTAAGTAAGGTCTCATTCTGATGTTCCTGGTGGTGGTGGTGGACCCTGTGTAACCTAGGACAGGAACTCTGGGCAGGGATTTCTGCCGGACTGACTCAAGTTTCCTCCCTCCCTCCCTCCCTTCCTCCCTCTTTCTTTCTTTCCTTCCTTCCTTCCTTCCTTCCTTCCTTCCTTCCTTCCTTTATGTTTCTTGAGACAGGGTCTTATGTAATAAAGGAAGACTCAAACTAGCTCTGTAGTGAAGGATCCTCTTGAACTTCTGATCCCCCGTCTTCCCTTTCTGGATTACAGGTGTGTAGACCTCATGTCTGGAGTATGTACCACTGAGGGTCGAGCCACATGCCCTGGCAAGCACTCTACCAACTGAGATATACCCCTGAAACTTCCTCCCCCCTTTTAAGGTAAGACCTATAAGACCCATCCAGGGACACAGAGACAGTGCCTGTCTTAGGGCAGAGGCTGATCCGCTACCTTAAGACAAGAGCCAAACTATCTCCCTCGGAGGATGGACATTAAAGGGCCATCACCACACACGGTAGCTAATCTACCAAGGCCCTAGATGTGGCTCTGCTGGGACCCGCAGCTAGGGTCCCCTACCTGCCAGGACTGCTGCCTCTGTGGCAAACGCCATGGCGAACTCCCGGATGACATCAGCAGGGCTGTCGTTGATGAAGAAGCCGAGGTAGCTGATGGAAGAATGGAGAACAAGAGGAACCAGGACAGGGAAGGAGCCCAGGATCCTGTCCCCTGCACGTCTCAGAGCTTCATACAAACACTCTACTTTCTGGTCTTCACACTAAGGGAAGAGAAGTAAAGAATGTGTGTCCTCAGGTCTTGTTGAATTAATTCAACCTGTTGAGAATTAATGCGTGGTCACTATGGACTATTCTGTGTCCAAGACACTGGGATTCTCCCTATCCGCCCCTGCAGTTATGGAGTGAAGGGTCATCACCACCCCCACCCCCAAGTCTTCTGCTCAGTTATTTGAGGCATCTTGGATAAGAGCCTTTCTGGAATATGATCCTCTTTACATGCCTAGGTTGGAAGTCCCCTGTCACTGTGCTCCCTGTCACCTCACGAATCAGTCCTCTTTCCCTCTCCGTCTGCATATGTTAGCTTCTAGAATTCTCTAGTCAACTCTGAGGAAGCTCACAGTGCCCTGAGGGATCCCAGCTTAGAGCTCCAGAAAGCAAGGGTTCAGTTCTGACTCCAGAGAGCTCCAAGTCTCAGGCACACAGGGGTGCTTTGTGGATGTTTGTGAGATGCTGTTTTCCAGGGGAAAGCTTCTGGAAGCTTCTTTCTTGCACATCGTGCCTTATGTTCCTCTAGCACTGTGGAGTAGCAGGCTCTGCCCTGATGCAGTAGATAGGTCCTTCTGTAGCTCATTAAGTAGAGGTGTAGAAATGGCTGTGGGTCCTCCCCCTTGGCCTCTGGCCTTCTTTTTGTCTAGCAACTGTCTGTCATTGTTCTTTGACAACACTCCCTAGGGAGGCTGCTGACTTAGCCATTTTTTTCCTCAGAGGGCCAGACCCTGATACAGGGAAGACCTTGGTTTATGTTCAGCCAAATCAGCACCCTTCAGTACTTTATCACACATGGGGTTCTTGCTCTGTTTAGGACTTTGCTAATCTCTGGGTGGACAAGGACCAGGGTAACATCTGTCTTCCTAGAGAAGCATATCACCCAAACGTGCTCCTAAAGATATTGACAAACAGATGCAGAGAGCCTGGAATTATACCTTCTTCTGCCTGGGGAGCTGAAGACTCTAAAATGAATTGGGTCCTGAAGGATGAACTGAAGTTGACCAGGGGAAGGAAAAGATCCCACAAAGCAGATAGCTCATGCTAATGTCTTGACTAAACCAAATCAGTTGTGTTCTATTGTTGCCCAGTTACCAGAGAACACTGCTGTCAACTGAAGTGATGAGCATTTAAGACCTCCGGAGTGGACTCACCGTGAAAAAGTCACAGAGCGTCACATGAGGGAAGACCTCATGAGCTCTGTTCTTCGCACACTGGCGTCTGCTCTCTCTCCAGAACTCTTGGAGTTTTTCCAGCAAGGGTCCAGTGGGGCAGAGGAAGAGAGCATACTCCTGAGGGATGGGGTCATCCAGAGAAGGGTCACTGCAGTGGCTATGTAGCCTGCAACAGCAAACAATGTCATATCAGTTGGAGCTGTCCCCATTGGAGACATGCAACAGTGGCAACACCAGCCCAAAGTTAGGGGTATGTTGATCTCACACAAACACATTAGTGCTCTGGCCATCCCTGCAAGATGGCTCCAAGTGGAGGGGCTGTGTGGCTCTAGGCTAGACCAATGCCTACCTGCTCTCAGTCCCATTATAGTCTGATGCTGCAGTCAGAGACAGGGGCCCATACCCCAACCTTCAGAAGAGTGCTGGTCTAGGTACCTTTGTGGTATCGAGGGAATTGCAGGGAATTTTTTTTCTTCGCATTTTAACTTCACCACTGACTTCAAATTAAGTGGAAAATTTGAAACCACAAAAGATTGGGCAACATTTAAGTGAATGCTAGTAGGTTTTTTGGGGGGGTTTGACTCAAAAATATGTATTTATTTTGATAAAAAGCCCATTTATTTGTTTATTGAGACAGATCTCTCTATACACACCAGGTGGGCCCAGTGGTGATTCTGTTTGTCTCAGTCTCTCTGAGATTACAGATATGAGCCACTGTCTAAGAAAACCACTCTAAGTACAAGAAAGGCTGATGTACAGCACTAAAAGCACGTTCATCACAAAATAAACAAAACTGGAAAAGACAGTTTCTCTTATCAGTCAAGTTAAGATAGGCATTTATTTCAAAGGCTCAGTGCTGTTCTCTGTTGTGTCAAAAGTACAGTAAGACCACAGGCTGTAACCATTGCTTAGCGTAATCTGCCAGCACTTGCCGAGGAAGACACTCGTGTCTTAAATGAATGATTCTACTTCAAAACAAGAAGAGCAAGAAGCATAGGGAAAAAATTCACATGGAAAAATTTCCACATGGCAACAGCTAAGCAGCAGTTAGCTTACTTGGCACATGCTCATTGGAGAACTCCTGGTGACCGACACTTGCCTGTGATGTCACATTATGGCTAGGAAGTGGGGTGCTATCACCAGGCATACACCTCGTGTGTAAGCAAGTTCACTTGATGATAATCTCCACAGAGCCTCCATCTCTTGTCTCCCCCGTGCCTCACATTTGCAGCAGATCCGGTGAGCATGTGTGTTTGTATAAATCGTGAGTTAGTTCAAGCCATTCCGTGACCTGCATTTTGGGCTCTTTCACGTGGAGAATAGACATCTAGGTACATTGACAGAATGGGGATTACCAAGGCTACTTTACAACCCACCTTACACAATTGGACATTGCCTCTACCCGTTTCCAAATCCACGGACATTTTGTTTCCATTGCTGTGACAAGACACCATGACCATAGCAACTCTTACAGAGGAAAACATTTCATTGGGGCTGGCTTACAGTTTCAGAGGTTTAGTCCATTATTGTCTAAATAATGGTGAGAAGCATGGTGGCATACAGGCAGACATGATGCTGGAGAAGGAGCAGAGAGCTCTACATCTGGATCCACAGGCAGCAAGAAGAGATCCTGAACCACTGGTCTGGTGAGCATTTGAGACCTCAAAGCCCACCCCCAGCGACACACTTCCTCCACCAAGGTCACACCTCCTGATAATGCCACGCCCACTTCCTCTAAAAGCCACGCCTCCTGGTAATGCCACGCCCACTTCCTCTAAAAAGGCCACACCGCCTAATAATGCTGTGCCCCGTAGGCCAAACATTCACATATGTGAGTCTGTGGGGGCCGTTCCTATTCAAACCACCACACCTCTCAACTACTTTCACATTTCCAGAGCGTCCGGCACAGTGATCACAAGCTCTGAGTATATCTGATTTTTTAAAGGACTCTGCATAGAGAGATAGAACTGTGTGGAGTTGGATGGTCAGCTTCCCATGTTCCCAGTGTTGACTGACACTGCACATTGCCTCTCCCTCAGCAGCAGCAAAGGGAAGGGTAGGGAATCCAGCATCATCCCTCTTCCTTGGTAAGTCTCACTGGCTAGGCTGCTACTAGGTCACATCCAGGCCTACCCCTAAGCCCACAACCACTGAGTCTGGCTTTGAATTCAGATGGCTGGAACTCTGGGCATTCCCCATGTCTTGTAGAGGAACTGCCTGTCCACCCTCAGTCTTGTCAGACTGCCAGGACTCTGGGCATTCCCCTATCCAGTGGTGGCACTGCCTACGTACCCTCTGCCTGTGTGCCCTCTGCCCATGCTCCCTCTGTCTGTGCCTCCTCTACCTGTGCTCCCTCTGCCTGTGTGACTTCTGTGTGTTCTCTGCCTGTGTTCTCTTTGCCCGTGCTCCCTCTGCCTGTGTTCTCTGCCTGTGTTCCCTCTGCCCGTGCTCCCTCTGCCTGTGCTCTTGCTGCCTGTGTGCTCCCTCTGTCTGTGTTCCCTCTGCCTGTGTCCCCTCTGCCTGTACAACCTCTAGCTGTGAGCCTTCTGCCTGTATGTATAGCCTCGGCCTGTGGTCAAGGCAAAGGTTCTCCTAGAACACAGAACCCTGGACCAATCCGCAGGCTTCTATCCAGTGCTGGGAGAGATTTGTTTTGTTTAGGTAGGGTTAGGCATGGAACCCGGGATGGCAAAAATTGATTGCTTATTTGCTAGATTCTAGAATCAATCCTAGAAGACAAACTGCCAGGCTCCATCATGGGGGAAAGTCTAGGCTGGGTCAACTGAGGAAGGAAGACTCAACCTGAATGAATGACTGAGTGGCACCATCCCACAGACAGGGATGGCTCAACCTGAATGAGTGAGTGACGTCATCCCACAGACAGGGATATGGGGGGAGGGGAGAGTGAGCCGAGCACCTGCATCTCTGAGCATGCTTCAGGCACCAGCAGTCATTTCTCTCAACTTTCTCACTGTGGATGCGAAGAGGCCAGCTGTCTCACACTCCAGCGGAGAAGCGACATCTCATGGCTTTCCCATCATGATGGCAGCATGGGGCATGCACCATCAAACATTCCCAGATAAGCCCTTCGTTCTTTAAGTTGCCTTTGTCAAGCATTTGATCTCAGCAACAGGAAAGGGAACTAATAGAGATCCCAGGTCCCCACACTGCTGAGCCACAGCTGAGCCCAGAATCTGCTTTTTGCTGTTGTTTGGCTTTTACTGTGGTTTCTTCGGATAAGAGCAGGAGGAACTTTCCATCTGGGTGGAAGAATGACATCAAGTGACACCAAGGCTGGGGAGGAGCTCCTAAAAACAAGGATCCCCCTAATCTCACCCCCAGGCAGGTGACTATAGTGTGAGTTAAGGAGGGTCATCTTTCCTTCACTGCACTCCAGGTGTTTCCTTCGATACCTTGGGGATTCGTGACTGTCTTTAAATTCAGCGGCCTGTGAGTGTGTGAATTTTATAGCAACAAAAATGACATCTTCCTGCTTATTTAACATAGATCACAAACATGAGTCTTTTTTGAGTCAAATTTGAATTAAATCAGGTGTGTGTGTCTGTGTGTTTTGTGTGCATGTGTCTGTGTGAGTGTGTGCTTATGTGCAGGGGATAGAAGCCAGGATGTTTAGCAGGATCTATGCAGAGCCCTAAATCTGGCTTTCAAGTGAGAAAAATCTCTAGATTCTCTCTTAATGTCTTAAAGGTAGGTTTCGTTATTTCTCTGGGCTCAGAACTGGTGCAAATGGATGTCATTTTGAGTCACTTCCGCAGGCACCCCACCCCACTCAGAAGACCCACCTGGGGTACAGAGTCTCTGTGGAGTCACCCACGCCCCCTGTGACCCTGTAGCTCCCATTCCACTCACCAGTCTGCGGCCTCCTCTGCTGTCTTTCTCCCTGTGGCTGCTAGTGCTTTGAGCCTGTGGAACGGGAACATGGGACAGTCAAGGCTCAGTCATCTCTTCTTTGGAAGGGTGAATTCTGGTAGTGAAATGGCTGCTCATTTATACTGTGTCCTACCAGGGACAAGCTCCTGGACTTCCCATGAGTGCCCTTATGCCAAGATCTCCATCTTTCACATAGTGACTCATGCCACCCCCTAAATCCCATGGTGCTCAAGACCCAATCTCTACTCTCTCTTGCTTTCCTCTCACTGCACCCTGCTATCCTGTAACAAAGCCAATCCAATCCATCTATTTGTGGATGCTCAACTGGCTGAGACGGGCTGCATTCCTGGCTCCAGCCTGTACTGCCCTGACAGATGCAGCCCCACTCCATTGCTCAGCAGGAAGCATCCCTTACCCAACCACTGGGCAGGCTTACCCACATCCCTCTCCTGTGTTCTTCCCGCCCCCCCAATTGTTCATTGGTGCTTTCCTCATGGCTCCCATTTGTAGATATGCTGACTTGAATTTGGCTGAGTTGGATCAAAGAGACCAGAGTGGGCCACAGACCAAACCGGACCAAACCGTCATTGGCTGATACAGCTGGTCCCCATTGGAACCCAGGGTAATGCTTCCCAGGACTACTGCTATTTGTGTGAAGGGCAACGGGGATATAGCCACCTGGAGAGGCCATGACAGAGAGGTCATGTCATGAGCCCCTTCTGAGCCCTGTCTAAGAATCTGAAGACACACAGGTGTTTATGGGTTTAACCTAGCAGGGATTTTGAAGGCGAGCCCACCCTACGGCTTGAGCAGTAAAACAGAGTGGGTCTCAGGCATTAGGGGCCAGTCCCTGTCCTACCTAGGCTTGCCACAGGCTACTCTTTAGACCTTGGTTTTCTCATCTGCAGTTGGATGGTGAACATGTGACTGTCGGCTTCCTGATGGGTTCTGTTCCCCATTTAGTAACCATGAAGCCCTGATATTAGGGAGAAGAGACTAGCTTCAATACCATGTCCTCCGTGGTAGCCAGGGTCTTGTTATCTCATCGAAGGACTATTTGGCTCACTCTCTGAGACCCAGGTTCCCTGAAGCACACTTCTGACTTGTGCCTCCGTGAAAGTAAGGATCTGAGAGGACCACCACTAAGAAGCAGGTTTACGATGGATGTTCTCACCATGGTCAGCAGTATCTCCTTCCTCTCTGAGCCCAGGACTTGGATGAGCGCAGTGGTGCTAAGCCAAACTGTCTCTGGAATTTCTCACACTTTCTATTTTGTCACTGGATCATCCAGATATTTTCCCTAAAGACAACTGGCTTTCCCTGGGCTGCTTAGAAACTCGAATGGTAATTCTCTCAGGGGATCCTAGTCTTAGAGTTTCATGTCAGAATCAGATACCTTGAAATGTCGTTGTAAGAGTCACTGATCTACAGGAGAGTTACATTTGCCCTCACATCCCTCCAACCCCTCCCCCCCACAAGTGGGCAGCCAGAGGCCCACATGGCTTCTAATGTGCACATGTCTCTATCAGTCAGTAGGAAGAGTTCATCTTTCAAAGCCCAAGACTAGTCCATGTATAAGCAAGAGGAAGGGGCCTTCTTTTGAGACACCCATCTTACACTTTAGCAGGAAGTCAACAACATTTGGTTATCCAGTTGCGTGGTAGATGGAGCAGAGGGATCCACCCAGGCAGGAAAGCCAGGCTCTAGGGCCTTGGTAGCTACAGTACTCACGCGGTATGTGTGGGGAAGCCCATGGCCAGGAGGGGGTCCAGGAGTGAGGGGGTGCTGCGGCCCTTGAGCTTGTTGGAGACCTTGGCATAGAGCTGCGTCTCCCCTGCAGCCATGTCTTCCTGCTTGCTGTACAAGAGGCGCCTGCTCACTGTAAGGACTAGATAAAGTGAGAGAGGAGAAGGAGACAGGCTGAGGCTGTGAAGAAAAAAACCTCAGGCTTTTTTTTTTTTTTTTTGATCTCTCTGACACAAGTGAATATCCTGTTTGCACAATGATGGGGGCTTGAATTCTCCTTGCCGGTCCACAGCAATGTCTTCCAAGCCCACCCGTTTCCACAGTGGGGGTGATTGGGATCTGCTGTATGCTTGGGAAGCACTTGGGAGGAGGAATATCTGGGAGTGTGGGGGAAGGGAAGGGCAGAAGGGGGGAGCAGAACTCTGGAACAGGCTTCTCTTGTGGGTTCTGCCGGGCACACACCCTTGCCACCCTGGACCTTAGCCTCCATGTCTGCAGATTAAACACTGGTATTCACTCTATACTCTGCCCCTGCTTGCTTATAAAAACCTTTTAAAAACAAGATTTAATTGGCCAATTGTTTTTTTTTTTTTTTGAAGTAAGAACTTTTAAAATTCAGTGCTATGCTTGCAGCATGAGGAATTTCCATAAAGTGAGTAGATTCCCTGTCTCCCCCAAGATCAATGAAAACAGTAATGTAATTCCCACAGTATTTAAGTTTTATAACCCCCTCTCTAAAGGGACAGTTGGCAGTGTCTGGAGACATTTGTGGTTGTCAAAGCTCTGGGGGGGAGGGGCAACTAAGGGATGTCAACCACAGATGCCACAGGACCCAGGACTGTCTGTACAGAAAAGGGCGGTCTTGTCCAGTGTCAGCAATGCAGGTTAAAAAACCCTGTTCCAGAACTTTCCAGACCCTTACAAGCATCCATATCCCACCCTGCCTCTCTCTTCCTGTGGATATCCCCCTCCCCTACAAATCTCTTTTGTGCGTTAATTTCAAGCCTCATGTAACCAGAACACTGGAACACATGCTTTATCATGGCTGCTCTCTCCTGTCCTCCCCTTTCCTCTCCTCCCCCTCTCTTCCCTTCCCCCCTCCCCTCTGCTCTCCTCCCTTCCCCTCCGCTCCTCTCCCCTCCTCTCCCTCTTCCCCTCCTCTCCTCTCCCCCTCCCCTCCCTCTTCCCCTCCCCTCCCCTCCCTTGCCCTCTCCATCCCCTCCCCTCCCCTCATCTCCTCTCTCTTCTTTTTGTGTTGCCAGGAATTGAATCCAGAGCCCCATCCACGCTAGGCAACCGTTTGAACCCCTTAGCTCTTCCTGTCCTGATTCTTGCCTCCAAATGATGTCTCTGGGATTCACTCATGCTTTTGCTTGCTTGCAGTTCATTGCCATCCTGAGTAACATCCTACAAAATGGTGCCTGGTTCTTCCATCAACTTCTTTGCTGAAGTACATGTGGGCAGAGGGACAGTCTGCCCTCTGGCCAGAAGAGGATGAGAGGCTTGGCCTTTTTTTCAGTCCTCTGGTCTGTTTACAGAAGCATCTCAATTCCCCAACAAAGGACCACAATACCAGTGCTGTTTGACTCTAAACTTACTGGTCACAGAACAGCTTCTCTGGGGAAGTGTCTTCTTGTATCTCTCTGCTCATTCCTCTCTCCTGTCCCCCACCCTTTGGCTTGTTAGGTTTTTTTAATTTTTATTTATTTATTTATTTTTTAAATGACTCTGTGGAAGCTCTGGTTGGCATCTTCTGCATCCTGTTTGAGAAATCGCTGTTTATCTGCCCCAGTGAACATGGTCTCCGCCAGTTTGTTCTAGAAGTTTGTCTGTGGTTGTCATTCCTGTTGAGCTCAGAGTGGGTTAGTGTATGATACATCACTATACACTGTTACAATTGTGTATCGCAGGTACACAACCACTTTGTGAATGGTTCAAGGTGAGGCCAAAGGTTTTTTATTCTCCATTGACGAGATCAGCACTTGCCAGTGGATTGTCAGCTGTGGGATGGACAGATGTAGTTTGCTTCTGGCTCTGTCGAGTTCTCTTGTTGGATTTGTTCATTTGTATGTTCCTTTTTAAACCACTATGGTATGAGAGTGTGCTGATTTTGCGTCTGTGAGATTGTTCTCTGTTCTTAGCTCTTTTATGTAAAATCAAAGAGCTGTCTGCGTATGTACCACAGAGGGTACAGGTGACTCACATATATGTCAGTCAATTGTCAATAATCAGGCACTCCAACTCCACAGGAAGGGCTGCTGTTTCAGTAACAATACCAGGGAACTGCGCAGCATGTACGGAGTTAATTCAAAATGGATGACAGGCATGAATGTAAAATCTGATACTTTAAAACCTGTCAAAGGAAGCCTAGAGGAAAAACACATGTTCGGTTTTAGCTTATAAAACTTTCTTGGGGCATGACAGGAGTAACCCAGGATCTTCTATTCTTACACATCGGGCTTCATCAAAGTCGTAAAACGTCTGCTTTTTGAAAAGTACTATAAAGGAAATATAAGCCATAGCATGGGAAAAAACGTCCCCCGCCTACATACTTGGTCTGATACCCGAAATGTACAGTGTATGTATGTATTCTTACAGCTAATGAGAGAACCAGAAAACATGCTTAAAATCAGTAAAGTGTCTAACTGATATCTGATGGAGAAGAGCCGAGAGCGGTCATGAAAGATGTCCAACCTCATTCATCACTGAGAGATGTAGAAGAAGACCACAGCCTGATTCCACAGTCCCTGCTGGACTTGGAGCTAAAGTCAAAAGGACCAATAAAGTCAGGCTTCAACAAGGCAAGGGATCTCTTGAAACACTCATGCTTTTGGTGGGATTGTAATTCACCCAACTACTTTGGGAAACGCGTTGACGCAGTGTCTTATAAAAGGTCCACGTACATCTACGCCATGACTAATTCTGATTTTTAGATTTTACCAGGGGAAAGTGAAAATGTGTGGCCCCCACAAAAACTCATCTTTGAACTCCCACGGTGACTTTTACTCATTGGCGTCTCAAACTGGAAACGATCCGAATAGTCCAACTGTGAGCAGGCACACACAGCAGTTATGTGCTCAGGGTAGCTGTGCCCATCCACGGGAAGCACTACAGCCCTGCTTCCTGCAACACGAATGAACAGAAGAGCTCACTGTGCTGAGCGCCAGGGGCCAGACCCCATCACACTTTCGTATGGGTTTATTTAGATCACATGTAGACATATAGTTTCAAAGAGCAGATCAGTGGTTGCCTGAGACAGGGTGGGAAGGAGTTGTGGGCTGAGGGACCTGACTGAGTGGTGTCTACACAGGTATATATATATATATTTTTTAAATCCAGGACAGACAAACTGAGTGTTTAGAACAGACACATTTGACAGCCTGTCAATTAAGCCCCAATAAAACTGACCTTAGGAAATAAAAACAATACTAAAGATAACCAAAAGATGAATGCACTAATTGATTACTTTTGCCAGAAACAATCCGTGAGGTGAGACTGAATCTGCAGATCATTTGAGAGAGAATTGACATTTTAAGGGTAGCATATCTTTGATTCCATGAATATGGTATATCTCTCTGCTTAATTTCTCCTGGTACTAGTTAGTAGTTTTCAGTTTCTTTTCTTTTCTTTTTTCCTTCTTGCTCAGGCCCTAAGATTTATTATTATCATATGTGAGTACACTGTCGCTGTCTTCAGACACACCAGAAGAGGGCATCGGATCCCATTCCAGATGGTTGGGAGCCACCATGTGGGTGCTGGGAATTGAACTCAGGACCTCTGGAAGAGCAGCCAGTGCTCTTAACCACGGAGCCATCTCTCCAGCCCCAGTTTCTTTTCTTAATTAAGGAAAGAGTTTGTGTGTGTGTGTGTCTGTTGTGTACCTGTGGGTGCATGCATGCAATGGTCATATGTGGAGATCAGAGGGCAACTTGGTAGAGTTGCTTCTCCCTTGCCAGGAATCAAATTCAGGTTACCAGGCTTGTGTGACTAGCACTTTACCCACAGCGCTATCTTGCTGGCTCCTTCATTGATGCTTGTGATGCTATTATAAATGATATATATCATAGACAATATGTTTATACAATTTAAATACTAAATAAATTAAAATAAATAATAAAGTACGCACACATTAATTGAAATAAATAATAGAATAAATGAATAATACATAAAATAATTAAATTAATTGATATATTTATGTATATATATGTGTGTGTGTGTGTGTGTGTGTGTGTGTGTGTGAGATATAGGCTTTCATCATATAGCTAGGCTGGCTTTGAACTCATTAGACAGTTAAGTGTGACCTTGAACTCCCAATCCTTCTGCCTCTACCTTCCCAATCTGTGCATTCTAGTAGGGTACCACCATGCCTAGTTTTAAATGATATTTAATAATAATAATAATAATAATAATAATAATAAATAATATTTAATAATATTTAATATACATCTATATTTAATCTTTTTATGTGCATGGGTATTTGGCCTGCATGTGTGCATGTCTGTGCCCATGGAGACCAGAAGACCCCCCCCAACTATTCCAGTGCAGGCAAGATGGGCTTCTTGATGCTATGTCAATCTGGTTTCCTAAGATTGATTCGTAATAAATTAAGAGTCATAACACTCACACACAAACACACATATGATGTTTTAAATTGTCATGTTCCTTATTCTTAATTAAAATTTTTTATTTGTGTGTATGTGTCCACACACGTGTGAAGACGCCAGGAGAAGGTGTTCCGGATCCCCTGGAGCAGGAGTTGCAGGCAGTTGTGAGCCTTCTAACATGGGTCCTGGGGACCAGGCTCCATGCTCTGCAGGAGTAACAAATGCCCTTTGAAATCAGCTTCCCATATTTCCCAGCATGCAGTGCAGCGCTGTGGCTGTGAGCTCACACCTGACTCTGGATTTGCCCATTTTACAGATCGACAGTCTACACCCTTTGAGTCACGTTTCCCCACTTCCTTTCCCTCCACCCTAACCCCACTTCAACCATTTTATTCTCTGCCACATTCTTTCTTTTGCATATCCCACACCTAAGGGGTAGCGGGCAGTCTCTTTCTCCACCTGGCCTGTTTCCTTTGCCATGACAGACTCCAGAAGGATACTCATTCTCCCTTTCCTCTGAAGGCTCCAAGAGGAATTTCCCAGTCAACTTATTTATCTTGAATTTGAACGTTAGAAATAGACCAAGTTTGCTGCCGTCAAGGCAAAACTCGTCTCGAAGGGAATTAAGAGACGGTTTCATTGTGATTCAGCTGTGAGTCACATGGCTTCGAGTTACCCTGGGTGACAAGGCTTCACTGTGGAAATGTTACATGAACTTTTGATAGTCATAGAATAAAAGGCTGTCTAAATGAAGGCATTTTCAAACACCTTGCCAGGGACATCAGATAGATGGGTCACAGGAAAGTGGGGCTATCTCTTCTGTTAAGTCTCAGGTGCCATCTGATGCCATGCTTAGCCTCAGGGTTGGTAGAGCCACTGGTCAGCTGAATGACTGCCTTCTAATGGTTTTACTTGCTAGTTGAAGAGATGCTAGGTCAGGTAAAGAGGTGGGTGATAAATGACCATGAAGGGGATTAAAGACAGCCCGAGATGATTTGGATCTTGATCTGCAACATTCCAGCATGTGCAAGTGCATGTATACATGTGCACGTGCACACACATTACATCATACCTCATAAGTTGTAGTCAGTCTGTAAAAATCTTCAACACAAGTGAGGCTTTGTGAGGTGTGTGTGCCCAGGGGCTTCATTCCATATTACCCTGAGGAGAAAAAAGTAAATATGAGGTCTGATAAATAGCTCCATTCAAATATGGGTTTTCTCTTCCAAATAATAATTTTGAGCCGGTATGTTTATATCCATAATATTTTGAAATATGATATGTTTTGACTCATTTCTTTGTATTCCCAGAACTTGAAGCCAGGGCTACAGAATGGTGAGTTTGAGGCTAGCCTGGGCTATGCAATGTGATGTTGACTCATAAAATGGAAGGAAGGAAGAAAAGGGGAAGAGGGAAGAGAAAGCTCATTCACATTAGCCAGGAAATCCTATAGCTGAGTTATTTCTTTCCTTATACCTTAAAAAAAAAGTTGCCTTTCCAGTCAGTCACAGGAAAGAAACCATCCTGACAGTTCCTCTGCAAAGTTTGCAGGAGTGAACAGACTTATATGCAAATTATGCTGAGGGGGGCGGAGACCCATCTGACCTGCATCTTGCATGCTGTTGGCTCTGTTAGTGGAGCGTTCATTCAACACTTAGGTTCACAATTGGCTCTTCCTGGTCCTGGTCACTGTGGGGGCCATGGCAAAACATTCTAGATGATCATCTAAGAGACTCCAATCCACAGAAAGAAAAGAGCTTGAAGAGCTAAGTCTCCTGTGCTTGTCTCAAGAAATGTTCGTCTGGGTTGGGAGAGTAGTCAGAGATAAGAAAGGACCTGCAAGAACGGGGGTGGGGGGGGGGGGCAGATTTCAAGTGAATCTAGACATTAAAGGGTGGGGTAGGTGGAGGCAGGCAGCACCCTCCCCCCACACCCCCCCCCCCTCAGGTCTCACTACTCGTGAACTGGTCTAGAACCTGTCCTGTAGCCCATTGGCCTCAAACTCATGATCCTCCTGCTTCAGCATCTGGAGAAAGCACACGGCTTCCAAACACTTCTTCAGCCATTGCCATCAGCAGTCCTCTGAGCAGTCAGCACAGAGTGTAGCCACTGAGGCTCACGCCTGCTGCAACCTGGCTCGAACCCTGTGTGTCCACCCATCGACCAGAACCTAACAGGTCTGTTCTGCTGAGCTCTCTCTGTCCTCAGTCTGCCTGTCTATCAGACAGGAAGCAAACTGGAATCCTTTCTGACATTGCAGCTTCTCTGAGTGGCTCATCGGACTCCCTTGCTTCCTCTGGCTCCAGGCATGGGATTTTCCCAGGGTGCACCCTCTCTCCTGGCTTTGAAGTCATGGTCTCCTACATGAACAACCTAAACCTTATTTCACAGGACAAATGCTGTCCTGTCCTGAGGTCTCTGCTTCCCAGAGGATATCCTCTACACTATCTTCATCTCTTCCAGCACTTTGTATGGCCCAAGGCCACATAGTCGAACACAGATGCGCAGAGCACATAGAGACCCTTGTGCCATAGACCTCCAAGTCTCTGTGCAGTGCATGGCATCCTCCAGTCTCCATCTTTTGTCCTCGGGTTAGCTGTAGGACTCAACCAAGGCTTAGTCACCTGGGTGGATGGCACTGCCCAACAAACATGCTGACCTGCCCTTCTGTGGGGCTGGCTGTCTGCTTGGCACTGGGTATGGCCCTGCTGTTCACTTTTTGAACAAAAGGAGTATGCTTGGGCCTTACATTCTTCTGTGACGCTATAATTCTGCCTTTGCTCATTTACAAGCTGCTCTCTCTATCTCTGTGTCCTTACTACCAGGGCTACCTGATAGTCACATTCAGATTGAGTTACAGAGGCGCCACGGTGATGCCGTTGGCCTCAGTGACGGAGTCGGCAAGGCTGAGTGACTTGGTAGAAATATTTCCCTACTGGACTCCCCTTTGCCAGCTGTTTACTCTCTTGCTCGTTTTTTATAATGAAAAAGGAAATTAGTCCTGCTTCCAAGGATGATGGCGGCTCCAGAAATGGTAAGTAAGGGATCTGAGGGAGGGAGTGCTCCCAGGATTCACTCTGAGGAGCTAACCAGCTTCCCCATTTGGGACCTGCCAACTGTGGCCTGCTCGGGAGAGGACACTCCCCCAAAGCATAAAAATCATATTTTCCAGAAGCTTAGAGTTTACTAATATTGTAAACAAAACAAAACAAAGACAAGGTTAGTTTTTAATGGTGAGTAGCTCCATCTGGAATGCGAATAAACAAAACAGGTAGCCAGGAAGGAAGCAGACATAGATTCATTATTGGCTCTCTTGCCAGCCTTTTTGAAGAGGGCTCTGTGGACCTCAGCCTTGGTGGAAGCAGATTCCTAGAGCATCTTGGCTGTGCACTTGGGAGGAAGACCTGGGGCTCACCTGGGAGCACCCTACATCTCTGTGCTTGCTCAGACCTCTCCAGAAGGTCTCTATTGTAGGAAAACAGAGCCCTGTGTGGGTTTGGCCCTAGGTGGAGGCTCCCAGCCACTCTTCACTTGGCTGGGTGGCCTGGGTCCCCAGGGTTCGGATACTTTCATTTTCAATTAGGTCATGCTTGCACGAGCCAGGAAAGGGCTGTGTTTGTGGGCCGCTACTAACAGTGTGCCGGCACCCATTCTCAGGTGCTACCTACGTTTCGGGACACACAAATTGAGTATCGGAACATCTTATGTCTATGACAGGTAAATCCTATGATTAGAAAGAAAAATCAAAATGTTGGACAGAGGAGGACTGTCTCATTCTGAAGGGGGCACGGTTTTCTAAGGAACAACACAGGGGCTTATCTCTAAAAGTGCCTCTTGATTAGTTTTAAGATTGGCTTCCACAGAGGAAGCTGTCGCTGTTACTTGAAAAGAATTAAAATTCCGTTTTTTTTGTCAGCTCTAGAAGGCACACTGCCATTTACCTTGGTCTAGAGAAAGTTGTGTTCTCAGTAGACAGATATTTGCGACAAACCCACGGCGGGTGGGCTTCGTGTACAAATGAAAGGATTTAAAATGGGACAGAGGCACCAGGCCCACGATTTCCACAGGGACCAACCCTGCTCACCCCTGGCTAAGCAGGTGGAGGTGGAGCCAGAACCCAACATCAGAGGCCCTGAGATAGTCACCATGGGGGAGAACGACCCTCCGGCAGCCGAAACCTCCTTCTCCTTCCGATCACTCTTTGGCTTGGATGACTTGAAAATAAGTCCTGTGGCACCAGGTAGGTGGGCCTTTGGGATGTCGGCCTTTTGCAGAAGGGATGAATATGGTCAAGTGTCTGGGGTTGGGGTGGGGGGAACCCCTCGTACAGTCTCTCACTCTCCTACTCTGTCTCTTTCTCTCTCCCACCTCCCTCTGTCTTTCTCTATTCCCGTCCACTTCCTTCTCTACAGTATTGGGGATTGAACTGCGTCTTACACATACTAGATAGGCAATCTGGGACTTTGCTATGACTCCCACCCTTTCTGGGTATCTTTCCATCACTGGCTGGACACTTTTCCTGATCTTGCAGAACCCCACAGAGTTTCAGGGTGCTAAAGAGGAGCCCCTTCGGCTCAGGCACTTGCTAAGTCTCTGCAGGCAGTGTGTACGGGTGTGCATGCATTTGTGTTTAAGCTCCTTTCCTGGGGGGTGGGGTCTTCAGAGACCCAAACTCCACAGTAGCCCTGGTTCACTCAGAAGAAGGTCAAATCCTGGCCAGGAAAATTTTGAGCCCTCCAGGGGCTTAGAAACTGTGATCACCACCCTTCTAGAAAATTCAGGAGAGCTTTACATCACCAAAGGTTAAGTGCCGGGTTAGAATGAGTTGTCCAGCCATCCAAAGAAGGAAAGCTAGTTTTGAGTCACATTCCTATACAGGAAGCATTCCCCGCCTGATGTCTGCTGCTATGCGGTCTTTGTGCAGAGAGCTACTCTGTAGCATGTTGGTCCTAAGAGCAGGGCCCATGAGCAATGGGAATGATGAGCCCTGGGACTGGGTAGAGGTGGGAACTTGGGAGAGTTTAGGCTATAGCTCTGAACAATGTGTATCTGGGACCGCCGAAGGATTCCTTTTAAGCCATCTGGGCTGCTGACAGTATGGAAGACAAGGTAGAAGTAGGTATTGGAAAGATCCCCTGGGTCTATCCGGTGTGCGCTTCTGGAACGCCAAGGCTTTACTGATGCCCTTTGATTGGCTGTTCAGACTGCTTCCTGTTTGCCATGTTCCTGAATGCCATCCTCTACAGGGTGTGTGGAGACAGGAATCTGTATACCCACAAGGATACATTTCTGGAAGTGACATTACTGGGTCAAGAACTGTATCTGCTTTTAAGCTGTGTAGATACATCACTGATCTCACAAAAACGGGAAGCAAACGTGACTGGCTCCCTGCCCTGTGCCATGTAAAAAGCCGGCCATCCTTCCCACCCTGAGCACTGGTGGGTGTGGTCATAGCAAAGTCATGGTGATGTTAGGACGGCTTTAAGTCCATTTTTGTTTGTTTGTTCATTTCCAGGGAGGCTGGGAGGTTTTCTCGCTTGTCAGTTCTTGTGGGGCCTCTCTAGAGAGATACATTTTATACAATGTCCCAGGTGTCCTAGCTTGGTTTCTATTGCTGTGGTAAACACCATGGCCAGAAGCAACCTGGAGAGGAAAGGGTTAGATCAGCTTTGCGGCTTAAAGTCTGTCATCCACGCAAGTCAGGGCAGGAAATCAAGCAGGGCAGGAAGCTGGAGGCAGGAGCTGAAGGAGAAGCTGTGGAGGGGTGTGGCTTACTGGCTTGTTCTGCCCATGTTCTTACCATTTAAGACCAACTGCCCTGGAGTGATACCATCCACAATGAGCTGAGCTCACCCATGTCCATCAAGGACAGGGATTTGTCACTCCCTGAACAGCAGGTGACCTAATCACCTTTGTCACTGCCAGCCCCTTCCCCAGAGGGTACTGCACAGATAGGTAGTTCCCACTAGAGATGAAGATTCCAGAGTCTGAGAATCCCCGTATTTGAGAGTGTCAAGCAGACCTGTGACAGCTCTGATTTGGAAGCAGAAATTTACTAATCTGGGCATTCTGCTACTAGACAGCCTCATATGGGGGATGGGGGAGTGGGACAAGCCACCTATATGGTGGCCTCTGCCCACATGTGGCGAATGGCCTGGAACAAAGGCTGAGGGTGGCTCTGTAGGGGAAGAGCCACCGTGGGGTGGTTTGAGAGAACCCAGTACCCTTCTTGCTTTAAGCACATGGTATAAAATCTCCATGTCCCGTTCCCCTTGGGACCTGGGACTTCCTTCAACTGTTCTCCCAGGGCTGCTGGGACAACATGCCACAGCTGGGTGGCTCAGTCAACGGTTTTCTTGTCTTCTTTTTTGGGAGCCAGAAGTCTGAGAGCCCTGATGCCAGTAAGGCCCCATTGCCGGGGATGCACACAGGAAGCTCCATGCCTGTGCAGATTCGGGCCTTTGGCCAATAGCGTTTGGGGTTCCTTGAATTGTGGACATATCGCTCTGCCTTCTGCCTTCATCTGCCTGTGGATGTCTAGGCTCTTAGCCTCTTATCTTTCTTCTACGAATGTCTGTGTTAAAACTTCCCCCTCCCCGAGGACACCAAGGCGCCAAGGGCTCCCGGTGAGGATACTTTTCAGCCTACAGCAATGTTTTCCTAAGCTGGGGCTGAGAGCCGAGTGAACAAGACTGACCCAGACAACGTGATCATTCATCTAACGTCAGCTGCCTTTGGGCCTGCACTTTCTCTGCACAGAGGCTAAAATTTAAGTTTCCCGTCACTCAGAACTGATGCTCCCTGGCTCCCCCACACCCCCGTCCCTCTGGTTCTTAGATGGAGATGCAGTGGCCGCTCAGATCCTGTCCCTTCTGCCCTTGAAGTTTTTTCCGATCATCGTCATCGGGATCATTGCCTTGATACTGGCGCTGGCCATCGGCCTGGGCAGTGAGTAGCATCTATTATTTAGTAGGCGCTCGATTACCTGTTCTGGCATTTAAACTTGCATGAGACCCCCACCCCCGCCCTCTTGTCCGTACTTGCTGCTGCCTGGTCTTAATTACTGGTGGCTGGTGTCCTTTAGGTTTGATGGCTATGGGTCTGATCATCCTGTGTGAATGTCAAACCAGTGTAGGAATAGGCAGGGGCCGCTGGCTGTGCTCCAGGCTCTGCCACCAGGGTACCTGACCGGTTAGAATTACTCAAAGGTAGCAGGTGAAACAGGACTCTGGGATGGGAAGGGGGAGACTGGGGTGGTACAGACAAAGCCTTCCATTCAAGTCACACCACGAGCATCAGCTATTTTTATAGGGAGGTATGCAGGGCTTTTGAGAAAGTGGGTCATGGGGAGGAAGGGGCTCTCTTAGAGTCTGTAGGTTCTCATTTTCTCCTTCAGGTAACTGCAGCACAGGGTGGCTTTGGCCTCTTGCTCAGCTGTGTGTTCCACAGTTCCTTGGCTCCAGGCTCGGAAGGAAACAGGGCGGTTAAGCGGTCTCAGTTGGGGCTCTTGCTGGGCCAGCTTAGTGCCTTGGCCTCAGCCATGCAGTTTCGTCCCCGCCTTTGAATCCCTGAGTCTGAATGCACCCTATCTTGTGATTCCTGGAGGTAGTGATACTGTGGTTGTGGCAGTTCCACCCCTTGGAGTTCAGGACAGACGCTAGGGCGGAAGGAAATAGGCTGTTGTGGAGTTTCAATGCAGGTTTCATTATTGATGGGCAACTTCAAGTGGCAGATTCGGTGCTGAGCACCAAATGGGCCACTTGCTGGCATTCTCCCATCCCCTCCCTTTCCCCAGTCCACTTCGACTGCTCTGGGAAATACAGGTGTCACTCATCTTTCAAGTGTATTGAGCTGACAGCTCGATGCGACGGGGTCTCCGACTGCAAGGACGGGGAGGATGAGTACCGTTGTGGTGAGTAGCGCCAGTTCACAGAAGGAAGTCACAGAGAGTGAACACAAGCCAGTGCTTGCCCTTCTTGTCCGATGATCCCCAGGCATAGCCAGCGTCGTGCCCTGTCCCCAGCTGGGATGTTCTTGGATACATGTTTCTATCCAGTTGGGGGACCAGACAGACTCTGAGTTGAGGGTGGGTGGGACCCAGGGTACAAGCCATGGGAACCGCAGCATCTTGTGGGGGGAGGGGCTGTGGGTGGGAACAGATCAGGTTAGAAGAGAGGGTGGGTGGAGCAAGCGTGGCTGTCCAGCCTCTGCCTGGCTGAGAGCCTGTTCAGGTAATCATTGCCCTTCCCCCCATGCCTGGCCAGTGCGCGTGAGCGGCCAAAGAGCTGCGCTCCAAGTGTTCACGGCGGCTGCATGGAGGACCGTGTGCTCCGATGACTGGAAAAGTCACTATGCTAAGATTGCCTGTGCCCAGCTGGGGTTTCCCAGGTGAGTCAAGGCCAAATGGCAAGGATGACAGAGTAGAGGCAGTTTGCTACGAGACAGTCCAGAGCTCTCTAGATGCTTTGATGAGTCACACTCCCTTCTTATAGTAACCTTGAGGCACGGGGTACCGCGCCTCACAGGGAGCAAGACGAGGCCCACCCAGCTAGGTGACTCCAGGTCACACAGAACATCATATTTGAAGGGAATTCTCAGGGATAGGCCAGTACCTTAGATGCCAAAGCCATTTAGACATTTGGAGTTAGGCCTGGAGCTGGGGCTCAATTGGTAGAGCATAGCCAGATTAGAGTCATGGGTTCTGTTCCAGTGTGTGACAATCAGGCATGGTGACACGGGTAATTCCTGTACGGGGAGGCAGAGGCAGTAGCAAAGAGAGTTCCAGCTTGAGCTGAGAAGTGAGTTCCTGTCCAAAAAAAGACAGATAGACAGACAGCAACGTCTGAGTGGAAAAAGAAATACTCTGGCTTGATGCTTTGCAGCTTAAAGAGCAGATGTTGGGAGACTTGCACCGGCTCCTGCTGGGCACATCCATGTCTGCACACACATCTTCAAGAGCCCCAGAGGATGCGATTATTCAAAACACCCTTAGCCCCAGGAGACCATCTAAGACAGCATCTTTCCAAACTTCAGGGGTGGGAGTCAGCTGCTGGAAACACTGCAGCAGCATGCTTTTGCCCAACCGAGGGCCCCCTCACCTTCACGGCCATCGCTACCGACTCCTGACCCCTACCTTGCTTCCCTGGAGACCATCGATATTGTAGGTCACATTTACCACAGGCAGATTCCCAAGTTCCTACACTCGTCTTAGGAACTGAGCAAGATCGACGGTCACAAACTCAGAAGTATAGCCTAGTTTGTTTTGTAACCCAGGAGGCAGGGCCCTCCAAACTACATGGCTACACACACCTTCTGTCCAGAATCTAAGTTAGTGGGATCCTAAGTGCCCCGTAGCTGAGGCTCCCCCAGGCCTGCCTTCCTCTGAACGCCATGCCTGCCTGGGTTCTGAAACCAGCTGCAAATGAAATTCAGCGACAGCTGCGAAGGTTACTAAGAGACAATGTCGAGAATTATGTAGCTTGACTCCTTAAAGAAGATTCAAACCGCACAAACCCACTCACGCACGTACGTACATACGTACGTACTACATTCATATGCACGCATGCTTGCACAAGCCAGTTGGCTCAAATTCCCGTGTAGATTCAGGCCAGTCTTGTGAGGCGTGCTACATTTTCTCTCTTAGAATAGGTAATAAGCCTCCACCTTAAAAGGTTGTGGGAGCTCTGTAGTCATTAGGGTGTAGGAGTGACCATGGCTGTGGTGGTGGTCGCTGCAGCTTTGAGGTGACCTGTGGGCTCCGGTTTGTGACACTGTGATTCCCTCTGCCTAGCTCATCGCTCTGCCCATCTCCCCATGACCCAGCATCCCAGCAAAAGCAGCCTCCCCCAGGAGGAAATACCTGGCTGATATCTGGATGCTATTTTCTTCAAACCCATGCCTTGCTGAGCACTGCACCGCACTTACATGAGTCTGGGTGGCATTAACAGCATTCGGGTGCTATGCTGGGTGACAAACTGCTGGGTTAGTGAGAAAGTGGCCACCTGCAGTACACTCTGCTCCTCACCTTCCTTGGGGACTCCCTAAATTCTTTATTCCCACCCCCCTCTATTGCTGGGTTTGTGCTCAGTCGTTTCACCCCATTCTAGTTTCTTTAAATCTCTCTTCTGCACCATGGCTGTGCATACCCGTTTCCTGGCATTGAGCTCATTCGCTTGGTCCCAGGGTCCTTAAGCCACTGTCTTCTATGATGGTGTTAGGCAAAGTGGAACAGGCTCTCAAATGTCCCCTTCCCCCTTCCCCTCAGGAGCTAAACAACTAGCTGCTTCCCCTGAGGCAACCAAATCAAGAGCATCAGGGTGGGGTGGGCAGAGACCTCTTAACTGTGGCAGGAAGTGGTCTTTGTGGCTGGAGCTGGGTGGGTGGTCATGCCAGGCTGGTAGGTGGACTGTGGGTCAGCAATCGGGTCCCCAGGCCACCACTAAGGTGGAATGCCTGGCTAAGGTGTGGGCATTTTATCAGGAAAATGAAGCCTCTGGTGACTTGGGGAGGACCAAATGAGGTCCCCAAAGCTTGTAACCTGGTGAGCGGGGATGGGTGACTGAGATATCAGTCACCATGACTGTGGGGGCCGGGTTTCCAATGTGCCTGCAGCTATGTGAGCTCAGACCACCTCAGAGTGGATGCGCTGGAGGAGCAGTTACAGGGCGACTTTGTGTCCATCAATCACCTCTTGCCAGATGACAAGGTGACTGCGTTACACCACTCTGTGTACATGAGGTAAGCGGTTAGACAGAGGATACTGCTGTCCACACCGGGGCCAGGCCACAGACTGGGCTTGTGAAGCTGAGGTGCACTCAGTGAGGGGAAAGAATGTCACCTCCACAAGCAAGGGTGGAGCTCACTGCTATAGAGTGGTCGTGCAGAAGCTGGGGTGCAGGGATGCTATCAGGTCATCGCTGTGCCTGCCTCACAGCAGGGAGGCGTGTGTGTGTGTGTGTGTGTGTGTATGTGTGTGTGTGGTGGGAGTGTGTGTCTATGTGTGTTTATAATGTGTATGTGTGGTGGAATATGTGTGTACATGTGTGTATATATATATGTGTATGTATACATGTGTGTGTGTGATGTGGTATTGACTGTGTATGTATGTGTGTACGTATATATGTAGATGTGTATGTATTTGTATATGTTTGTATGCATATGTGTGTATATGTATGTGTGAGTACATATATGTATGTATGCATGTGTATGTGTATGTATGTGTATGCATGCATGTGTGGGGGTGGGGGTGTGTATATATGCATGTGTTTGTGATGTGTGTGTATGTGTATGAATGTATATATGTGTGTGTATGTAAGTGTGTGTTTATGTGTGTGGGTATGTCTATATATGTATATATGTGTGGTGTATGTGATATATGTGTATGTCTGTGTGAGATATGTGTATGTCTGTGTGATATATGTGTATGCGTGTGTGACATATGTGTATGCGTATGTGATATATGTGTATGCATGTGTGATATATGTGTATGTAGGTGTGATATATGTGTATGTATGTGTTTGTATATGTATGTATATATGCATGTATGTGTGTGTACATATGTGAGTGTGTGAGTTTGAGGTATGTATATATGTGTGAACGTTTGTGATATAAACAAAGAAAGAAGCACGGAAGGGAAGAAGCATCCTTTGCAAAGCATATCCACCTTCACCAGTTGCTCCCAACCCCCAAAACTCTGGGGAAAAAAAACCAGGTTCCCTTAGCAACCATCAGTTCTCCAGCTCCGAGAGAGCTCCCCACGGCTCAGGCTAAAGTAAGGAGCAAATGCCACAGGTGCTCTGAAGCCAGGCTTTCCTCTCACATCCAGGCCAAAGATTGATGTGTGTGACCTCTGCTCTAAAAACAGCAGCTTGCTGGCTTGCCCATGATCTGTTTCTTTCCACTGCAGGGAAGGCTGCACCTCAGGCCATGTGGTCACCTTGAAGTGCTCAGGTAAGCATCTGAATATGTAGGGAGCCATATGGAAGACTGCATGGATGGAGTCACAGCCCCCATTGGGGACAGCTCAAGACCCCTTCTCCTGGATGCTAGTGTGGGGCCAGGTACCAGGAGGTCCTTGCCATCGGGGACACTGTTGATGGGCAGGGTGACCATGCATGCTCTCTATACTAGCAGCTTTTCTACTGACTCCTACAAACCCCACCTACCCCCGAGTCTTCTGTACCCCAGCTCCGGCTTTGGCAGTATTGTGAGCTCTGGGGAGGGGGCAGGGCTTTTGCTGGGGTGCTGACATTTCCTCCTGAGAAGGGCACAGCATTTACCCATAACCCCTTGTTTTTCCGTAGCCTGTGGCATGAGAACCGGTTATAGTCCCCGAATTGTGGGTGGAAACGTGTCCTCGCTCACTCAGTGGCCCTGGCAGGTCAGCCTCCAGTTCCAGGGGTACCACCTATGCGGGGGCTCCATCATCACCCCGCTGTGGATCGTCACTGCTGCGCACTGTGTTTACGAGTGAGTGCTTGGGCTTGCATCTGTGGCTTCTGCTCTCCCCCAGAGCCTTGTCTAGTGCTGGGTCAGACAGAGATGGGGTGATCTGGAGGTGAGGGCAAGTCCAGAAAGCCATGTGCCTTACAGTGGACCTGTCTCTGTGTCTGAGAGTGACGTGAGCTGGGCTGGCACAGGAAAGGTAGAAAAAGGAGAGAAACTCAAGGCAGAATAAGACCCATTGAGGTACTAGGCCTTCTTGTAGCTCACTACTCTCAACCATGGTATCGTGTGTGGAAGTGCAGGAAACCCAAAGAACACTGAGCCCCCATGAAGCTGTGTCTGTCAGGAGTTTAGAAGTCCCAGAAAGCATCTTAGACCAGTGGCTGATTCTGTTTTCATCTCCCGGTTTGGTTACTGTCAATGGAGAAAGGCCTCTGCAGAGAGCAACATTAGCCCAGGTCTCAAGTGCATATCTCTTGGGTGTCACAAAGAGAATGACCTGTCTAGGATTTACATGTGTGGTCCGTGTTCCTGAAGGACTTGGGAGTGTGGTCTATGTGGGGCACAGATATGTAGGGCATTGGGCCATCTCCCACCTGGTGACATCTCTCACCGTTTCCCTGGGCTCTTACGACACTAGAGCTCAACAGGGGCTGGGTTTCTCCTGAGATTCACTTCTCAGTTTGTGCTTTTCAGCCTGTACCACCCCAAGTCCTGGACTGTCCAGGTGGGTCTTGTGTCCCTGATGGACAGTCCTGTGCCCTCCCATCTGGTGGAGAAAATCATCTACCACAGCAAGTATAAGCCAAAGCGACTGGGCAACGACATCGCCCTCATGAAGCTGTCCGAGCCACTCACCTTTGACGGTATGTTTAGGCCTTTGCACCCTGCATTTGCTTTTAGCTTGTTTCAAGAGCTTGCCTGCTGAGACATTGTTAGAATGACTGCTTTACAATCCTTGCTTGAAAATTCCAAAATCTGATTCAGCTGGATGTCGTCGCAGGAGCATGGCATTTGCTCATTAAAGGTGTGTGTGCGTGCATGTGCACATGAGTGCATATATGTGTGCATGAACATAGAGGCCGGAGGTCAATCTTGAATGTCATTCCTTAGGGACCATCCATCTTGCTTTTTGGGGGGCAGGGTCTCTTACTGATCTAGAGTTGCCTAATAGGTTGACTGGCCAAGAAGTCCCAGGGACCTTTCTGCCTCTACCTCCTCAGTACTGGGTAACAGGCTCAATGCAATGACAACTGACTTTTCACATGGGTGTCATTTATCAAACTCAGGTGTCCATGCCTGTGCAGCAAGCCCTCTGCCAGCTGAGCCACCTTCCAACCCCAAATTAGGTGTTTTCAATCTGAGCATGTTAGGAGACGGAGTCCTTGCTCAAGACGTCAGCCTGTTACCTTCTTTAGATTTGGGTTGTCGACCTTAGCTGTCCCTCTAGTGCCAATTCAATCTCACAGCCTTCCAGTTCTGCTCTGGTCTCTCCTTCCAGTGCCAGCTGCAGATAGGAAGAGCCAGGCTACTTGGTACCTCTAGGTGGTGGAAGAGAGTCACTTGTCCTCAGAGACCCAGAGGGATAACACTTTGCTGTCCTGGGTTTTGCTGCTTGGAGCCTCTTGTAGGGCATTCCCAGTGGAAAGAGCAGAGTCCCAGACTGGGGCAGCTTGAGGGCTTGCAAAGAGCCTCCCTCTTCCTCACCATCTGGAAGGTTCTAGGCATCCTCAGCTCCCTGGGCTTTCTTAGAACCGACCTCTCTCTCTCTCTCCTCTTCCCTCGGGTTCTCATCTATGAGTTCCAAGTCAGGCCTCTGGTGGTTAATAGAATCCCACACCCCCCGGAGTCAGCCCCGCTAGAACTCTCAAAATTCACAAAGCACAAAGCAGGAGGAATGTTGCCGGAAGAAAAAGTCCTGACCATCTCAAGGATGAGCACTCCAGAGGGCCGGCAGGGCTGTTTTCAAGGTAGACTCCCATTCTCGGCAGCGAACCTGTCTGATTTCAAGAGCAACAGAGAGAAAAGCTGCTTTGGTGGGGGTAGGGCCTGCTGCTTGCTAATTAGTGTTGGCGATATTGATTCTAGAAAGGGAGGTGTCTGTAGTATACTTGGCTAAAGAGTTAAATAGTTAAATATGTCTCTACCCTTCTCTGATTTTCCATGATTACCATGCAAGAGGGGGGGGGGGCGTCTCAAGTGCTGCTCACATAGAAGCCCTGGGCATATGCAGCTTCTTGGCTTTGCTAGGGCATCAGTGTCACAGCCTAGATATAGACCGGCTGTCACCACAAACATTTAACATCTGGTCTAGGAGTGACCGACCAACTGTGGCCCAAGGGCCAGCCACGTGTGACCCAGTGTACATTTAAGCAAGTAAAATCTTGTCATAAATCCATCAGCCCTCTTTTGTGTGTGTCTCCTGCGGCTCCAGCAACCATGATGAGGTCCACATAGCCCACGAGCTTGAACTATGTACTGTCTATTGTCCAGCCTTTTACAACCAGGTTTTGCTGCTGGGCTCTGGACTCCTGCCACTGCCTAGGGCTACATCTGGGAGATGAGTGGGCGTGGCTTCCAATCTGAGCTAGCTCAATGACCAAGGCCCCACTGCTCCAAGGGGGTGGTTTCAGAGACCTGAACACAAGGTCAGTTGATTTCTGGGACAGTGGCGTCAGGGACTTCACCTCATTGTGCCCCTTCTAACAGAGACCATCCAGCCCATCTGTCTGCCCAACTCTGAAGAGAACTTTCCTGACGGGAAATTGTGCTGGACCTCAGGATGGGGAGCCACAGAGGACGGAGGTCAGTGGTCTGAAGCCAGATGCTGGGAGGGTCCCCTCAGGATGCTAGGAGGTCCCAGCTCAGGGTTAGGGTGGGCTGACTGTTCACAGCAGCAGTCTACTGAGTAGCTGTGGGCCACCTCAGTGTCACCCCTCTTTGGACAGTGTGAAGTTTTAAGGCTTCATGGAGAAATGAGCTATGGGGGGGGGGGGAAGTGTGGGTACTCTTCCATGGCAAGGCCTCTGCCCACCCCTCCTTCCTGCCCCTTCTCATTCCACTGAAGCAAGTGTCTGAAGCATACCTTGATGAGCCCTCACGCTTGTACCAACAGGCAGGTACAAGATGAAGAAGTCTTACCTGAGAGAGCTGGCACTGTGTGTTCTTTTCTCCTATGAGCTTGCAATAGAAGGCACTTCCTCTGCTTTGATAGTGGTAATACTGTCAGTGATGGTTGCATCATGTACTTTCCGGGGACATCTGTGTCCCTTGCTTCGAGGAACAGTGCTGGCACGGTCTCTCCAGCAATGGCTTTCCTTTGTGCATTTTCTAGGCACAGGCTAGCCTGATGTCACTAGCAAACTACCGTGGGCTGGATGGCTCAAAAAGCTCAAAAGGGCAGACTTGAGTCCTCCCATATTTCTGAAGACTGAGGTCAAGATGTCTGCAGGCCTCAGGTGGGGTCTGTCCCAGCATCTCTCCAGTGTCTGGTGACTCTAGCTATCCTCAGTGTTCCTTGGCTGGCTGATGTGTCAACCCAGTCCCAATGTCTAGGTGGTTGTTTGATTTTTGATTTGTTTTTCTTCTCTAATGTGAGTTCTGGGTATCGAATCTATCATATTCCAAGTTGATCAGTCTCCTTGACCCCTGACCCCATGACATCAGTTGTCAGATTTAGAGTCTGCCCTAAGTGCAAGATGACCCCACCTCCAGATTGTACTTGATCATACTTTAGCAGTCTCTGCTCCCAACAAGGTCACCTGCCTTGGTTACAGGCAGGCAAACAAGAAGGAGGATATAATTCGACCGATGAAGGAAGCCCAGTGTTTTCCTTTGGAGACATGTCCATACGGGGTCTCACTGCAGCCCAAGCTGACCTGGAACTCTGTAGCCCAGGCTGGCCACGAGCTTCACAGCAAGCCTCCTGCCTCAGCCTCTCAAACTCCAGGATTCAATGCCCACATTGTTTATTACCTTCCCAGAATAGGTCAGAAGTCACCAGCCAGCCTCAGGGGTCACTGGTGCTTTCGGCTGGTTTCTCAGTTGTCTCTGAGGATGATGATAGCTGTTGTCCTTTGCTCCTATACTCCTGGGCCCATGGCCTCATTCTCATCTTAGAGGTCAATGGGCTGATCTGACTCTAAGTTTCTCCGATGTCACCCTTTTCAAGTCGTTGATACGTCCTTGTAATTTTAATGAGTTTGCCAGCATCATCCAGGCTATCTCACAACTATAACCTTAACCACAGGTGGTCCAGGGGCCACGCGTGTATTTGAAGGGACATGTTACTGCTGACTGCATCCAGCTCTGTCCAGATGTGGGCGGCCTTCGGGGCCTCAGTTTCCCTTTTGTAATGTGGCTTGACTGGCATGGGTCCAGGGCTTGGTTGGCTGTGGGACAGCACACTGAGCAGGGGACACTCTGGGTGACGTGGGCTCTGTGACCGTTGGCTGTTCCAGCTAGACCAGTAGACCTGGTCTTTGCTGTGACTGCTTCATGTCAGTGGCATGTCCCATGTCCCCTGGTCTCTGTTCTCTAAGCCGGGCTCCCTCTCACTACGCATTTCTCACATTACTTTGAGGCAGGTGACGCCTCCCCTGTCCTGAACCATGCTGCGGTCCCTTTAATTTCAAACAAGATCTGCAACCACAGGGATGTGTATGGCGGTATCATCTCTCCCTCCATGCTCTGTGCAGGCTACCTGAAGGGCGGTGTGGACAGCTGCCAGGTAAAGGACTTCCAGTAACCCTTGGGGCCATGGCAAGAGGCAAGGGTCCAGTTTAGCGACCCAGCCCATGGGACAGGCCCCTGCCAGCTTCAACGGGACGGAACAAAAAGCAAATTTACATGGCACAAAGAAGAGATTTGCTTAAGATATCCCTTGGCTTTCTTGGTGGCCCAGCCTGTGTTTACCCAGGTTCCCAGTCCTTCAAGGCACACAGGGTGTGGCCTTTCCTCATCCTCTCTAGACTGATTCTCAGTGTGAAAGGGGTACTGTGAGCTGATGAAGCTGGGCTTGCAAAAGCCATGGTGAATGAGACTCAGTACTACCTGTGGAAACAGTGAGTTAGGTCTGGCTCACGCAGACTCCCTCTCTTCCAGACCCCTGGGCTACACAGGCCACCCTTGACCTTTACAGTTTAGTCTTTAGGATCTGAAGGGAGACACAGCTGGAGGGAAACTTTCCCACACAGTCAAGTCACCTCTTGAGAGCAGCCGAGTCCATTCTAGAAGTATACGGGGAGAGGCGTGCACATGGTTCACCCGTAATGTGACATGGGAAGTCTGTGCCACCAGAAGAGTATAGCCACTCTAGCCTCTTGACCTTTGCCTCCGTTGGCTCTGCAGGGAGACAGTGGAGGACCCCTGGTGTGCCAGGAGAGGAGACTGTGGAAGTTAGTGGGTGCAACGAGCTTTGGAATCGGCTGTGCTGAGGTGAACAAGCCTGGAGTCTACACACGAATCACCTCCTTCCTGGACTGGATTCATGAACAGTTGGAGGTGGGTGTGACTCTCCAGCTCACGTGTTCCCTGCACCCAGTGTCGCCACAGCTCTGCCACAGGGAACTAGGAGGAGACAGAAAGGATGTTGACTCTGCAGTGATTTGGAAGTTCTGGGTATGAGCCCAAGAACACAGCTAATCCCACGGGTATGATCCAGGCATACAGAGGAGGGACTGGAGGAATGGTCCTGCTTGACTCAACAGGGAGAAATGTTGGGAAGTTGATCCCTTGCTGAGAGCCAGGTCTGCTTTGCTTCAGGGTGGGAAATCAGGACAGGCCTACAGAGGCTCCTGGTCAGAGAAGACCGGGGAACCCTGAGCCACCAGAGAACTGAGAGTCACCGGGCACCAGGCAAAGAGATGCTCTGGTAGACACAGGCCTTGCTGTGATGAGAGTCACCTCCACAACCCCCATCTCTCCTGAGAGGTGAAGGGCTGTAGGGGAACAAAGCCTGGCCACACACCAGGCACTAGGCAAACACTAACTTTATCTCAGACGGGTTTGACATCATCCCCTAGTTGAGTTTCAAAGATATTTTCTCCTGACATAACAGGAGTGAAATTTATGTAACGTGGACAAACATATAAAAGGCAACAATCCCATGGCATTCAACGCACTTACGTGTGCGGCCGTGCCCTCTGCTCAGTTCTATAAAACCTCCTAATATCACAAGGGAAACACGTGTCCCTTCCTGCCCTCCAGTCTTCATTGATCCATTTGGGGGTCCAAAACCTTTATAAGTTGTGTGTGTGTGTGTGTGTGTGTGCGTGCATTTGTGTATGTGTATGTGTGTATGTGTATGTAGTGTGTATGTGTGCATGTGCGTGTGCATTTGTGTATGTGTGTGTGCAAGTGTGTATGCCCGTATATGTGGGGGCAGTGTGTCTGTTTGTGGTGTGTGTGTTCGTGTGTGTGTGTGCGTGTGCATTTGTGTATGTGTATGTATGTATGTGTGTGTGCATGTGTGCATGTGCCATCAAAGGTTAGAAGACATTGGTACTGGAGTTACAGTATTGTAAACTGCCCAGCATGGGAGCTGGGGATCAAACCCAGGTCCTCTGCAGTATAGAGTGGTATGTGCTCTTAAGCACTGGGCCACCTCAAGGACCTTTTTAAAGGGTCCTTGTCATTTGAAGCAATTGACTAAATAAGAAAAGAAACCTTCAAGAAGTCCCTTAGCACTCCTCAGGGGTTAATTTCTGTCTCTTTTCTTTTTTAAATGTTAGTTTTATTTTATGCATATGGGTGTTTCGTCTGCAGATCTGTCTGGCCTCCGTGTGTGTGCTTGTTGCCTGGGGAGGTCAGAAGCAGGCATCAGATCTCTTGAGACTGGAGTCACAGACAGCTGTGAGCTACCACGTGGGTACTTCAAATCAAGCCCAGGTCCTCTACAAGAACAGCCAGTACTCTTAACCTCTGAGCTATCTCTCCAACCTACAGAGGGGTCTGGCTGCATGTGTCAGTGTGTCCAATGCCGTGGGACTGTTGTCTTTTAAAAAAGCTCGTCCATGTTGCATAAATTACTATTACTAAATATAATAATTATACTATTTTTTCATTATTGGTTTAACTTTAGTTTTTTTTTTTCTTTCTTTTTTTCGTTTTTAGTACTGGGGACTGAATACAAGGTCTTGTGTGTACTAGATTGGACTCCACCACTGAGCTACACACCCCAACTCTCTGCTTCTTCATCTAAATGAGGGAAGACACTGAACATGGCTCCCGTGTTGGAGTTAGGGTGGGAATGAGGTGGTGGCAGGTGAAGCCAGGGCCTGTTCAGAACTCAGCAACACTAGTCATAGCTGTGACTTTCCAGAGCCTTGCTTCCATCTTTGATGCATGATGGAGCCCATCAGGCTGGCCCAGGGTAGGCCTAGCTGCCAGTCACAGGCCAGTAGGAAGCTACCAGATGGAGCAATCTCTTGGCACTATTATGTATTTAGTACCACAGGCTCTTCTTCAGTACAGGATTTAGCTAACACTTGTCTTCCCATTGTGAAAAGAGGTATTTGAGCAAGTGATGCCCTCATGCAGAGGCACTGTGCAAGCAAACTAGAATGCAGACCGGGCCATATGTACCCGGTGTGGCAAGGGAGAGAGGAACCTCAGAAAGCAAGCATGCCTTATCTCTTGGGACACAGAACCCAAATGACTGTTCTGGAACTCTTAACTGCCACAAAGCCAAGAAACTGCTCTTTGGATGCCTCACACTGTCCAAGAATATGGGGCAGTCAGGGACTCAGGCTGGGCAGCCATGACAGGAACAGGGTCCTAGCCAGTGTTCTCTCTACGTTGTGCTCCGTGATGGTTCCTACAATACTCCTTATTGATAGATGGGATCTTGGATAACTGAAGGCTCCCAAGCTAGTAAGGACTCATACAAACACAGACATATCCAGATCAGAACCTCAGCATGACTCCACCCAGAAGGATAAACAGATGGAAAACTTGGGATGAACAAATTCTTCTTTGGCCATTTGCTAGAACTGAAGAGCCCCAGGACTTTCTTCCAGTCAGTCTCAATTAGGGATCTGGTGTAAGGACCAGGTGATCTTAATGTTTTGAACATCGTTTTTAAAAGGCTGGTGTATCAAGTCTCACTGGCAAGCAGGAAACGACCCGGCTGTTTTCTGAATTGTCTTGTTGTCTGAGGGGCTTCACTATGGTGGCTGGCTGTGCTTCTGACAGTCTCTCAAGGCACCTTAGTCATCATCTGACTCTGACCACTGAGGATCTGCAGGAGATGTCACCTGCCAGACACACCTGCTTCTAAATCGTTTTCCAAGTAGCTCAAGGAAGGTCCAGAAGCCCCTCCATTCTGTAGGAAGATTCCTAGGTTTGACTTGTCCCATGGGAGGCCCTTCCAAGAGTCTGCTCACTTTGTGGCACTGTCCCATGTCAGGCCCCAGGGGTCCCCACTCCGTCACCTTCATCCTACACACCATGTTTCCCTAGCCAGTTAGGGCTTAAAACAAAATTATTCTGTCTCAACTTAGTCCTTGGGAACATGTAGCTAAGACTTAGCACCTTCATGTAGCAGTCCATGGGACCATCTTGGGCAGAGCTGAAAAGTGCAGTGCTTTTTGAGGGAGAGCCATCCAGAGTTGGCAGACTTTCCTCAGAAACCCAGCCTTCCTCAATAACCATTGATAACACCCGGTGGAAAAATCTGTCAACATGTACGAGACATGGTTTGCAGGGGAAAAACAGTGATCCCTGTTTTCACTTCTAGAGAGATCTGAAGACTTGAAGAAGAGGAGCAAGCCAGCCCCTGAGCTCCTGAGGGTGGACACAGCCCAAGACTTCCCTGGACTCCTGTGTGGCCATGTTGGATGCGAGTACCAGGTTTTACCTTTGCACTGAAATGGAGCCAGCGGGAAGAGCATCCTTCCAACCCTGACACCTGAAGTTGCTTGCTGCTAAAGCCCCTGGTCCCTGGGCTTTGGCAGGGACCAAAGGCTGCCAAGGCTTTGGGGATGAAACAACCTTGGAGTTCTTTCTATGCTTCATGAATGGACTCATGCACACAAGCCTTTCCCTGCCACCCCCCTAGATTTTCTTCTCAGAGTTGCTGGCATCACACGTCAGCTCTCATGCAAACCCATCAACACCAGTTGGTGCAGAAACTGCTGATGTGGGTTGTCAAGATGCAGTCACCTATTCATTCTAGCCCCGGACTCCAGATCTCAACCCAACTGCCTACTTCCCAGAGCTGGTTTCAGGAGTGGGAAACTTAGTCTGTGACTGATTCAGCCTGAGGTCTTTGCTCCACTATTTCCTCACAGGATTTGGTGCTTGATGGATTCTTCTCTTATCTTGGCTGGTCCTTGGGCTTGAGTGACGTCGTGGTAATGGGTCATGGAAATTCAAACTGTTGGCTCACATCAAATACCTCCCTACACATGTCAGCACTTTGCATTTTCCTGTTAGAACAGGTTTCCCAGCATATCAGAAGTATCCCATACTGCATCGTGGGACTCATAAGCAGAGTCAGAGACACAGGTCTGGGCAAAGACAAGACTGGACACTAAAAGCAAGTTGAATAGATGGGTCCTAAGTGATGGGGTCTTCCCCGTTCCTTCTCCATGCTTTCTGCTAATGGACCACAGCCGATAGTATCCGGGCCCCTCTTACATGGTTCACAGTCCTGTAGTCCCCATATTACCAAATAACAGAGGAGGGTTACGTGAGACATAGCCATTGGTCATTCAAGCTTGTCACAGATGAATATGAATCAGTTGCTTTCGTGGCTGTAACAGAAAATGTTTTGTGTGTGTGTGTTTGGTGTGTGTGGTTTGTGTGTAGTGTGTGTGTGGGGGGGGGAGCACATCACCAAGACAACTGCCACATAGCCACTGAGCTTTAACTCAACCCTGTCCAGATTAGAGCCACTACTTAAATTTCTGTGAATAAGTGTCCCAAGACCCATGATGGGTGCCTGAAACTGTGGGCAACTCTGAGCCCTGTACGGATGGTTTTTTCCCCTCCCTGTGGATGCAATTTATCTAGTAGTCACAGGAAGAGATGACAACCCCGACTGAAAATAAAGCACAGCAGTTATTAAAAACATATGGCCGGTCACACTTACATATAACAGTCCATCATTAAAAGCAGTGAGGGCAGAAGCTCAAGCGGGGCAGGGTCCTGGAGGCAGGCGCTGGTGCAGAGGCCATGGAGGGCTGCTATTTACTGGCTTGCTCAGGGGATGGCACCTCTCACAATGGGCTGGGCCTTCCTCCATCAAAATCAAATTAAGAAAATGCCCCACAGCTGGATCTTATGGAGGCATTTTTCTCAACTGAAGCTCCCTCCTCTCTGATGACTCTAGCTTGTGCCTCCTAGTCCCGCCCACCTTTCCCCACAGCCAGAGGCAATCAAGGGTCCCCCATGCACTGACCCAAGGCAACCTCAAACTGCCACTTCACCTTCCTATCTAGAGTCTTCTTGCTTCGTTCCTAACACTCAGGTCACTGGTGTGGTGTGGACCCCCCATCCCCACCCTGAAACCTTTAAGAGTCAGAAACTCCCTTCAAATCCCGAAACTTGAAGGCTCTCTCCCTTCAGAACCCTGCCTATTGCCACAACTGTCTTTGTAAGGCTCCTACCTATAAACTCTCTATGCCTTCCTTTATAGCTGTGACCATTACAAAGTAAAATAAGGGTCATTTGAACATAAGCATTCCTCTACCAAGATTCCACCTGATAAATGAAGTGGCTGGCTATCAGCTGACTGATGATGGGTACATAGCATATTCAGGGTAGACACACTGGACAAACACGTGACTTACATCCTGGGGGTGGGGGATGTGGAAAGGCATGAGATTTCCTCATAGTATTCAAAGCAGTAACTGAAGACTCACCAGTAGTTTGTTTCTGGAATTTTCCATTTAATATCATTGGACCGTATACAGTTGACTTCTCGTACCCAAAACTTTGGGAGGAGAAACCTTAGATAATTGTTGAAGATGTTTTCTCCTTTCTGGTTGGCTTTGCCAGATCCCCTTTGACAATACTGCCAGTTTCTGTGGGATAGAGGCAAGCTGTGAAGTGAGGAGTTTTCCTAAGGAACCATCCCACTTGAGAGCCTGACTGAGGTTGGAGAAGGAAGGTTCCAGACTGTGGTGACCTCACCCTTCCTTTGTTACTGTTGTTTCGATACAGACTGTCTTGGATAATACAGGCAGCAGCCCAGCTAGGCAGCACAGACTGGGTGCCTGGTCTAACCCCTGCACATTTCAATCGGCTTGCCTCTGTCATTGTACTTGGCTGTGACAGCTTGGCCACTCCTTGGGAGCCATCCTTAGCAGAGCCTTCTTTTGCCCCTCTCTAGGCCTTCTCCCTCGAGGCCTGATTCCCCCCTTCAGGCCTGTTTTCCCTTCCCATTCCTGCTTCCCTTCCCTAAGCCTCTCCACATGCCCCAGCCCACCCTGCCACAAGGTCTACTTCACCTTTCTACTCCTTTGCAAGCCTTAGGTCCCTTCCCTTTGACCTGGCACTCAAAATTCTAAAGAAGGGACCCGCCGAAAGGTTCAATGTGCTAACTGCTTAATTGTGGTTTTTTTAGCTTTACAGAATCTAGGACATCTATGTGATCTTCATACAACATAAAGCATGTGCTGCCTTTCCATAGTGGGCATTTCTGTGAGGTTTGGCTTGCAATAAAGCACCACACCCCCCAGAAGGGAGCGCAGGAGCTCCTCTTAGGAGCTTGGACTCCACTGTAGGGCTCAGGCCAGAGGGAAAGGGTACTAGAAGTCAAGACAGCATCCAGGACACAGCCTTTCTGTGCCTCTCCTCCCTGTAAACATCAGCTGCATCCCTGAATCCTCCAAAGCAGAGCTCCAAGGACATCCTTATCCATTGGCCAAGGCTCTGGTCCTCAGAAAAACCTGACTGCATCCATAAGCTCTCATCTCCCAAATGTTGGCTTTCACGTGGAGATGACTAGATGTTCGTCTAGTAACACTGAGCAATAGGACTAGTGTGTGATCCCTCTTCTGTGTTGAGGGGTCTAGGGTGTGAGGAAGGATGCGCTTTCTCAAGACCACACATTGGTCCAGCACTGTATGGACTAAGAATGGCTCACCTTAGATCCAATCAGTGGGAATCAAAGTAACATAGGACCAGACACTTTGGCATTTTGGTACCCACTCAGATCTATCAGAGACACCTGTGATCCAAGGTCCTGGCTGACGTCTTTCTCTAGGGCAATATCTGGTTTTCCAAGAGACAGGTGCTGGCTCAAGGCAGAGATCAGCAGGGTGGCCATGTTCTCTTCCCAGCTGTTGATGGTAAGCGTCGTTCTCTGTTTCTCTCTTCCCTATTCCCCCAAGACAAGGTCTCCTACTGAATCTGGAGTTTGCTGTTTGCTGACCAGCAAGCCCTAGCAATCCTGTTTCTGCTCTGCCCTCCCCAGCTCTGGAGTTACAGGTGTTTGTGTCCAAGTTCGATGTTGTCCCACAGGTTCTGGGGATTTGAACTTAGGCCCTCATGTTTGCATGGCAAACATTCTGACCCACTGAGCCATCGGCTAAGCCCCTCTATTGCTTAAACCTTAAATGACCCCATCTCAAGGATGTCTCACTGTGCCCCATCCTTACCCACATCCTGTAAAACAAGGCTTTAGTAGGCTTGCCACAGGCACAGACCACACCCTGAGCCCAAGCAGAGCCCGTTGAGAGCTCAGCATACAGAGTCATGGTCTGTCTATCCGGCAGTACTTTCCTTGAGAGGGGCTGGTTCCTAGTTTAGCTACCCCCTCTGTGCGCTTATAGAGACTAGATTTGCCCTGATGCTCACGAACCTCCTCTGTGTTAGTTATTTCTCTGTTGCTGTGACAAAGCACCGTGACCAAGTAAGAGTTTGCTTTGGATTCCGGTTCTAGAGAGATAAGAGTCTATCTTGGAAGGCATGGCGGTAAACAGCAGGCATGGGGCAGAAACTGAGGACTTACATCTTTGCATGCAAGAACGAGCTGAGAAAGAAAACTGCAAAGAACATGAGGCTTTTAACCTCAAAGCCTGCCCTCAATGACATATCTCTCCCAACAAGGTTGTACCATCCAGACCTCCCTGAAGTATGTCACCAACTGGGGACCAAGTGTTCAAATGCCTGAGACTATGACAGACATCCCATTTAAACCACTGCCTTCCTTCTTTCGTTATGTCCTTTATAAGATATGCGTGCATGTGCATGCATAAATTGGCATGGATGTGCCTGTTTACATATGAGTGGACACACGGACATTTATCCTTCTTGGTAATGTCACCATTTGTGTGAGGGCCTCTTTGTCACTCGAAGCTGGTCCATTGATGCCTATGTCCCTGGAACAGAGTCTAGGATCTACACAACGCTCGCACATCCTGGCGGGATGAGGGAATCAATGGTTATAAGAATCAATGGGTTATAAGAACAAGCTACCTGCACGCTATCACTTCATGCACAAGCACACTGGCTTAGAAACAATGCGAAGAAACCGGGAGGTAGACTTTACTATCAAATTTGCTTTAAAAGTCTCCACATCTCTCCACTCAAAAGTACAAACATTATCAGCAGGTATCGGAAAACCAGACTCCAGGTTATCACCATGTAGACCGGGATCATATCCTGGGCTGCTTGAGTGCTGAGTCATGTAGAAGTAGTGATTAAAGGTATAGTTCACAGAGAAATGGTCACAGTATAACAGAGAGTAGGAGACACAACTCAGTTATCACAGAAAAGAAGGTACAGGACAGGGCAGGTCCCCACCATCTCCCCCAACCCAGTCCCTTCCTCTTCTTCTTCCTCTGCTAGAATTACAGGCAAGCCTAGTGGTCCTGTTTTCCAGCTATTGTCTTAGTATGAGGTCATGTCTCAGGGACGGGACCTGGATTCTTGGCTTTCCCTTTTCTCTTCTTTGTACCTTGGTGCTAATGGAAGGTTCAACTCTCTCTGAGCATTTTGGACATTTGTCATCTCCCTTTCTACCAAGAGTCACTGGTGAAGGATGCAGCCCCTGTGTCTACTACTGTCTCCCTCCTTGTTCTCATGGACACTGGGGTATCCTAGAAGGCATGGCTGGTGTGCAGGACCTGAGTCCAGTTCTCGGTGCCCATGCTGGGATGCTCACAACCATCTAAGTCCAGATCCAGGGTGATCTGATGCCTCTGGCCTCCGTGGACAACTGCACTTGTGTGCACATAGATACACAAATATGCATTCATTAATAAAATCAGTCTTAAAAAATTCAAGGTTGCTTTCTTCATTTCATTGTTGTTGCTATGATAAAATCTCCCAACCGAAAGGTCTGAAGCCAGAAAAAAGGGTTCATTTGATCTGATAGTTCGAGGTTACAGTCTAGAGGACAGAAACTGGAAGCAGCTAGTTATAACACACAACCAAGGGCAGAGATGCATGCATGCTTACTTATGCTTAGTCTCATGTCTGTACTTATACAGTTCAGGATTGGCTGCCTAGGAAATGGTGCCACCCATAGTGGGAGGGTCTTCCCGCCTCTACACAATCAAAACACACACAGATATAATCATGTGAGCTAGACAATCCCTCACTGAGACTCTTTTCCCAGTTGACTCCATATTATGTCAGGTTGACAAACACAGGTATAATTGCTGATCTAGACAATCCCTCACTAAGACTCTTTCCCAGATGATTCCAGATTGTTTCAGGTTGACAATGCTAAGTGAGTGGTGAGGGTCCAGTTGCTGGAGTTTCCTCATCCGTTCTCAAGTCCACAGTGAAAAGCTGGAGAACGTTTCATTTAGTTTTAGGTCTTGGATGATTTTAGACCTGGAAGACTTTGTTTCTCTTAAAAGTTTTATGTTTTTTTAATATTTAGTTCTATGATATATACTGTGTTTTGTTTGGGGTGTGAGATATAGCTGAAGCACCTGCCCCACCAACCCCTGGGCCACACAGCCCAGACTCCCCTTGCTCCCCCAGCAATGTCTCCTCCAGTGGATATCCACTCCTTTGTCATGAACATATCTGTGAGGTCTGTTCTGAATCTTCTGCTGTTCCTTATTGGTTCACATGTCTGCCTGTCAACTACGGCTGCATTGGCCACCAGCAGCAGTAAACCTAAATATCAGGGCCTCTTCCCATGCGTTCTGTTTTTAAGATTGTTTTGGCTCTCCTGTGGCCAGCGTCTCTCCAAGTAGATCCTAAATTAAGCTTATTCATGGCTACTGGAATGGCTGACGTATCTCCTGTCCAGAGCCTTGATTTTTGTTGGTTTGTTTTGTTGTTGTTGTTTTGTTTGTTGTTTTTTATTTTGCATGCAGGTCTTATCTGTACTTCATGTTTTTCTTGAGTGGCTGTAAAGGCAGATGTGATTTAAATGTTTCTGCACATTCTCTGGCAGTGTTTAGAACAGCTGGCTTTCCTGGCCTGGCCAAACTCTTTGTCTTTAGCTCTTTTTAGATTCTTTGGAATTTGATCTTATTTTTGGCTCTAGAGAGCAAACCCAGGACCTCGAGGGCACATACTAATTATGTGGTCCTCTGCCCTGGAGACCTTATATGGGTGTGGTCATGCCGTCTGCAAATGAGTTTATTTATTCTCGTTTATTTACGTATTACATAACTACTGTCTCTGCTACTACACTGAATAAGCATAAGCATCCCCTCTTTATCCTCAATCTTAGGATGAAAGCATCGGGTCGTTCACCAGGAAATATGACATCAGTGCAGGCATTTTGTAGATGCTCTTTTTCAAGGTGAGATCATTTGCTTCCGCTTGATCTTAGCCAAAAGGCTGAAAAGCGATTGGTCATTTGCTTCCATAGCCACGATTCTAGGAGATTTTTAAAGTCACAAATGAGTGCTAAGTCTTGTTAGCTGGATTTCCTACTTAAGATGATGTGGTCATTTTTAGAGTTCTAGCAACCTTGCATGAGAAGAAACGCTAATTGGCTTTACATATACGTTTTTACACATGGCCATCTTAGGCTCCTCTTGTTCTAGTAAAGAAGTTTGTGTCTAAGTTCATGCTGCTCTGTTGCTTTACTTGTATGCGTTGGCTTTGTCTGGCCTTGGTGGATAACTGGGTGATAATGATCTCATTAATGAGTTAACAAGTATTTACCATTTTCCGTCTCTCAGGGAAATTGTGTGAAATTGATGTTAATTCTCAAAACTGGACCTAGAAATCCAACTATGAATTCAAATTTTCTGAGGATTATAGGATTATTCAGAGCAAAATTTCACCTTAATTGAGTTTGGCAGTTTGTACATTTTGAGGAATTGGCCTGTGTCTTTTTTGCTGACTATATCATGAGCAAAACTAAGTCTTTTTTTTCTTCCGGTCTTTTAGATGGCTGTTGGGTCTGTAGTAATGTCTGTTGCTATATTTATGGTATTAGTTGCTTGTGTCTTTAAATTTTGTCAGTTTTAATATAGGCTTGTCAATATTATTGATTTTATTATTATTATTATTATTATTATTATTATTATTATTATTAGTTTAGATAGAGTCTCATTTTGTAGCTCTGGCTGTCCTGGAATTCACTCTGTAGATCAGACTGGGCACAAACTCTCAGAGATCTGCCTACCACTTCCTCCTGAGTGCTGAGATTAGAGGTGTGCACCACCATGCCTGGCCCTATTGATCTTTTATTGGTGGATCAGTTTGTTATTGATTTGATACCGTCCTCACTGCTAGGGTACAACAATGCTGTCCCACGATCTCACTCCTGCTTCAACTGAGCCCAACAAGTTCTGAAATGAAATGTGTTTTCATTTTCATCTAGTTCTCTCTCTCTCTCTCTCTCTCTCTCTCTCTCTCTCTCTCTGTGTGTGTGTGTGTGTAAGTTCCTTTTGAAACACTCTTTTCACTTCATGGGTTTTTTTAAGAAACAAAGTGCTTAGTTTCCACATCTTCAGAGCCCCCCACCCCCTGTTCTTTCATACTAATTCCTGGTTTGATCCCACTACAGTCTGGGATATTTGGCTTTTGGTAATGTGTGTTTTGTGGTCCCTGTAGGGTCTGTCTTGGGGAGCTGATTTCAGCTGCTGTTGGGTGGAGTATCTTATGCCTACCAGTTAGATTCTGCGGGGGCAGTCAGACCTTCTCTTTTTCTGTTGATCCCCTACCCCGAATTTTGTTGTTCTCAGTTCCTGGTTGGGACCCCGAAGTCCTTGATGGACTGTACTCCCATTTCCCCTGCTCCATTTGGACTATAATCAAACCCCTCATTACACTAACTTTAGTGTAGACTGTAGAAGGAACGGCCAAGTCTCTGGAGATCTGGCCTCAGAAACTAACTCTTCCTCTCAGTTTTGGAAATCCCTTTTCATGGTCTCATTTCATAGAGAAAAAAAAAAAACAAAAAACAAACAACAAAAAACCAGAAAGCTGCAGAGACACTCTCTGAACCTCCCATTAGAACACCTCACAATCATGGTGTCCCCTTTGGGACGCACTCCCGCATGGCCAGGCTGGACCAGCACTGAAGCCCCAGCTACAACATCTCCCTCTTAAAAGCTCACAGTCAAGACTTACATCAGTTTGGGGGCTTTGATTCATGTTTTGCTTGTCTGGATTATGGCTGGTGGTATGGGAGGCAGAGGAGGAGGAAGGAAAGAGGACTAGGCTTGGGATTTAGAGTCTCCATGTTACCACTGATAGGTCTGAATATCTTCTCACCCGTGTGGAGTGAGGCGCTAGGATTTATGGGGTGGAGCAAGGAGGACTCTTGGGTCTGGAATGGGTGGCTCCACTGCACAGCTGCTGATATCTGAATGATTACAGGAGCCCACCTCAGGTCTGTGTTTGACTTCAGGGAAGGTGTGCGGAAATGGTTTCAGTACAAGCACATCAGTGGGGTGTGGGCCCGAGGAACCCCCCAAAGTCAAACACTAGCCCCATATCTTACCCTCTGACTCACCTGCCAGGAGAAGAGGGCAGCTTCTCCCACTTTGATCTGGGGAGAGCAAAGTTATTGAATTGTGCTTGGGTTTTTTTTTTTTTTTGATTTTTCGAGACAAAGTTTCTCTGTGTAGCCCTGGCTGTCCTCGAACTCCCTCTGTAGACCAGGCTGGCCTCGAACTCAGAAATCCGCCTGCCTCTGCCTCCCGAGTGCTGGGATTAAAGGCGTGCGCCACCACTGTTAAATACTGCCTTTTCAATAATGGAAGTTAATTCTTCTTTCGCAGGGGTTAATTGGGAAGCAGAACCCAGAGCAGTCCACAGACCCCACCTTCTCACATAGGTCAGCTCTAATGCCTGAGCTCAGTCTTTGATTTTTTCTCTCTCAGGCTTTTTTAAGCTTCAGGGATCCTTTGGATGTATCAGTGTGGTATAATTCTTCATGTATGATGATAATCCTTAAAAATTTGCAAGTGATGGTTCTGATATGGGAGGATGTGAACCCTCGCTGCCAGCATGGTGAGCCAGCGTCACTTGTAGTCCACAGCCGCTCTCAGGAGACCAGGATGGAGTCTGTACTTCTGAGGGTCTGGGTCAGCTCAGAGCTAGTACTGATGGTCTCAGACAGACCTTGTGATTGTCTTCACCAGCATCCAGACGGCATTGGCTTCTTTTTATGGCTGCCCCAAGGAAGTCCGAGGATGTGTCTGTGCTCAGGTTTCTTGTTCTATATGGAAACATTCACATCTATCCTGTCTCCACCTGAACATCTGCAAAGATCCATTTCCAAATGAGGGCACAGTGTCAGCGACTGGAGGTCAAGGCTTCAGTATAATGCAGGACAGACACCTGGAAATGGCCTCACAAGTTCACTCAGGGCCCTATATTGTATTTGGGGATCTGTGGATCCCACATCAGCTCCAATTGGAGCCTCAAGACTTCTGAAAGCTGCTATAGGCCCCTTATGGAGACATTTACTTTTTATATGTAGATCTTAGTTGATTAATTAACTTTAAAGTTCACATGTAAAAACTATATACATTTATGATGTCTAATTTAATGCTTCAAGATATGTGTGCGCAGCTAGACCTGGTGGTACCCGACTGTTGTTATTGCAGCACTGGGGAGAGTGAGTCAGAAGGATCACAAGTTCAAGGCCAGAGTGTGCTACAAGTACAGACCCTGTTGGGTGGGGAGTCTCTGCAAACACCAGGGCCTGCAGAGTAAAGATCAGTCAGTGTAAAGTGAGAAGGAAACCCAGTTCAACAAGGCTTAGTTAGCGGGTGGTGTTTCAAAATTTTAGAGTCTGACCCCAGGGAGTTTATTTTTGACGTATTTCAACACAGTGCAATTTTGGAAGAGAGTTTTCCCGGTGACAACTGTCACAAGAACACTTGCGGGATGACCACATCAAAGCTCTTTGCAAAGTACAAGTCTTCTGCAAATTACCTTTGACCTCTTCCATAAGAATGGGTTGTATTAATTGAGAAACAATGTTCAGAATAAAATTCTTGGGAGGGAGATCTTGGATAAACATAAGGGCTGGGGGGATTGGGGGAGGCCTGACCCTACAGATAACACAGACTCCCAGGTTATTAACTATGCCTCTTCCCTGCTTTCTAGGTGGAAATGGGTTCACATCCCTTCAGTTAAAGAGACAAGCCTGAGTGCTTAGCATTCTTGGTTTCCCTAGCATTTATCTGTGGGCACAAGGACCTTGCGTCCCCTACACTGCTGCCTCAAAAAATTAAAAAGATCAAAAAATGTGCACCTCATGAGCCAGTTAAGCCAAACTGTTCCTCCACACATTAGTTTATTTACTTTTAGTTTTTTTGGGGGGTGCACATGGGTCATGGTGCCTGTGTGGCTCAGAGGACAGCTTACCGGAGTCAGTTCTCTCCTTCCACCATGTGGGTCCTGGAGCTGACACTTAGGTTGTCAGGCTTGGTGGCAGGCACATTTACTCACTGAGACGATCTCGCTGAGCCAAGCCAAGTTACTGAACGTATGAATCACCACATGGTACTGCTCCAAAGATCTCTTAAACTTAGTTTCCTCTTGCCTCAAGCAACATTACCTCGATTCCACATGCTCTCCTGGCCATCAAAACCACCATCCTGCACTCTGCTCCCCAAGTTCAGCCTTTTAGCATTTCAGGTATGCGAGACCATGCCGGGTCTGCGCGTCTGCATCTGCGTCTGCATCTGCATCTGCATCTGCATCTGCATCTGCATCCTTTCATGGAGCACGATGACAAGATCATTTCAGGGTGTGGTTCTCTGGAGACCTTCCTAGAGAAAGGCGGCTCCATTTCTGGCAGAGGTGACAAGGTTTCTAGGGGTGGAAATCTCAGCTTGTACTCTGACACCCCCACCTGTGGTTCTGAATCTCACCTCTTCCTCACTTCAGAGCACAGCGTGCAATGCCCCTTCGCATACTGGCTTCCTTCCCTTAGACACATACCCCATAGCCGGTAGCTGGGTCATGAGGCAGTTGTACTTCTAGGGTCTTGAGTTTCTGTGATGTTTTTATAGTGGTGACAGTGGTTTGCAGCTCTACCTGACTGCTTTTCTATTTTTCAAGTAGGAAAACTCAACCCCAGAGCTGGTAAGATACTGCATAGGTTCCCTGACCATGGGCAGTCTGTCAATCAGCCCTGCGTTCTCCCCTGGGTTCCACTGCCATGTTAAAAGCCTGGTTTTTTATTTAGTAGGTCCACTATTGTCTTCCATTGGAAATCACCGAGGGGATTGTACTCTGGAGAAATGGAGCCCTCACTTGCTGCCCCTGCAAGATCAGTTTCGGCCATTCCACTGTCTACCTCAAGGGCAAATCCAGAGGCTCAGGGATCCCTCTCTCCAGCTTTTCTGAAAAAAAGTCAGACTTGAAAAATAGGAGCCAGGTATCTATGCAGAAGGTGGTTCACTGGCCATCTCCCAGTTCCATCCCAGCGAATGGCGCTGGCTCTTGCCACCCTCTGAAGAATTTGTTATTTTCTTCAGCAAATCACAGCCTAGCAGAAGCACGGAGGGTTTCTATGTCCTTCCCATGTCTCCATTTCCCCCTTTCTCTGTGTGGCATTGCGCTGAGGCTGGACCCTTTTCTTCTCATCTGTGTTTGCATGCTTTTGGTCTGGGTGCTGGTCTAGCGTGGCCAGTATTTCATATGCTTGAGTATCCAGTCTTAGGTGGACTCTTTCCACTGAATTGTGTTCCAAATATGTCTCCTTGTGGTCCGTTCCTTTCCCATCTATGCAAGGAACTCAATGCATTCTGCACGCAGAGTAGGCCATACTGTACCCACGAGTGACATTCCCATATGCTTCAAGCCTTTCCCCTTTCTTTTGTTAATGGGCACCTAGGAGCTTCCTCTCCTCTTCCCCATCCCCCCCTCTCCCTGTCACAAGCAGCTAGCAGAGCTCCTCCTGATTCTCCACGTGTGTGGTCGTTTATCTGGGGTCGACATAAATCCCAAGCCAGTCGAGCCGGTGGGCTGTACTCCATGTGGCTCAGCCTTCACAAGCCTTCCTTATTTCTCTTAACTGTCACTGTCACATTTCCACTCTGCTTTCTGAGCCCTCTCACGGTGAACCAAGGAAGCCTTGCATCCCTTGTGTCTGATGAACTCAGCCCTCTCTCAGAAGGCCCCCAGTTCTGCCTGCCAGGCCCTCTCCTATGATCCTGCTTAAGCAGGAGTTGAGGGGAATAGAAGGTGATGCTTGTGTCTGATCCATGTTCTCTCCTCAAGGGCTTCTTGGGTTTACTTAGTAAGGATCTCTTCCAGGCTAACATGCAGGACCTATTACCAAAGGAAAAGCACTTCTGCTGTGGTTCATTCATTCATTCTTTCATGTATTCACAGCTACTGCTGACGCCCATTAAAGTGAGGTCTTGGAGCTGGGCCACTCCCAGAATAAAACAAAGTCTCTGTTCTCACGAACCTTGCAGTCTAGGTGAGGGTTATAAACGAGCAGATACTCAGAGTGGCTGCATGCACTAGATCATGAGATCAATAATGAAGGCAGAGATGGAGGGTGAGTCAGAGCTCTGGGTGCAGGGCATCCTCTCAGAGACTGTGACCCAGGAGGCAGAATGCCTTTCGGGGACATTGAGGCAGAGGCTGGAGGACAGAGAGCAGCAGGTGCCAGGCAGGGTGAGCCCACTGTGTGTTTTCCACTTAGCTCTTGTACACATTGCTTTTCCTTTTCTAAAAGGACTCCATAGCAAATACGGTAATGGTCTATGGCATGGCACCCAGAATGTGCCTGGTCTCATCTTAAGTAAAGATGGAATCACTTAGGTGAGCTGGTCAAGATGCACATACAGATCTCGATGAGGACTCTGAGCTGTTGCAGGTTTTCAGGGCCCCAGGTTGTCAGTGGGGCAGATTCCCATTGAGTATATTTTCTCACTAAGGGATCAAAGAGCGCCTTGGCCACTTAGGCATGTGTAAAGATGAAGCAAACACTGGAAAGATGCATCCTGCAGGTTCATCCCAGCCGAGGAGAGGAGCATGCCATCAGGGGCCCATTATTTTTCCCTGTCATCTTGTTGAGCCACACACTTCCTGCCACCAAGTGACCCAGATCCTCCAAGTCGATGACACTACACACATGCTCACTTTGGAAGCATGGGGCCAGCAGATGGGGGCTTACCAGCTTCAGATCATTTGCTGAACATTGTTGGTGCAACAGGCCCTTTCTGTGGTCTCTCATTGGGAATCAGCTCTGAATGAGCAAGCAACGTTAGCCCAGCTAAAGGGTTTTACTAAAACCCCTCGGGACTGGATCAAGGTCATGTCAGGGGAGATACACAGGTTACCCTGTGTATCTTACGAGAGGGACTAGCCTTCCCTATCAGCATACTCACAGCCCGTGACTGCATCTCAGAAACATCTTGCAATCTTACTCAGCATGGACCCTCCTTTGGCAAATGCTCGCTCACTCTAAGCAAATAGACCGGCCGTATAAAGTCAAGAACTCGGGCAGAAGCTCATCCATCACTTGTGGTCTTCCTGTGAAACTGCCATGGATCACAAGGTGATCTGTGTCCTCGCTATGGTCCTCATGCTGGCCCTCAGCAGCCTGGCCCAGGGCCAGGAAGGTAAGACAAACCCTTTTGTTTCCTACTGGCCATAACTGACAGACACTGGGCCCCAGAGGCTATTGTGACCTGGTGCTTAGTTCCAGCCTTTCCCTATGCAATCAATGGTCTGGGCCTTCGAAGGCTGTTACCATTTACAAGAACACAAGAACTAGAATAGATGGAGCAGTGGGCAGGGCCCCAGGACCTATGTGGATACAGAGAGAATGAAGTTTCTACAGCTGGGCTCTATCTTCCCTTGCTGATATGAACATTATACTGATCTTAGCGCCTCATCTCCAGATGTGACATTCAGCTGCCTCTCCTTGGCAGGCAGCCCTGCCCATGTACTTGTGCTGGGACTGGGCCTTCAAGAGATTCCTCCAGATCCTGGGCCCTCGGACCCTTAGGACCCAGTTCTGGCAGCCAAACCCCTCTTGGATCCCTGTGTTATGCACCTATTCCCTCATCCCTCCTTGGGGTGGAGGTCCTTATGACCTATGACCTGGCCTCAGCTGCTTTGCCTGTAGAATGGGAATAGCTTCTGCCTCGTGGATATCAGCAAACGTCTTGGGGCAGTGGCTGTATGTGAGCTGAGCTTTTCTCGGCTGCGAAGAGCTGGGTTCTCAGACATGGCGTTAAGGAAGAGGGAACAGAGGAAGCTTCCAAGCTGAGGGGCACTAGAGAAGAGTCAAGGATGCTCTGCTTACCTTCCAGGATCTTCAATTTCCCTTGAGTGGGACGAGGTAGTTGGAGCAGGGAGCAGGAGGTACCTTGTAACTGCCTAGGCCCCTCTGCACCAAACTGTGACAGAGGACAAGGAGCCAGTCGGGGGAAGCTGAGGGAGAAGTAAGCTTTGGAGTAGAAGGTGAAGGGAGAGGGGTTGTCTCAGTCAGGGTTTCTATTCCTGCACAGACATCATGACCAAGATGCAAGTTGGGGAGGAAAGGGTTTATTGAGCTTACATTTCCACGTTGCTGTTTATCACCAGAGGAAGGCAGGACTGGAACTCAAGCATGTCAGGAAGCAAGAGCTGATGCAGAGGCCATGGAGGGATGTTCCTTACTGGCTTGCTTCTCCTGGCTTGCTCAGCTGGCTTTCTTTCTTTCTTTTCTTTTTTGTTTTTTTGAGACAGGGTTTTTCTGTGTAGCCTTGGCTGTCCTGGAACTCACTCTGTAGACCAGGCTGGCCTCGAACTCAGAAACCCACCTGCCTCTGCCTCCCAAGTGCTGGGATTAAAGGCATGTGCCACCACTGCCTGGCTTCAGCTGGCTTTCTTATAGAGCCCGAGACTACCAGCCCTAGACTACCAGCCCACAGATGGCACCATCCACAAGGGGCCCTCCCCCTTGATCACTAATTGAGAAAATGCCTCACACCTGGATCTCATGGAGGCATTTTCTCAACTGAAACTCCTTTCTCTGTGATAACTCCAGCTTGTGTCAAGTTGACACAAACCAGCCAGTACAAGGGTACATCCACCGGCTGCTCTGGGCTCTCTCTAGTCCCCCCCCCTCCAGTTCCAGACACTATGCTGTCTCCCTGCTTTCCTCTGCCCCATTCCCTGGACTGGAGCTCAATATCTGTTTCTGGGTCACATGGTGTCCTTGATCTTGTTTCCATAGAGATATAGCTGTAGATATATAGACATATTCTATAGAATATGGTGGCTGCCTGTACCTCTCTTGAAGGGAACTTTCAATAACTTCCTCAGGTGACCACAAAGGTGCAGGCAGGACAGAGATCTTTAAGTCCTGCAGGGAAAGGGAGTTGGAGAGCAGACACATCCCTTCCTCTCCTGGCTGCTGATTGTCCATGGCTTAAAGGGTTCCTTGTGACCCCTGATTGTCTTGTGCTCTGGCCAGTGGTCACCTTAGCTTTATATTAGAGGCTAGCACCCCCTCAGAGGCCACCAGCAAGTGGATGACAGGTCCTGAGCTTATCTTGAAAGATAAGAGTCCATTCTTCAAGAATGTTTCAGGAGATCCTCACACTAGGAAAGAGTCCTAGGGACAGCCCCTGATGAACACCGCCCAGGCCTCTGGAGCCTGATATGTTCTTGGGACACCTATTGTAAATACTCAGACTCCTCCGTAGGGGGCTCTCTCCTTCCTTTAGTCTTGAAGTCCTCAGTCCATCTCAAGGGCTCCCACCAGCCCCAAGCATAAGCTCCACACGCTGGGATGATTGTACTATGTGGCTCATGTGCTTCATGGGTTTGTTAGCCTCTGAATTCAGGTGCAGGGGTGGAGAGTCAAGTCTGAAAGTCTGGCAAGGGGGCCCCTTTTACTTGGCTGTCTGTCATATCTGAAACAAAGACACATCCTTGGGAATGCTCACCAGCTTCCTGGAAGAAAAGGAAAGGGGGTGTAAGATCTCTATTTTCACCTCCGCATTCTGTCACTGGGCACAGTGTCCTTGGCTTTTGCCAAATCAGTACCTCGACCTAGCCAGCACACATGTTGCTCAGTATATATCTATTTATTAGTTGAGTAGAGTTTAACTACCAAGTGCTAAAGCTAATGAGCAAACAGTACGTCACCTAGCAGACTCAGCTGTGGAAGCCAGGGTGGTGGAAAGGCCCCAGAACACCAGTCTTTCTGCATCTGCAAATGAGGACTGTATCCCCTTGAGTATTCAAACCTGGGTCCCCACAGGTGGTGTCCTGTTTCCTTATAGAAAGAAGCAGTGTGACAACCTCAGGAATGTGACCCATGACTCACCTCTGCTCTTTATTCTCATTGTAGAAACATGTACCATGACTCCCAAGGAGAGGGTAAATTGTGGCTACCCCGGTGTCACCCCCAAGGACTGCAAGGAGAGAGGTTGCTGTTTTGATGACAGTGTCTATGGGTTCCCATGGTGCTTCCACCCTCTGGCCATCGAGAGCCTGCAAGAAGGTACGGTCTTCTCTCAGCATAGTAGGGGATGAGGAGTTAGTTAGTAGGGAGAATGACATGAGACTGTGGGGCCAATCGGTATCACTGGTTGGTCTTTACCTGTCTGGTGGTCCCTGGATTCCTTCGACATAGCTGGATCCAGGTCTAGAGGTGAAGGGTCAGGATTGAAAGTCTGACAAGGAAGGGGTTCACTTCACTTTTACTTGGTTATTTGTCTGAATCCAAGATACATCCTTGGGAATGCTCACTGGAGCAGTGAGGGGTTGGCAAGGGAAATGCCAAGGCAAGCTTCTCTGGGTGCATGTGTGTAAGTGGTTGCGTGCATACAGGTGCATGTGCACATGTGTGCGCCTGTGTGTGGAGGCCACATGTCAACATCATGTCTCAATACTTCTCTTTTGAGTCACTCACTGAGATGTGTAGGTAGAGAGGCTGGCTGGCCAGCAAGCCTCAGGGGCCCTCCTGTCTTCATCTCTACAGTACAACTTCTTGTGTGGAGCCAGGGACTGAACTCAGGTTCTCTAAGTTTGCAAGGCGGGCACTTTGCCAATGGAGCCATTTCCCCAGTCCTGAGAGTTTGTGCTGTGCAAAGAATTTTCCCATTGGTACTTTGAGCCAAAGCTTCCTGCAACTGTTTAAAGAGAAAGACATTTATTCTCATGAGTACCCTTCTTGTACAAAACCCTAAAAGACCACCGAGAAGCCAATTCCGATGCAATTGCACTAGGGTCTTTATTCAAGCCCAAACTTGGGCTCAGCACCATCCGTGACATAGCAGGATGGGAGGGTGAAGCCCCAAGCAAGTATTTATAGAGGCAAGCAAACAAGCAAGGGGGTTTCAAGCCTAGCACACAGCTGATTGGGGGGGGGGGTTATTATGGAATTTGTTGCCCTTTAAAATGATTAGCTAGTGCTGGGAGTCAAACCATAAACTTAACTTCTGCTTTCCTCCCGAATGGGATCGGTAGTTGTTAGGCGTAACCTGGAAACCAGTGCTAGGTGCAGGCTTATTGATTAATTCAAGTTCAACCTTAGGTTAGGTTCTCTGAGATGGAGCCTGAACCCAAGATGGAGTTTGTTTGGTCTCTCACCCTTTGTCTGTTCTTCTGTCTTTAGAAGATTGTCCCTTCTAAGTCCATCTGAGAGAACTGGTTACATCAAGACTTGGCACCCCCCCCACCTAGGCACTGGAGCCACCTGACCCACCTGCTGCACACACACCTGTTCGGTGGCTGGATCTGGCCTGGTGACTCAGTTCAACCTCTAGGACTTCTAGTCATCAAATTCGGCCTGAGAATTAAAAAAATATGAATGCTATTCTGTGTTCGTCATTCCTTTAAAAAAAAAAAAGCCATTTTCTTTTCTCTGATAGTCAATGGCAGTGTTTTGGATCCATGACTCCTTGTCATGGATCAACCCTTAACTGGAGTTGTCTAGGGGAGGTGGGAGTGAGTAGCTACCAGGATGGTATATCCTACAGCTGCTGTAGTTCTGTTGGTTGTCACTGATGTTGAGAGCAAGGTCAAAGGTCTCAGAGTCATGCTGAGGAGCTTCACAGGTTTCCAGCATAAGCTAGGGCTGTGGCACCAACTGTCACAGTGAGTGCTCCTCAGACATCCAGGGAAGGATGGACTGACTAAGAGCTGAGATCCATCTTCCAACGATGCCAGAGTTATTATTGTTAGCGGGAGGACCATTATAGACACAACGATGAAAAGCAGAAAAAAAGGAGATTCATTTAATGTGGCCACACTGGGAAGGGACCAAGGAGGTCCAGTGGCCCTCCATTCCTGCTCCATCTTTGGGGTCCTGACATGGAGTTTAAGTTTACACATAGGGCAAGAAGTATGCCCAGCTAAGCAATCTGGTCAAAGCGTGATTCTATTCATCATGTTGTCTCAGCTCCAGTCTCTCAGGCAAGGTGGTCTGACAAGTTGTAAATCTCTTCCACAGAGACAAGTTCCTCCCTTTGCTGGGACTATGCTTCTGCTCTTCCTTTCCCAGCATCAGGTTCCTAGGGGATTTGTAATTTCTTGGGGTGTATGTCTCAATCTGATAACCAGATGAAAGGTCACAGTTGTCCCTTTGCAATACCTTCTCTCCTGCCAGCACAGCCCAACTAATGCCTTTACTGCCCCTAACAGAAATCAGCTTAGGATTCAGCCCGTGGTCACATGTCTGAATGAGTTAGTAATAAAAAGGTAGCCGGGCAGTGGTGGCACACGCCTTTGATCCCAGCACTCGGGAGGCAGACACAGGTGGATTTCTGAGTTCGAGGCCAGCCTGGTCTACAGAGTGAGTTCCAGGATGGCCAGAGCTATAGAGAAACCTTGTCTTGAAAAACTAATAATAATAATAATAATAATAATAATAATAATAATAATAATAATAATAATAAAGGTGTGGTCATGCATTAAACCTGCCCCTGGCAACCGAATAAACTGGAAAATAGAATAGAAGCTAAGAAGGCAGAGGTTCAAAGTCTCCTCTTCACCTTAGTTCTAACACAGCCCAAATAAAGGGACACAGGGCTGTCTGCAGCTGCCGCCACCACTACCAGCCTGGTATGGCCATGATAGATGAGGAGTATCATTCAGACAGGAATCACGGGTGCTACTGCACTAAGAGCTTTCATGGGGTGAGGAAAGGGGTCTCTTGGGGCCAGCCAACCCCTCTCCAGGGAGCTCAACTAAGCAGGCCAGGGCATCTGGATCCCTCTTACCATATGAACCCTAGGTGCTTAGGTTTGTGGTTCTTAGCAGGAAGAAGGGAGGCTTGAACCCATGGGTCTTTTTGTGTTAGTCAGATACCAGGAAATGAGAGCAGCCAGGAGATAATCCCCCATAAAGAGAAGCACTTGGTACAGAAGGAGCCTGTCCCCCATAACAAGCACACCCACCTGTCTGTCCGGGTCCCTTGGAGACAGGCTGTAGGAACTTCCAAGGATGACAAAGAATGTGAACTCGGTGAAATGCTGTGATAACCTGCATACAACCAACATTGTTACGTTACATGGTTGAAATCATCCACTGTTCAAAATACCAGCAACTGTGGAAGCACACACCTAAATAGTGGTGTCACCCCATCTTTTAGGAAATGATGACAACAAAATGGGTCTGTACATACTTAGAAGCAGAGCTCATGGATCCTGGCACGGTGCTCTATAATTTCGTATTCTGTGCCATGCGTGTGCTGTAAGGGTCAGAGGGATACCCCTTACCTCTCCAGTATGTCTGGAGACTAATCATACAGTCTGCGTTAGTTATTTATCTCATTGCTTTAAGAAAATACCCAAGGAAATGCCACTTAAGGAGACGCTTGTTTTGGCTCACAGTTGCAGGGGACACAGTTCATCATTGTGGGGAAAGCACAGTGGTGGGAGCCTAAGGGGGTCACATTGCGACTACTGTCAGAAAGCAGAGAGCTGTGTGTGACTGGCCCCCTCCCCAACTTTCTTCTTTTTACACAGTCTAAGACTAGCCTGGAGAATTAGTTTGGGTTTTACTGCTGCTAAGAATCACTGTGACCAAGGCAACTCTTATAAGGGACAGCATTTCATTGGGGCTAGCTTACAGGTTCAGAGGTTCAGTCCATTATCATCATGACAGGAAGCATGGCTGCACACAGGCTGACACAGTGCTGGAGAAGGAGCCAAGAGTTCTACATCTTGATCTGAAGGCAGCCAGGAGAAGACAGGCTCTTCTGCACTGGGCAGAGCTAGAGTGTAAGAGCCTCAAAGCCCGCCTACACAGTGACACACTTCCTCCAACAAGGCCACGCCCACTCCAGCAAGGCCACACCTCCTAATAGTCAAAGCCCGCCTACACAGTGACACACTTCCTCCAACAAGGCCACGCCCACTCCAGCAAGGCCACACCTCCTAATAGTCAAAGCCCGCCTACACAGTGACACACTTCCTCCAACAAGGCCACGCCCACTCCAACAAGGCCACACCTCCTAATAGTGCCTCTTCCCATGGGCCAAGCATATTCAAACCACCACAGTAGATCTTCCCCACATCAGTTAACCTAATCTAGAAACTTCATGGGCCTGCCCCGAGATTTGTTTCCATGATGTTTCTAAATCCTGTCAAGTTAACAATTAATTTTTTGTTGTTTTTGTAAGGTAATTTATAGAAGGAAAAGTTTATTGGGCTAACATTTGCGGAAGGACAAGTCCATTATAACAGGGAAGCGTAGGCTCAAGCTGTAGGCATGGTGTCAGGAGCTCCCACCACGCAAGAATAAAACAGGAAGAGCAAACCGGAGACATACTTCATCCACCAAGGCCGTACCCACATCCTAAGCCTCCCCAAAGACTGACACTAACAAGAAACCAAGTGTTCAAATACCCCAAAAGGGGGACATTCTCATTTAACCTACCATAGCCCCTGCTGTTGGTGAGAGGCAAACTGTGTTTGGTAGGATCCCATAAGCCTCAGGCTGGGAAAAATCTACACAGCTTCCTCAAGCCACAGTCTTGGGACCAAGACCCGAGGGGGGTCTGCAACGTGCCCCTATGTCCCATATTTGACTGAGCTATGCATGTATGAGTGTCCTCTGGGATCCGGCTGGTGCTACCTTCTACTAGCAATTCCTCAGTGGCAAGAAGGGGCTGTCCCATGACATCTTGCAGCTGGCCTGCTCCTGGGTACTCCTCTCTCACATCTCTCCTTTCTCACAGATCTTTCACTCATGGAGAATGAGGAAATGTACTCCCTTCTCAAACCCTCCTAGCTAGGGGTGGGCATCTTGCATGAAGGCTGTGGGGAAGGAACTTAGGAATCTTTCTTCTGGTTGAAGGAAGAGTGAGTGCCCTCTGGCTTCCTGGACAGCCCCCCAAGGTTGACCTTCGCCTGCAATGGTACAAAGGTGTTATGTGTTGCAGGCAGACATTCTCTGATAATGAAGAAGAGCCCAAAGCTAGAACCCGGACGCCCCTGAGCTGCTGACTTGACCTCCCCACCTCCTACTCCTAGACTTTGTGTTAAGTAAAGTCAAGTGTTTCTAGAGCATAAACCACTGCATGCTGGGATTTCTACTAAAACTCAGCACATTCCTAAGGACTGCATCTTCCTTCATAGCTTGATGAAACCATGGTCCAGTTCTGGTTAGTGGCAAGGGCAACCCCTGAGGTGAACAGATTTGACCAGTCATATGGCCAGTGTATCTGGCAGATCAAGGTGACTAAAGATAGATGGGATTTTTTTGTTTGTTTGTTTGTTTGTTTGTTTGAAGCAGGGTTTCTCTGTGTAGCCCTGGCTGTCCTGGAACTTGCTCTGTAGACCAGGCTGGACTTGAACTTGAGAACTGCCTGCTTCTGCCCCCCGAGTGCTGGGATTGAAACAGTAAGTGCCACAGCCACAAGACTAGTGCGTCACTTTGCTTCCTACACTCAACCAGCATGAAGGGTCTGGTTTGATGGTACAGATGTGTGGTGAATGGGGTGGTGGGGTGGGAGTGAAACCTTCAGATGTGTGGTGAATGGGGGGGAGGGGTGTGTGAAGCCTTCAGGGGTTTCTTCCGGATTGTTGAGCCTATGCAGAAAAGGAAGCTGAAGCTGACCTACGACCCATCACACCTCCAAAGGACACAATCACACATCGAGCTGAGCAGCTGATGGCCTTGGACACGGACTCCTTAGGATACTACATGCTCGATTAAGACCTTCATTTGCAGAGCTGTAATGGATTGGCTGCATCCTGATTAACTGATCTATCTTCTCATGGGGATCTGTGGTGAGTGGGGTCCTCCTTCCATTACTGATGGGAGATTCTCTGCTCTGAAGAAACAGTGCTTGGATTTTGCTTTTGAATTTCCCGTTCCATTTACAAACAGCAGTCACTGATGCCATTAATACCATACCGGAAGCCAGTATCCTGTCTGAGGGACAAGCATACACTTGATAGCTTTTTAAATTTAGTGCAAGCCAGGGACAATATAAATGTTTTTTTTTTTTCCTAAATGATTTTATTTGTGTGTGTGTGTTTGTGTGTGTGTGTGTGTGTGTGTGTGTGTGAGAGAGAGAGAGAGAGAGAGAGAGAGAGAGAACTTGTGTGTGTGACTTGTGTATACTTGTGTAGAGGGGCCTGAGGAGATAGCAGGAGTAACAGGCAGTTGTGAGCTCTCTCCTATAGGTCTGGGAATTGGATTTGGATCTTCTGCAAGAGCAGCAAGCATTCTTTATTGCTCACCCAGGTTTCCAGCCCCAGCTTATTTTCTTTAACACATACAGAACCGTGGGGTGCTCTGGGCCTGTGCACATTACTGGCATAAATACACACATTGATGCAAAGCCCTGGGAATAGTTGTTATTCTAAAATGCTATCTCAGCAAAATTGCTCCTTGGGCTCATTGTCTTGTCAGAGGAGTATGAATTAGCTCTTCTCACGGCAGGAGTAACTTCTACCCTGCCAGAACCACTGCTGTGCTATCTGTTTATTAAAGCACACTGTCCCAATTATGATTATGATCATTACGTCAAAGACTGACTTGTTTCTGAAGGGACACACCCCTAAGTGGCATGGCTGTGTACACAGGCCACCTCCTCAGGGATGCCGAAACAGGGTTCTGATTTTGAACGGCATTAGTATCACGGGCGATGTTTAAGCTATTAAGGACGAAAGCCAACAGTGTGTTGTGCAATTGCCACATCACCGGGCCATTAATCTCTGTAGTTGGATTGATCCTGGGGCCCACCCATCCTTTGTGGACAGAGCTCAGCCCTGTACCTGTGGCCCCTCAGCTTTTTTTGGCTTCTGCTCTCTACTTCTTGAAAAACTCAAGGCTTATGAATCAGAACTAGGCAATCAGCTTGCCATCTATCAGCGAATGTAGAAATCTCAGGATAAGGGACTTTACAAACCAAGATCTGTTCAAAATAAACACCATCAACGAGTGCTGGTCAAAATGAGCCCCGTGGTGGAATGAGCTCGGACCTGGACACTTGATCTTAATCAAAGGCCAAGAAGTTAAGTCTTTTTGATGTCTTTGTTAGCACGATCACACATGGGAAATGGCTTATGGCATGGGGACAGTTTTGTGATTAAATTGGAAACAACACAATGGATGAGAAGATACTGTCCCCAAATGCAGGCATCTTGAAGGTACTGGGCTTGGGCTTCATTCAGCTTGTGCATCTGGGGAATGGAGGATAAACCCAGCCTGGTGGTTCAAACCTGCAATCACAGCTAGTCAGGAGGATCACGAGTTCAAGGCTATCCTAGGAAACTTAGTGACTTGCAGTCCTTGGGCCTTGATCTTCAAAAGTTGGCTATTATTTGAGATTGGTTAACACTCCTATAAACGGAAAGTCTATAGAACTGAAAATGCATCCAGTGTAGACAGTGGGCACTCAGAGGTGAGCGACTCCTAAGACATGTTCCTTATGGATGGCAAGCGAGATGATAATCTTAAGCTGTGCCATATGACACAGGAGAGGGAAGGAATCACCAAGGCAGAAATGATAGAAAGGGGTGGGCCTACTTGTCCAGGTCAGTAGTCACTGCTGTTTTGGAAGTTGAGGCAGGAGAATCATGAGCTCAAGTTACCTGCATGGGCTACAGAGTGAGTTCAAGGCCAGACCAAGCAATTTGTTGAGAACTTGTCTCAAAATAAAACATTAAATGTAGGCTAGGGGTGGGGTCAGTGGTAGAGGGCTTGCTTAGTACATGGATGGTCCTAGATTCAACCCCCAGCACTGAGGAGTTGGGGACAGAAGTAAAGAAGGAAGGAAGGAGGGAGGGATGGAAGGAAGGAGAGAGAAATGGAAAGGGCCACAGTTCTGCCTTGCCTGTGGCAACCTCACACCTAGGATCCACTGTGGTAGAGTTAGTTACGGCCAGGCGTACTCCACCACCTAACACGCAGAGTAGAAACTAGCACTCTGTGGGTCCTGGTGATGACCAGGCATCCTTACCCTCAAGGCAGAGGTGAGTTGAGAGAGAGGTTAGGTACCAACTTGGGCCACTAACTTAAGTCCCCACACTGGCGCTTGAGACCATAACCCTGTGGCAGGGAAGGACCCTGAGTATCTTACAGTTAATGGTCCGGTGTTCCCTTCCAGGCACTTTGGCTCCAGAAGAGAGATGTTAACTTCTTCCTCCCCTGGTACCAACTTCACACTGAGTGGGTTGTGCCTTTTCTTGGTCTGTGAGCCCTTCTGGTGCAGAGCAATGGATCCAGATAACACCCCCACACAATCCTGGGCTTCTATTCGGTGTTGAAGCAAGGGCCAGAGCAGGAACTAGTGCTCAAGTCAAGTTGTGGCTTTGGACCATGTTTGCAGGGTCATTTATAACACTGGAGAATGATAATGCTAACTTAAGATAATATGCTTGACTTTGTGGAGGTGGAGAGGGGCCATGTGTTGAACTATTTACTTCTTAGGAGCCCGGTAGGAAACATAAGCTAAGGAGGAAGATATCAAACCTGGAAAGTGCCAGCCATGGAGTTTCCTGGAAGGAAACCATCAGACGGATTGTGGCCAGGAAAGGAATGGGACGTGGCTTGTTTTCACCTCTTTTCTCAGTGCTTTACGCCAAGCTGGACTTTTCTGCACAGCAAACAGATTCAGTTAGGCAAAGCTATCACATTCTACACATGTTCTGGGAGGGGTATGAACCTCATCTGAGTTAGTTGTGAGGGCACACCTGAACCTTCTGGGGGGTATTCCATTCACTCTGAGAAGGGCCAATATTTTATGCTAGCCCACAAGTCGGTGAGCTGGTGTCTGCTCACCTGAGTCTCGAGAGCACTGGCTGAAGCCTGACTGTACCTGAGCAAGGGTTTGATACTCATTGTGGAATATGCAGCAAAAATAGCATGATACTTGGAATGTTCCCTTGGTCCTGAAACCATCTCACTATGATGACAGGACAGACTCAGAGGATAGCCCTTCCCCCTATACAATGCATTGTGTTATGGTAAGGAGCCCTGCCCATAGGGATCCTTTGCTCTGGGGGAGACATCTTATCTACCTCTCAAGGTTATCTACTCCACAAACAGCCTTGAAGATAGGAGGGAAGGACCCCTTCTAGAGTTACAGGGATGTTCAAACACCTTTCACCAAAAGGTACAACTGAAAACAATGAATTTGTGACTCACATGAGGATAACAGCCAGAGAGCACGCACACACACACACACACACACACACACACACACACACACACAGCAACATGGGGAGGGGCTCAGCCTAGTGTGAATGAGATCCAGGCTTTGCAGTATCAAGAAGTGATGGCCAGTGTTTCTATAGGAGAACTGGATTAATGTCTTGAAGCAGTTCTGTGGGTAGGCAGTTCTGGAGACACACATCTGGCTACTCCTGGCTGAGCAGGGACAGGTGACTGATCCTCTGAGGAGAAGTGCCTGACCTGTGGGCAGGATGAAGAGGTACTTGTGTTTGAGTCATTCAAAGCTCCCAAATCCAACCAGGATTCATGGAATCCTTCAACATCGATTCAAGCATCAGTTTGAGGACTTAAGCCATGGGGTTGGGGTGAGGCAACTTTTCATACACAAGGCTTGGAACCATGAGCCAAATAAACCCTGCCTGCTTTAAACTGTTTTTACCAGGTATATTGTTACAGCAACATGGGACATCATTAACATATGTTGAACCCATAGGAATAAGGGTCCTGAACAGCAAGGTGTCAAGTGAGAGGACCAGAAAGAAGACAAGAGAGAAAGAAGACAAAAGCAATAGTTGAGTCCGGGAGACCTTGCATAAGCTGATGACATATGCCAAGCAAGTTAATTAGTAAGAAGAGCATCACATATACTATTAGTGAGGGGGATAGCCAAGGTCAGCAGAGACCTAAATCAGATAATATAGGCAAATACAGGATACCCCAGACACAGATGCCTTAGGTAGGACTGATAACCACAACTCAGGGGGAAGAGCTGACTCCCCAGAAGCTGCATCCTTGATTCTTCTGAGATCTTGGGTATAGCTGTAGACTGGCCTTGCCAAGTCCACTCCTACACCGGACACAGGACAGGGACACAGAACTAAAATCCCCTTTGTCCCTTCACTGGGGCCTCTGAGAAAGCCTTGGGTCAATCTGGCTCCCCACAATATACAAGCCAAATGAGAAACTGTACAGACTAGATTAAGCTGTGTGTTGAAAGCTAACAGGGAGTCTAACAAGTAACTGAGCCAACCCAGCCTGAGGGGTCAGAGAAGGGTTCTGAGGAGCATTGGCAGAAACTTCAGCCTGGATTCCCTGTGACATTCTTTGGAGGACAGATGTTCAAACAGCAACTTCTTCTGTACGTCTAAAGACAAGTTTGAGGGATGTTTCCACAGAGTGTAGTGCTCTGACTTGGCCCAGCCCTTTAAATCCGTGGTTCCATTGCTTCAGGTTTCCATCACTTCAGAAAAATGTCAGCCATTTATGTGATGGTTTCTCAGCCATTTTAGCAATTTTCTTAATCAATGTTTTCTGGTATAGTGATAGCCTTCCTTCTTTCCTTCCTTCTTTCCTTCCTTTCTTTTTTTCTTTTCTTAAATTTATCTTCCTTATAGTTATTTATGAGTTTCTGGGATTTATGTCTTTATACTTCCAGTCAAGAGGTATTAAAAAGCTGACCAATATTTCTCCAAATATTTTTAAACAAGACTTTTTCTCCCCCCCCCCCCAGGGCTCTGGTTATGTGACACTGTCTGATATTATCTCAGAAGCTACAGAAATCCTGTGACTTCTCCAACCCTTTTCTCCTGGTGGCTTAAACGGTTAACACCACACCAGCTTTGAGTAACCCAATCTCTTCCGTATATCCACTGTCTTAAACTATACAACAAATAGTCCATTTCAGTTGCCCTTTGTTGTTGGTGTTGTTCATTTCTAGAATTTCCATTTTCACCTTTCTAGCCCCTTTCTTTGCTGGGGATCTTTTTATTCTTGGTGTTCCCTGGTCTGGTTTTCCCTTTCTGAATTTGTTTTTACCCACTAGCCTTTCTAATGGCTGTTAGGTGTGTTTTCTTGCTTTGTTACAGGTATAGTAGATTTTGGTTTTTGTGTTACTCATTGTCATGGTTTGAGTATGAAATGCCTGCACCCCAGACCTCTGCCCAGGCTCAAATGTTTGGACATTTAAATCGAAATCTGGTTTGAAAGTTGTAGCACAAAACAAGGAATGATGCCTACATGACAGTGGTAGGCTACTAGGGGAGGCTGTGAGGCAATGCCACCTTTTATTGTGGTCTGATCCCTCTGATTCCTGGTCTGGATGCCATAGGAAGAATTCTGTCATACACTCATATCCCCGTGGAAGTTGGGCTGGAGGAGAAGAGGCACAGACAAGGGAGATCTGAGCTGTTGTGGAGTCAAGGGTTAGGATTTAGGGAGCGGCTGCTGTGGTAGCCACGGAGATAGTGCTGGAAGTGAAGAGCCAACCAAACAGAAAAACACCCATGTCTTGTCCTTGGAGAGTTCAGGTTCTAAGCAAGAGGAAAAGGAGAAGTTCCTAGAGTCCAGGAGAAGATACAGAGCTGGGCAGCCAAGAGTCTGGATGTGACATGCCGGGAGTGCAGAAGCCATTTATGATGGTACCAAGCTTTGGAGCAATGACTTTGAGACTGAGTCCTTGACACCAGAGACAGCTCAGTGGACCCCAGTGAGGCAGGTGCAATAGTTGTGGCACAGTGCAGAGTCTGTATCCCTCAGCACTCATCAGCTTTCACTTAAAGTGGAAACTGTAACTTCGAGGTTCTCCTGAGCCTCTGGGATAGACTCACAGTCTGGTTCCTCAGATATGGTTGTCTATTTTGTATAGTACCCTCAGCTTCATATGGAGCCTGTTCATCAAACCTGGAGTAAGTGGTTATCTGCAGGGCACAGGCTTCTACAGGGGTTGGGGGTAATGCTCAAAGGGAGCATCAGAGTAAGATAAATGTCTCTTCAGGGGACAGGTGGCTTTGGTGAAACCCTGGTGGGACAGGGGAATTTGGGTCAGGATGTGGGCCAGAGAGATGGGAGGACTGAGAATGTTGAAGAAATGGGTTATTGGCAAGCTTGTCATCTTGATGGCTGTCCTAGTTTGCTGCCCCTTGCTATGATAGCCAGAGAAAACTTGGACAGAAAAGGGAGTATTGATCCAACACATCCCTATCAGTCAGTCATTGAGGAAAGTGAGACAGGACCACCAAGCAGGAATCCGGAGGTAGGAACTGAAAGGAAGCAGAGGCCACTGAGAAATACTGCTTACTGGCATTTCCTCCCAATGGCTTGCTCAGCCTGCTTTCTTATACAACTCAGGTCTATCTCTTGCCAGATGACCCTGGCTTGTGTCAGGTTGACACCAAAACAACAACAGCAGCAACAACGACCACAAAATACCTAATAAGCTCAGCGATGAAGAGCCGCTGGGATGCGACCTCTGCTGGGTCTGTAAAGACTGAGGGATAAGATCCAGGCGAGGCATGGAGGATTTAGGTCTGCTCCCTAGAGCCTGGGATGGGGCCCAGGCTTTCAGATTCTGTATCTGAGTCATGGACTCTGTAGCTTGTCACCCACAGCTAGGTAGATTCCTTCAGCCCCAAAGAAAACACACACACACACACACATACACACACAGACCCTCTTCTTCTTTCCTCTGACATTTCTCTTTTGAGTTGTCCTGATCCCCTGGGTTCTGTTCTCGGGCATCCAATTTACAGAGCCCTTCTCCAGGGCATCTCATGGTGGGCATCTCAGTGCTAGGCACTGTCCAAGGGAATGCTAAGTATCCCCATGGGGGAAAGAGGGATGATAAAGGCTTCCTGTCCTGACAACTCCCTTAGGCCATGTCAACTGGTCTCTGTCCAACAGTCCTCAAGGCTGACAGGGAACCAGGTGAGGTAGGGAGTGCCCTGCATTAGGGATACAGACTGCATCTCCCACAGTCCCGTGAGATGCTTCCCCTCCCCCGGGAGGCTCCTGGATGGAATGACCTTCTCTGTGATCTTCCTTTATCTGTAGCCTCACTTCAAATATTTAAAAACAACCCCCTCCCCAAACAGAAGTCTCTACAATAGCCATAAACCTTATCCAGAATAATACCCGCATGGCTAATCCCTTCCTGGGTGTGACCCTGTGGGTGCCCAGCTCCAGCTGCACACGTGGCCCATTCCCCAGTCAGTAGCCTGGCACAACCCTGCTTCCTGTTTAGGGAGCCCAGCCTGACCCAGCCAGTGATTGGAGGGGGTTTTTCCTGCCTCCACTTGGAGCAATGTCAGCCTTTCTGTACAAAGGATCCCGGAGGCTTGGGGCCAGTGGTAGGGGACAGTTATCAGGACCATTGAGCAAACAAACAGGAGCCAATAAAACACTAGCTGGTGGGAACTGGGCATTCTGCAGGCTGCCCTGGTCCAGTGGAGCAGACATGGGACCTCGTGGTGCCCCTTTCCTGGCAGTGATCCTTGTCTTGGGGCTGTACGCTCTGGTGGAGGGCGAGAAACCCTGTAAGTAAAAGTCTAGGGGAGACCCTGCAGGTGAAAGGTGGGATCTGTCTGAGTCCCCGTCTATTACATATACTAGGTGGGGGGTTTCTCTATGTTCCCTCAGAGGACAAAGGCAGGGGAACAGCTTGCAAGGAGCTAGACAGCATCCTGTAGTCTGGTGCTGCTGTGTGAAGCTCACCCAGAATCTCTTATTCACAAGGACTATGTCTACAGATGCCCCCTGGTTAGGAGGACAGGAGGGCCTACCTTGGGCCTATCTTGTGACCTTGACCTCTGCATAGGTCCCCAGCGTCCCCCTCTTTACAGAAGGTTTATGTTGCCTTCTTCCTTCCCTTTCTTTCTTTGCCTCTTTCTTTCTTTTTTAACAAATGAAATGTTTTCAATAAAAGTCCCCAGAGCCCATTGCTCTAACATGGGCAAAATAAGATCTCAGGTCACCCCTTGGGCAATGAAATTTTGGAAGGTCCCTAAGCCCCCAGGGCAGGTTGGGACAAGCATCTGGCACCCTGGGCAGGTTGACCATGATGGTTCTATCCACAGCCCCCTGTCAGTGCTCCAGGATGACACCCCACAACAGAAAGAACTGTGGCTTCCCGGGTATCACCAGTGATCAGTGCTTTGATCTTGGATGCTGCTTTGACTCTAGTGTCGGCGGGGTCCCCTGGTGTTTCCACCCACTTCCAAACCAAGGTAAACTTTGGAGAACCAGGTCCCTCTGCCAGCTGTTGGCTTAGGACATGGCCCTGGGCAAGGTCTACAGCAGGTACTTGGAAGCCTGGGGGAGCTAGAGCTAGCCCAGGTTAACAAGAAGGAAGCCTTAAATGCATCTTCTGTTCCCCCATCCCCACCATCTCATACTCTGGGTTTACATTTGCCTGTACTTAAAAAAGTAACTTCCAAAGCAGCTTGGGAAGAAGCAGAGACAACCAGATAAGATGGTATTGCTACCCCTGCAAACAGACTTCAGACATTCAGCAGGGTGTTAAGGCCGCCGGCAGCTTTTATTGGGATAGGTTTCAAGCCAGGGCAAACTGTGACTACAGTGCACACGAGAAGGCAAGCTGTGTGTGCGTCCACCACAGGCACGGACTTTGCCATTGGGGCACACTCATGGTAGGGAATATCCTCTCTAGTGTTCATCGTGCCCTGAAGGAAAACCAGGTAGGTTGGTGGCTATGTCCAAGGTCCCCGTTGGTATAAATGTCTTCAAGGTTCTTCTGGGCTTGGTACAGTGGGCCACTCATATTTCACAGAGCTCAATACTGAGTCCAGAGAGGGTAACATGGTTTTCCCGAGGTCCCAGTTCTGCGTATATTTGTACCTGTGATCACCACCCTCCATTAGTGCCCTCCTCTGGGGAAGACAACCAGTCCCTAGGCATTACTATCCTGAGAGATGCCACCCCAAGGAGCTCTTTGGGACACACAGAGCCTGCAAATTCAATGTCCCCAAGAAGGCAGAACTGGTGGCCCTCAGTGAGTGTCCAGCCTGACAGAACATTGTGTTATTCTTCCCCCACAACCAGTCTCGGAGCAGTGTGTCATGGAAGTATCAGCCCGCAAGGATTGTGGGTTCCCGGGCATCAGCCCCCAGGATTGTGCCAGTCGACAATGCTGCTTTTCTGACCTGATCTTTGAAGTGCCCTGGTGTTTCTATCCACAGTCTGTGGAAGGTAACGGTTGCTGGTGGGGCCTGACAGGAGCCATTCCCACCCACTCTCACTTGCTGGGGGTCCCTCCTTTGTGTATGTGTGTGTGTGCATGTGCATGTGTACGGTGTGTGTGTCTGTAAGTATACCTCTGTGTGTGCATGTGCACTCTCTGTGTGTACCTATGCATGTATACCTCTGTGTGTGTGTACCTGAGTGTATGTATTTGTATGTATACCTCTGTGTGTGTGTGTACTCTGTGTGTGCCTCTGTGTGTGTACACCTCTCTGTGTATGTATCTGTATGTGTACCTCTATGTGTACCTGTGTATACCTCTGTGTGTGTGTGTTTATCTGCATGTGGAGGCCAGAGTTTGACATGGGTGCTTCCCTTAATCCTTATCCACCATAGTTTTTGAGACAGGGTCTCTCACTGACTGCAGAGTTCGCTGATTGGCTAGGCTGGCTAGCCAGTGAGCTCTGCTCCAATCTGCTCCCAACAATAGTGTTAAAGACATACTGACAACACCTGTCTTTTTATGTGGGTTCTGAGGATCCAAACTTGGGTCTCCCAGGCTTGGACAATAGGTGCTTTGCCGATTGAGTCATTCCCCAGTCATTTGTTCTATGGCCACCCACACTGGTCAGCAGGTTCCCTTGGGAATTTCTAACAGTTTGGAGAGAACAGGCCCCATCGTTCCTGTGACGAGTCAGCCATATTTCTGAGCATAGGTACTTCTGGCTCCTTGGTGTGTTTACCAACCACCCTGCTTTTGCATTTCCAGATTGTCACTACTGAGAGGTACTGCTGCCAAGCCACCGGCTCCCCGGGAGCTGCAAGCCGGAAGAAGAAAGTCCACCAGACTCCACTGATCTCTGGGGTTTCTTAAACTATCGTGAGCTTCAACAGTAGCTAGACATGGCATCTTTCCAAGTAAAGAAAACCTTTGAAAAACCTGGCAAATTTTATTTTGGTTTCACTGAGGCAGATGTGCAATGGCGGCGTGTATGTACGTATGTGAATGTGTGAGTATATGCGTGTGTGTGTGTTTGTGTGTGCTTAGGTATGAATACATGGAGCATACACAGGTGTATATATATACAAGTAGGTGAATGCATGCATGTGCATATGTGTGCATATGTACACGCGTGTGAACACATCAGTGTGTGCATGTGCATATATGAGCAACAGTGCATATTACACCCTTTCGTTCCTCTGACAGCCTCAAGCCACTGGTTACTTCTCAGTCACTCCACCGACAACAGTGTTCTGCATATGTGAATTTCAGAATCCACCATTTCTATGAAAGCACACACTCAGCTCTCTTTAAAGAGCTCAATGGACTCTGACCTCAGACCCTATAGGGGTGACACATGACTGCTGATTACAATTCCCGAAGTCTTTCCTTTTTATCAACTGTTCTGCCGGCTACCCACTTTGACATGGGTCCCTGGCCATTGATTGCCTTCTCTTCTTGATGTGAACAGGAGCGGTGGGGGTCTGGGCCTTGGGAATCACCCTGAACTGTAGTTCTTGGCCTGAAAGCATCCTTAATAACATATTCAAATAGAGGTTGCTGAAAGAAGCTTTGTTTCAATGAGGTTGTTCTGGGTAAGGAGGCTCCGGCAGGGACCATTCTTCGCTGCACTGTCTAAGACAGCAGTTCTTGACCTGTGGGTCGTGACCCTGTTGACAAACCCATATGTTCAAAAGTATTTACATTATGATTCATAACAGTAGCAAAATTACAGTTAGGAAGTAACAACAGCCAGGCAGTGCTGGCGCACGCCTTTAGTCCCAGCACTTGGGAGGCGGAGACAGGCGGATTTCTGAGTTCGAGGCCAGCCTAGTCTTCAGAGTGAGTTCCAGGACAGCCAGGACTTCACAGAGAAACCCTGTCTCGAAAAATTGAAAAACCAAAAAAAAAAAAAAGAAAAAAAAGAAGAAGAAGAAGTAACAACAAAGATAACTTTATGGTTGGGGGTTATCACAGCATGAGGGACCCAACATTAAGAAGGTTGAGAACCATGGGTCTGAGGGCCATTAATGGTTTCCAGTTAGAGACCAGGTGTGGTGATGGCGGAAGGCTCATTTCCAATACATATTTCATCTCTTTTCCTTTTCCCAGCCTAAGCTGACTGGTTAGCATCCTCCAGGGGCCTACTCTTGCTGCCTGAGGGAAATCCTGAGTTCCAGGACTGGGGCTTGGCCCACTGGTTTTCTCCAATCCGACCGACCTCACTTCCTTCTTGGGAAACTCTTTGGTGAAATGATTGCTTCATTTTCTGAGCCAGTCATCATACTCAGCTGTGTGGCCATCCAACAACAGTGATGGAAAACAACCCGGAAGGGAAAGGTTTCTTTGGCTTACACTTCCCTATCATAGGTCACCATGACGATAAGTCAGAGAAGGAACTCAAACGGAAACCTGGAGTCAGGAGCCGATGCAGGCCATGGAGGGTGCTGCTTACAGGCTTGTTCCTTCTGGCTTGCCCAGCCTGCTCTCTTATAAAACCCCATGGCCATCGTCCAGATGTGGCAGCATCCACACCCAGCTCCCACATCCAGAAAATGCTTCACAGGTTTGCCCACGGGCCAATCTGATAGAGACATCTTGTCAGTTGAGTTTCCATTTCTAGAATGACCCTGGCCGGTCTTGAGCAGACCAAACACACAGCACAGCTGTCTTCGTCGCTCTGGGCTATGCCTGCCAGTCACAGGCTTGGGGTCTGCTCGGGTTCTCTGATACTCTCTTGCTTGCCCCACACTGACTTAGCCGACCATGTGACATCTTAGTGGTGTTCAGATTGTGCCAGCCCCTGCCTTCCCCAGAGGGCCACGAACAGCCTCTTGATCCAGTCAGAAAAAAAACCTTTCTTTTTCCTTTAACCCCACTTCCTCATCTCATCTCCTTCCCACCTCTCCCCTCCTAAGATCCCTCGGTGGCTTCTGCCTTCTCTGCCAGTCCTTCCACACCATACGCCATCACAAGCACCCATTGTGGGTGCTACTGTACCAGGACAGGAGAGTTGGAAAAGTCAGGGCCTGGTGGGAGGGTCTTACAACCGACAATCTGATAAGCAGATGAACAAGGGGTTTGGGACCTCCCCAATTCACCTGCCCTGGCTCTGTGGGTCTCAGACTTGCCCATGTCACCCTGGTCACACCCCTTCTGCCCTTCAGTACTATGAGCTGTCACCATTTTTAGCCTCTTCTACTTCCCCAGACCCCTATGCTCATGGAAACAGCTTGGGAAGGAGCCCAGGCTGTCCACAGGACATCCTCGGCTTCCAGGTTAGACATGGATTGGGGAAAGCCTTACCTTGCTCCACGGCCCTGCTGGAAGGGACCTATCCCAACCCTACTGGGTCCCCTGGAGACTCGGAGGACAGGACACAGTCCTCATGTGTCCTCAGCTGCAACTGCCGGGTTTTATCAAAAGGCCCACAACCTGTAACCCCCATATTTTTGGGGGTCTGGGCACTCAGTAATTTGATACACATGTGAGTCCTGCCTGGCAGTCCTTGTTCTCTGGTGCCCTCTACTGGCTGACACGGGGAGAAGCCTGCCTCCAAGCTTCTGTGTAGCTACTGCCAGGTGCCAACCACTGCCAGATGCCAACCACTGCCAGGTGCCAACCACTGCCAGATGCCAACCACTGCCAGATGCCAACCACTGCCAGGTGCCAACAGTTATATCACGGACTTTTGTTTAACATTAGGTGTATTGATGTGTGAGACATGCTCCTTAAAATTTAAACAAGTAGCCGGGCAGTGGTGGCACACAACTTTAAATCAAACACTCGGGGGACAGAGGCTGAAGGATCTCTGTGTTCGAGGCTACCCTGGTCTGTAGAGCAAGTTCTAGGACAGCCAGGGCTACAGAGAGAAACCCCGTCTCAAACAAAACAAACAGAAATAATAAAACTTAAGTAAACGCAGTTTGTCTAGTACACACAATTGTGTAAATACTTTTAGTCAAGCACCGAATTTCATTTTGCCCCACTCCCCCAAACCTCTTGATGCCTTTCCTACGCTGCCCTACGGCCTGCTCCTTCAGGAACCCAGTGATCAACTTTCTGGCTCCATCTTCCTGTATGCGTACCGTGCACAACAGCGTGACTGCTCTTTCTTGCAGAGCCTGCATGCTCGCAGGCTGTTGTCTGTAAGGAAGCTTCGTTCTTTATCATTGCTGAGCAGTGTGTTCCAAGATGGGGTGTTTAGATGGACTTTTGAGTTGTTCCCAGAGTTTACTTATAAATGAAGTTACCAGGAGCCCCCGGGCACAAGTTTTTGGACATACTTTGGTGATTGATCTCTAGGATAAACACCTATAATTTCTCGGACAGCGTTGAAGTTTGTCAGAGTCTGGGTAATTGTCATCACCCCATTTCTCCTGCCCACTAGCAATGGGTGAGGTGACCGGATGCTCTCTGCATCCAGATCCTTTTCATCTTAACTTACTTTTATCAATTAGCAAATGGCATTGAGCATCTCATGGGCTTATGGGGTTTTTTTTGTTTGTTTGTTTGTTTTGTTTTGTTTTTTAAAATAGTATTATCTGGCAAAATCTGCCTGGATAGTTCATTCATACTTTTTTACATTAAAAATTATTTCTATTTGGCCATGCAATACCATGGCAAGTACGTAGATTTCAGGGGACAAATTATGGGTGTTGGTTCTCACCTTCCAAAATGCGAGTCCCGGGGATTGAACTCAGGTCCTCAGGCTTGACAGCAAGCACCTTTTCCCACTGAGCCATCTTGCTAGCCCCAGGTTATACATTTTTAGTCAGCTGGGATTTCTTTTGCTGTTTGTTTGTTTGTTTCTGTCTGTGTTTTTACATCTAAATGCAACTCCTCTATCAGAGCTGAGTGTGGTGGTTTGTTTCGAGGTATTCAGCAGAGAAGACTGCTCTGACATGGGTTTAAGCCAACAGAAAGTATTAGACAACCAATAACTGGACTGGGTGCTCAGGATCCCAGTGTGGCCCTGAGCCTTTCTCAGCATGAGCTAGCAAGCACAAAAAACCCACATCCTGGGTTGACATAGTTCGGTTAACAAGAACAGTTAGTCAGAAGCAGAACTACTGAAGCCGAAAAAGTAAGCTTGGTACATTTTAGAGACTTTCCCAGAACAATGGACTTTGGTGGATCAGGTCTTTGTTTTCATTTTGTTGTTGTTGTTGTTGCTCATTTGTTTTGGTTTTTGGGTTTTTTGTTGTTGTTGTTTGGTTTTTGGCAGGTGGTGCTGTCCACAGGCTGAATTTTTCAGGCCGAATGGAGTCAGTTGTGCTAAGGTTTGGAGGCCTATTACAGGTTCAACCCTATAACTGTACTTGAGAGGCTGTCTATGAGGTTGAAGCCAGTCTTGGCTGCAGAGTGAGTTCCAGGCCAGGCCAGGTTTACATGCCAACAAACCAACAAGTCCTCTATGGATGTGTGCCGTGTAGATATTTCCTTGACTCAGACTTCAGCTCACTTTGACAGTGTCAGGCAAATACGTCTCATTTTGATTGATTGATTTTGTGTGTGTGTGTGTGTGTGTGTGTGTGTGTGTGTGTAAAAATGCTCTGCATCCTGTCTGAAACCATCTGCTTTAACCAAGGCGCAAACACTTCCTGTTACACTTTCTTCTAGGAGATCCGTGCCTTTAATACCCACATCTCCTATGTGACACTTCGTAGGGAGACCTTGCCTCCAGAGCAGCCATTGTTGTGTGAAGACTGCTTGGTGTGTGAAGCTCTTTCAGGGTTCTGAGAGACTCTGAGCACGGAGACCTGATCGAACCTGCTCTTCAGAACTTCTGTTTGCTCACTGTCCTTCAGCCTATGTCCCTGCCAGAACACTCCTGCTGTGCTGCTGCTGTCTGAGGAATTCATCCGTCTCACCCATTTTTGTATCTATTTTTCATATTTATTGACTACTGCTATATATGGGTGTGCTTACATGTGCTGTAGCACGCATGTGGCAGTCTGAAGGCAAATCTGCGGAGCCTTGTCTCTCCGTCCTCCTTAATATGGATTCCAGGGATCGAACTCAGATTCCCTGGCCTGAGTCGAAAGCTCCTTTATCCCCTGAGCCATCCTGCTGGCCCATTGCTCCTTTGAAATGTCAACATTTCTTGTTTTGTCTTGTTTTGTTCTGTGTGTGTGTGTGTGTGTGTGTGTGTGTGTGTGTGTGAAGCCCAATAATGACTGACATATTTCCACCTTATAGAATTTGCTTTTTTCTTCGTGAACAAACACACCATTAGATGCTGGGAACATAGGCAGTTGTGTTGCTTCAGGATTAGAGTCTGATACACATCAGCACAGATGTGGCTTCCTGATTACCTCTGCAAATCTGACACCTGTCTTTGTCCACTTAGCTTCTCTTATCTCAGTGGTGTTTCCTCTGCCAATGGAAATTTTGGGCCATATGTACATATACATACACATATAAAATGTTTCTTTCTTTCTTTTTTTTTTTGGTTTTTCGAGACAGGGTTAGCTCTGGCTATCCTGGAACTCACTCTGTAGACCAGGCTAGCCTCGAACTCAGAAATCTGCCTGCCTCTGCCTCCCAAGTACTGGGATTAAAGGAGTGCGCCACCACTGCCCGGCTATAAATTATATTTGGTTGAGACACCTTAATACCTTTCTGGTTCCACCTTATGCTATGTTGTGAGTCCCTGTCAGTGACTTTAGGTGATTTCTGCAATGGCTTGACCATCTTTTGTGTTGGTTGCTGGTGAAGGCATGCCAGGTCAGAAAGAGTGAGCACCCCTAGCTCCTCATGGTCCTCAGCCCTTATCACTCAGAAGCTTCCTAATGACCCATGAGTTACTTATCAGCCCTTCTGCTTTATGGCTACATTGTTTGCCCTGTACCTGGGCACACAAGAGTATCAATTATAATCTACATAGTCCTCATAGCAACAGAGGGAGCTGGCCCAGGAAACTGCCTACTGCTGCTTTATCTAGGTCTGTCCAGCCAAATTAGCCAGCAATTGCACAGCCTTAGAGACAATTTTCTAATCCCCTAGGAGCCCCATGGCTACTCAGAGTCAGGAAATCACCGATAACTAACATCTGCCCTTACAGCACAGACCTGAGGTACACACTTCTGATGGATATGCTTCAGACCAGGGCATCAATGTTTATTACCGAAGCTTATGCTTCTCCATGCACCCCTGTAAAGTCTATCCTCTGTCTTGCAAGGCACCAGGGAGGTGAGCAGGGAGAAGCTCCATCCTTCCCCAGTTTGAAGAGGCTCAGGGGAGAGAGAAACTCAAGGACAACCCAGGCCAAAGCTCTGCCTGAGGAAGGAAGTCACTGTGGTGTGAAGTGTGAGATTTGACCAGCCCAGTGGGGCAAATCCAACTGGCCCCAGGGTTAAGAGCCTGTGGAATTTTCTGTACAAGATAGCCGTAACCATAGTGAGCAGCAGTAGCACATTGGTCTCTTGTCCACCCGTGGCTCCATCACCATTATGTTTTGCCTGAGGGTATGGAGTCTAGCTACTTTCTGAAACTTCAAGCCCAGGAAATCCTTCATCTTAAACATTGTTTGATATTTTGACTCAGCAACCACCGAGTAGCTAAGTAGAGCGTTTTTGCTCTTCTACTTCTTTCCAAGCAGGACATAAGTCTCCTCTTGGGAGGAAACCCTTCATGATATCCCACTGCCGGCTTCACTCTCTGTGTATTTTCTGTGATGTCTTCCCTGATTATGAATTTAAGATATTAGCATCCAATGAGATCTGTCCCGACTTTCTCCTGTCAATCATCACGATCATCATCTTCTTCCTCCTTTTTTCTTCTTCTTCCTCTTTCTTCTTTCAAAACATACTTTATACCAATACAATTTACCGATAGAATGACACTATAAGAGAGTCTTTTTTTTTTTTTTTTTTTTTTTTTTTTGAGACAGGGTTTCTCTGTGTAGCCCTGGCTGTCCTGGAACTCACTCTGTAGACCAGGCTGGCCTCGAACTCAGAAATCCGCCTGCCTCTGCCTCCCAAGTGCTGGGATTAAAGGCGAGCGCCACCACGGCCCAGCTAATTTGGTATCATTTTAAAGAGATGAAAAAGGGATAAAACCTCTACCCTTAGAACAAATTTTTATGTGTTATGGCAAACGCATTTAGTGATTAGTCACATCTAATTCCTGTTCACACTAGCGGCCAATGGAATTGAAAAGAAAGCCCAATTCGGCCAGTTCTGTTCATCAACCCCAGTGGCAGCACAAGGTGACATGCAGGAATGCTCCCTTCCCCTCCAAACAGAGGTGAGAGACCCAGGCCCTAACTGCTGTCTGAGATGGTCCTTGAGCTGGGTGCTTGCAGCCTGGGTCTCTTCCAGCGCCCAGCTCTACGCCTTAGCCTGGATCATCTCATGCCCTATGCCTTAGTGGCATTTCTTGTCCATTCCCTTTTCTTAGCTATCACGCCGCTTCTGCTTAGAGCCACCTTTGCCTCTGCCAGATGAACTGATAGGCTACTCCCAAGGCTGCGGAGCACGCTTTCCTTTTAACCCACTGCGCATGCGTGAAATAAACAGCACCTGCTCAGTCGTTCCCAATATATCGAGCTGCCAGAGGGTAGCGACACAGTGTGTGGTGTGTGTGTGTGTGTGTGTGTGTGTGTGTGTAATTGCTTCCTGGGGTTGGAATTCAGCATGCCCCTCCACAGCCAGCATTTTTATTAACAGTGGCCACCAGGTCGTCCTAGTATCTTCCGAGGCACCTGGTTGGAGGCTGTGCACACAATGATGGCTAATAAATATTGACTGTTTGTTCAATAGCACTTCTGCCTGCGGGAGGGAACTCAGCAAATATTAACTCTCTGGTAAAACTCCCCAAGACATTTGAAAACAAGTTGGCCACGGGGCTCTGGGAATGTGGTTTTTCTGTGATGGACTTTGATGTTGTGGTGTGGGAAATGGTACTTGCTGCCCAGCCCAAAGACCTAAGGTCAATATCTAGGGCCCACATGGCAGAAGGAAAGAACCAACACCCCCCCCCCAAGTTGTCTGTTGCCCAACACATGTACCCTGTGTGCACCTATCCACACACGACCACGAACACACATACAAACACACATACAATAAGTCACTAAATGTAATAACCTATTTTTACCAAGAAGAAATGTTATTCATAGTACATACCCATAGTGTTGTGTTCTCCAGTGACTGACAACCAAGTTAGCATTTTGGGGGGAAGGGGTGTTGTATTTATGTTATTACTGACCCAACCAGTTTGCTCATGTGGAGCAGATAAAAAGCAAATCCAGCCGGGCAGTGGTGGTGCACGCCTTTAATCCCAGCACTCGGGAGGCAGAGGCAGGTAGATTTCTGAGTTCGAGGTCAGCCTGGTCTACAGAGTGAGTTCCAGGACAGCCAGGGCTATACAGAGAAACCCTGTCTCAAAACACCAAAAAAAAAAAAAAAAAAAGCAAATCCAATCCCCACTTTAAATATGGCCAGGTAAGTCTGCAGAGGTTTTTTAAAAAAGCACCATCTGGTAGAATGGATGGATAAACATGATTCAGCATAATCACTCTCCATACCATGGTGAGTGATCCTTCCAGACCCTACTTGGGTCTCCTCCAGCATCTTAGAGCTGTACTTGCTTTTAAAAACAAAACAAAACAAAAAAACCTGTTTTCATCAGAATTCACTGGGGGAACAGAACACTTTTCCTGAATCTCCAAGTCAGGCATACAGTGCACAATGGCCAAGGAAAGCGGAAATGTAGGCTTCATGCCAAGGTCACCATAAACACATGGATGACATATGACACCAGGACATTTTCAAGTCCACCAGTAAGTCCTGAGACCACGCTACTATGTACCTCTGATGTAGCTGAGTGTGTCTTTCCCAGTGAGTGGTGAGAAAGCTGTGGTTACTCTCTGGAGGCCCAGGAATCAAGGGGTAAAGTAAGATCTGAGAGGACTTTGTTCTCTTTGAAACTTGGTGCTGGGTAGGACTTAATGTGGGACCCTCACTCCTGACCGTGGGAGACTCTATGGCGATGACCAGTTCTCCAGGTTGGAATGTAAAAATAACTCCAAACCAGGACTCCAGCTTCCATTCCAAGCTTAAACCTGGCTTCCTCCAGGCCTGCTGGTCATGGGAGGGGAAGGGAAGGGAGGGGTCCCTGAGTTCCCATCCCCCACTGTTGTTGGGATTTGTTCAATGTACACTTTAAGTGTTTCAAATGTGTTTCCTCAAATGTGAAACACAACAGGTGGCCTTTTACATGCTGTTGGCTTTTTTTTTTTGGCTTTTTTTGGATGCATCTTAATAAAGAAATGAAATTCTGAAAATACATCTCTCATGCGTCATCATCTCATTATTTACATCTCTGTGGCTGGGATAAAACACTGGCCAAAAGACTCGAGGAAGAAATGATGTCATCGTACACACTACAGTCCACTATGGAGGAATTCAAGACAGGAACTTGAAGGCAGTAGAGACCACAAAGGAAAGGAGGCTAACTGGCTGGCTGCACTCAAACGACGCAGGCCCACCTGCCTAGGGAATAGTAACACCCATAGTGGACTGGGTCCTCCATTAACTAGCAAATAATGCCTCACAGACAGGTCATAGGAAGGAATTCTTCAGTTGAGGGTCCCTCTTCTCAGGTTGAGAGCTGCTGCTAATGACAATTGATTTCCTCCTCCCTCCCCAGAAGCAGCATCTGCCTTGGTTTATTTCTTATAGATTTAACAAGAATCTCCAGAAAGCAACTTCAAGAGTAGAACCAGGACCTTAGCTGTGATAGGCAGATAAGAGCTTGTCCAACTGACATGGCTCCAAATTTTGTTGTAAGTAATTGAGAGTGTGTTGGAAATTCTTAAGTTGAAAGGATTGATGGTGAGTTTGTTGCTGGGTAAAGAACAAATGCTTATAAGGTGGTTGCTTCTGAGCCGGGCAGTGGTGGCGCACGCCTTTAATCCCAGCACTTGGGAGGCAGAGGCAGGTGAATTTCTGAGTTCCAGGCCAGCCTGGGCTACAGAGTGAGTTCCAGGACAACCAGGGCTACACAGAGAAACCCTGTCTCGATAAACCAAAAAAAAGTAGTTGCTTCTATATTTTATCTGAGGGTATGCTAAAATTTTGCTCTCTTGTGGTTTACTTGCCATAAAGTTAGGTACTCCTGTAAGTATTGTTAAGATGAAGAGACATGAATGTCACCCATGCAACGATCAATACCTCAGGAAATTTAGTCAGCACTGAGTTAGGTGCTTTATATCCTAATTGCGCCTGCTCCTGTACTACACATTGGGCTTGTTTTAATTTTTCCTCGTAAAGGGACCAACCCTGCTGTGAGGGAAAGCAAGCAACACATACATACAAAGGAACAAACTAACAGAAAAGTAAGCTCTGGGTCAGTGAGTCCTAGCTCAAGCAGAGGCAGCAGAATCCCCCAGGTGCTCCTTGGAATTAGATGTTGCATTAGACACTGTTGCTCTTGTTCAGCCTGACCGTGGTGGGCTGATTGTACTGGGAGGGCTCGAAGTTCCGGTCAGATCACATGGGAGTGTGAGCCTCAAGTGCGCATGACTGGCTGACAGCTAGGAAGGTAGAGTGGTCTTGGAGTCCGATTGGTCCACTCTGCTATGACCTGTCAAGATGTGCCTGACAGAAAAAAATTCCATCTGTCTATCTACCCACCTATCTATCTATCTGTCTGTCTGTCTATTTATCTATCTATCCATCCATCCATCCATCCATCTAATCTACCTATCTGTCTACCTACCTATTAATAATCTATCTATCTATCCATCCATCCATCCACCCATCTGTCCATCCATCCATCCATCCATCCATCCATCCATCTATTCATCCATCATCTACCTATCATCTATCATTCATCTATCAATTATCTATCTATCTATCTATCTATCTATCTATCTATCTATCTATCCCTCCTCCCAAAAGGTTCCAAGCAATACATTGCTGTATTCCATCTTGCAAAATAACTGACAGAGATTTCTCTCTCCCTTTTCTTGGCCTCCCTTGACATTAGTTCCTATGAGTATAAAGTTGCAGAAGCTGTTGCTCTGAATATTTTGTTCCTTTGGATTTTAACAAATATCTCAATAAATGTACAAAACACTGTCTCAAAGGACTGAAGAGGACCGGGGTTAATTCCACTTTCTCGTGCACAGCTGTTACCCCTTGAGCGAGAGGCCTAGATTCCTGCACGCTGCTTCTATTTAAAATAAAACTTGTCTCACCTTCTCGGGCCTCTTGTGTTGGGTGGCAGCTGTGGAGCGGGTCCCTTCAATTGCTTGTGGCCCGCAGAGAAATGATTCACAGAAACTGAAAAAAGAAAATCCCTTCCAGTATGACTTGTTTAACTGGTACTGGTTCGAACTTCTAGAGTTTGATACCAGGCAGTTTCTTTTAAGCATATTTAAGCACAGCACAATTTCGGAAAAATGTTTCCTGATGACAATGAACTCAATCCTGTGTACATGATCGGATGTGACTTTCCAAAGTACATATGGCATTGTTTATAAAAATGATGTCTGTTGACTGAGAAACAATGTTAAAGACACAGGTCTAAGGAAAGTAACTGAGGTAACGTATTAACTTTCAGGAGTCAGGATTGTTCTAATACAGAAGTTACCTCTGCTGTCACAAAGTGCAAGTGACATCTCTCATAAGAATTGACTGAGCAGCTTTGCTCAAGAGCTAGAAGAAAAAGGTTGGGATAGACAGACATAATAGACTGGGGGATTTGAGTGAAGCCTGACCCTACACATAGCACAGGTCACCAGGTTGCAAACTACATCCTTTCCCAGCTATTTTGGTGGAAAACAGGTAAACATCTCTTTCCTTTGAAGAGACAGCCTGCGAGTTTAACTTTCCTGGTTTCCATGATGCTTACCTGTGAGCACAAGGCTCTCACACCTTCCATGTTCTGGCAACACCTTGATCTCAGACTCATGGTCTCAAGGATGGAGAGCCAAATCTCTGTCCAGCGAACCACCTCTCATGGTCCTTTCTACATTATCTGGGAAGGAATGGTCACAGCCAATGGCTCTGAATCCACTTTTGCTTCCAATTCAGGCAGGAAGGACAAGAGCATCTCTGGTGACTTCTCCACGGTTGGTTTTATTACCTGTGCTCTATGCTAATTTCCAGCTTGTCCAGCCAAGGCAGGTGGAACTCAAGGTAAGAACTTGCAGGCAGGAGAGAACACAGAAGAATGGAGGCTTACTGGCTTGCTGCACTCATACGGTCCAGGCCCCCCTGCCTAGGGAATAGTACCACCCACAGTGGGTGGGGCCACCCCACATCAACTTTCAGTTAAGAGACCTCACAGACCCACCACAACCAGCTGGAGGCAATTCTGCAGTTGAGATCCCTTCTTCCCAGGTCTGTCAGGTTGACAACTGAAGCTAACGATGACCATCAACTTCCTCCCCCCTCCCCAGCAGCCGCTGCTCTCCAGACACTGTGTCCTGTTCCTAGCCGTATTTGTAAGCACCAGATGGTAATGCTTGCTGGGTTTTAAAAAATAAGCGGTCAGAGATGCTGTGCCGTCTTTTCAACTTACTTGCATCTAATTTTTGAAGGTCCCTTACATCAATTAAAAATAGATCTGACACATTCATGTGAACATGGATCTAACACGCCATGAACTGATTCTCCATTGATGGGTGTGGTTTTTTTTTCCTTCAATTTTTTCTTGTTGAAACACAGGCCTTTTAAATGTAGATTATTGTCAAGGTGCCTGACACAGCTGAGTCTATCACACTCTCCAAGCAATTGGGCCTGCATGTAGGCAAGGGCGTTCCAGCTCTGGTTCTGTGATTCTGAACTGTGCAGCGAGGCTGGGTCTCTCACTCAGTTCTATTTATAGTGTATCCCCCCCCCTTTTTGGCTTTTAAAATTCATGTTGTCCCCCCCTTTTAAAATGTAGGTTCTTTATGAATGATCAATGATCTAGATTTCAGGTATTTTCTGTAAAAAGTCCGAATTTCAGTGGTCACCTGGAAGGGAACAACTCCTGAAGCCCAGCTCTGTTTACAATATTAGAGAATATTCCGAAAAGTCAGCCCAGCCACCAAGGAACAAGAGACAAAACCAGAATCTGGTGGTGTGAACCATCACACCAGAGAGGAGCTTCAGAAAGCACCAGATGCTTTTGTCCTTCCTGCACGAAGCAGAGGCTGAAGTGGACTCAGAGCCCCTGGCTGTGGCCACTCCTTCCTGACTACGGTAGAAAGGACCACGAACGGTAGAAAGGACCACGAGAGATGGTTCACCTGACAGAGACTTGGCTCTCCATCCTGGAAGCCCATGAGCCCAAGATCAAAGTGTGGGCAGGACACTGCTTCCTGCATGGACCCTGGGCATGAGAATCTGTTTTGTTTTGTTGAGATGGAGTCTCACTCTATAGCTCTGGCTGTTCTGGAACTCACTCTGTAGACCAGGCTGGCCTTGAACTCACAGAGCTCTGCCTGCCACTGCCTCTCAAGTGCTGGGATTAAAGGTGTGCGCCACCATACCCAGCTCAAGGGCAAGAGACTGTTTTGCAGGTCTTCACTGGTGGTGACTGTGCCTAGCACTCCTTGGCTTGTAAACTTGTCCCTCCTGGGTCTATCCTACTGTTACATGTCATCTTCTCCTATGTCTCTACTTATATTGTCCTCCTTCTGTCTCTATGTCCCCTTTCCTTCTCTTACAGATGCCTACAGTTGGACATAGGGCCATCCTTACTCCTGTTTGGTGCAACCCCTGTTTATTGAATTACATCCACAAGGACCCTGTTTCTAAACAAGATCAAATGCTACAGACAATGATCAAAACAGAACATTTGAAAATCCCCATGACACCATCTTGGCTCATGGGGAGGAAGTCTGGTACCCTAGAGAGACAATAGTTCATCTGGGCTGCTGGTGGGCAGCCCAGGCCACTAGGGGTTTCCGATTCCATCTGTCCAGGGCTTTGATCCTACAGCTGTAGCTTCACTTTTGTGAACATCTGAGAAAAGCTATGTGCTTCCTGATCTAGTAGGAATGGGTTTTGGGCTTCCTTGAAGACTCAAGGTCACTTCGAGGCCACAGACTGGTTCTTCTGAGGTGGTGGCTGTCATCGAGTGATAAGGGCCATAAACCTGCAGGGGAAAGGCAGGGCTGTGTGTGTGGTGGGGTGCCCTGCTGCACGGCTGACAGCTGCTGTTTCAGACTTATCTCTGTTCTATGAGGTAATTCTGGGAGATGATCCCTCGATACAGCACCGCCCAACTACAGACATTCTGGAGCAAGGGATCACTGTGACGAGTCCTCTGGAGCATCCAAAGCTCTGGCTCTAGCTCTTTTTTAAGCTTGAAACTATTCCTCCAGAACACCAGAACCTGTCCTATATCCCTCCGACAGTGGTGGGTGGCTGCTGTCTTAGCACTCAAGACCGGACACTCAGCCCTATGTGGGAATCACCTTCTGTGGTTAATAAAATGGCACATTTACATTTGTCCATGAAAGACTGGGGCATCCCTGAAACAGCCACTGTGTTTGCCTTCTCCAAACATCCACCTCTAGGTCCTGATGACTCAGATGAGGCTGGGAGACAAGAGAGGAATTCATAGGGAGGAAGGGCCCCGCCTAGCACAGCTGCAGAACGGGTGACAGGTGGCCAGCAGGAATTCCTGGCAACATGGCCTGGCTTTTACCTTCTTCCTGCACCTAACTGCTGCCTCAGATAACAGAGAGTGATAACTTGAGCAAGGGTTGCCCCTGCTGCTGGAGCAATGCTACCATGCACTCTGCCAGCCCACAGCCTTCCTTCAGAAGCCAGGTCTGTTCACCCCAGCCTCATCCACACAAGCTGCTCAAGGCTGATTTCCAGTGTAGACCATTTGTTGAGAGTTAGACAAGGCAGATTCGATAAAGATGAAGAGTCTGTATCTGCTTGGGTTAAAATCTGTGTGGAAGGGGCTAGAGGGGTGGCTTGGTGGTTGAGAGCATTGGCTGCTCTTCCAGAGGACCCAGGTTCAATTCCCAGCACCCACACAGTGGCTCACAACTGCCTGCAACTCCATTTCTAGAGGATCTGATGTCTTTTCTGAGTCTGCATGCTCCTGCATATATGTGGTACACAGATGTACATGCAGGCACACGTATACACACACACACACACACACACACACACATACACACACACAATTTTAATAAGTACATTTTAAAAAATCTGCTCAGGGTAGAAACCAGAGGTACTGAAAATAGATGTCTCTGGATGGGAGAGGGAACTTTATATTCTTTGATTTCAAAAACTAAATATATTAGTATTTTTAATATATTTTATATATTTAAATTATATATTTTATTAATATAAATCTATTTTTATAATTAATAAATATATTCATATGTTTATTCAATGTATTTAATAAAATACATTGAATATATTAATAAAATTTTATTTTATTTTAATAAAATACATTGAATCAATATTTTACCTATTAAAGTGTAGCTAATGATTAAAAAAAAATGACTTTTCTGGAACTCTAGCTTTATAGAGCTAGAGTTTTCACCTTCACAAGTGACAGAAGAGGTTTGTGGTGTTCTGGACAAAGTAGCCCAGGGTCTTCTTCACTGTTCCCAGTGAGATGGTTGAGTGGCTCTGTCTAGCCAGTGGCCTCGCAGAGTCTGCTTCTAGACTAGGTTCATACATTGATTGACAGACTCTGTTTTCAGGTTGATCTGCCATGGCTGTCCCTACTCCTTCCCTTCCCTGTTTTCCTCCCTAACCCTCTCCTCTCCCTCCCCCCAACCCTGACTTAGGATTGGGGAGGAGTCTTCTAGAATCTCATAGGAGAGAGTCCAGAGTCCACAGAACTCAGCAAACACATGGCTATAAAAGGGCTTTCCTTGCGACCCTGCACATCCTGTGTAGTGATTCTGAAGCTTGCCTGCTGCCATGGAGACCAGAGCCCTCTGGCTAATGCTGCTGGTGGTCCTGGTTGCTGTGTCCTTTGAGGTAGCTTCGGAGTATGTTGGCCTGTGTAAGTACCTATCTGGTTCCCTCTGTATTAGGCTGGGACCTCTCTGAGGAGGGACACAGAAGACCCAGGCACACTATGTCCTGTGAGCTTGAAAGCAGGGAAGGCTACCTGCCTTCTACATCGATTTAATAATTAATTGCCCCTTAAGAGTACACAGTTTCTTGAGGCAGTCCTACAGAGAGGCTTTTTCTGACCCACTTCAGAGGCAAGTTAATGGAAGCTCAGAGAAAGCTAACATACTTGGGACAGCTCTCCTCAGAATCAGCAGCAGGGTTGGAACCAAGGCTGGGGTGGGAGGGATGGCTGGGGCTCATCCCGTCTCATTTCTTTCTTTGCCAGAGATTTATGAACACACTGAGCATTCTGGCAAGTTACCAGAACCAAAAAAAAAAAAAAAGAAAGAAAGAAAGAAAGAAAGACCAGGGTGAAGAGAGTAGGTGCACTGGGGTGCTTTGAAACCCTGCTGCCCGGGGCATGTCAGCTACGTAAGAGCATCTGGGAGCTGGAGCTGGGTTGAAGTCTTTGAAAGTCCCTTAGCTCCCTACCCCACCCCCTACCATCTCAAGGAAGGTATGATGGCCCCACTCCAGTGTGGGAAACAGAGAAGTTTGCTGGGTTTCCACTTAAGGGAAATCAGTTAGCTGGTCCTGTATGGATAAGTATGCAACCTTCCTGAACCAGGAATGCTGGAGGTGGAGGGAGCTCACAGCTAGGACAGGACAAGCTAACCACTAGGAGGTAATAGAGACATTGAAATAATACACATGGTGATTTTCCTCGGAGCTTGGTCTTCCCCGGGACACTTTTCACTGTGGAGGGGGAAGTCCTTACAGATCAAACAAGCAAGGGAACTTTGTTCTAAGCATTACAGGCCCCTGGATTCCCAGATCTTGCCAGCTGTAGGGTATCTAGACCTGTTTTTGACCTCCTGACCAAGTGAGGAGTACTAGGCAAATGGCCAGATGCCTTGGGTTAGCATTCAGCAGTGGATGCATGTTGTAGAAATTATTTAATTTTGACCTGGGGTTTCTACCCTGCCTTAACCATTTAGTTCCTGGATAAAAACCACACACAACCTTTATATTTACACTAAATATATCTTAAATAGCACAAGAGCTGGGCAGACGCCTAGCCTCTATGTTATTAGAATCTACTCTCCTATCAATAACCCAAGTTATTACTATATTTCATCTAGGCTGCTCTTAACTCCAATTGGCTAGTCCTCAGGGCTCACCTAACCCATGGTGGCTTCTCTTTCTCCTCCTATACATTCTTCTTCCTCGTGATCTCAATCTGACCCCCAAGCCCAGGAAAACCTAAACCCCACCTACGTCTCTTCTGCCCAGCCATTGACTGCTAGCATCTTTATTTACCAATCAGAAATAACTTGGGGCCATGGCGTACATGTAGACTCTCTCATCTCTGGGACAACCAGGTCTTGGGGGGCTTACACTTAGCATCACTATAGACCTCAAAAAACCAAATCTCTAAGGATCCAAGCCACAGCTATCCTTCCAAATTGATGAGTGAACATTGAGTTCAAGGCCAGCCTGGGCTACATGAGTGTCGCTATGAAACTGCCCCTTCTACCATAGAAGTAGTTGCAAGACACTTTTTAGACACAATAAAAGATGGCTGTAAGTTACAGCATTTCCCAAGTACTCTGATGGGGGTGTCAGGGCAGAGGGCGGAGGCTCTACTACACAAGTTGGATGTCTCTGGTGGCATTATTAGCTTTGGAGTTGGTGGCAGCTAAGGGTCTGTTAAGTGAGCATGTTCCAAAGGTTTCAGCTGATAGCTCAGGGATGTCAGTCAGATGCTGTGCCGGTGTTAATGAACCATGAAAGGAACTAAAGGTGGCCCAGGATGATTTTTGGTTCCACATTCCCACCCTCCATTTGTCAGGGAGATCTCCAGGAAGCTAGACTACCTCCCTTTAGACATGTCCCATGAGGCAAGAGTGTCCTACTCTGCGAACTCAGGGGGAATGGCTGAGGGGTGCCATAGGAAGCAAGAAAGTAACCCCAAGCTAGTAGTCTGGCAGCTGACTGTGTTTTATTTGGACAGCTCCAAGCCAATGTATGGTCCCATCAGATGTCAGGGTGGACTGTGGCTACCCCTCTGTCACATCAGAGCATTGTACCAACCGTGGCTGCTGCTTTGATTCCAGCATCCCAAATGTACCCTGGTGCTTCAAACCTTTGCAGGAGACAGGTAAGGCCAGTGGTGCCCAGGGTGGCCTTGTCCTTCCATGTGGCTGGACCCTAGCAGGACAACAGTATCACCAGCAGGCCTCGGTGAGACCTCATATCAGGGGCGTTGTGCCCAGGGCAGCTGGTGGCAGTGGCTGGCTCTTTCTATAAACTACACAAGTGATTTCTGAGGGCCAGGGAGATGACACGGGGCCAGTGAAATGCTTCCCGTTTGAGCATGAGAACCTGAGTTTGGTTCACAAAACCATATCCAAAAGCCAGGTGTGGTGACCATGTTTGGACCCTCATTGCTGGGGAGGCAGAGACAGGCAGATCCCTGGGGCTTGCTGACCAGCTAGCCTAGCTGAATTGGCGTGTTTCCAACCAGTGGGAGATCCTGTCTGAGCCGGTGAGAGGGCTCAGCAGATAAAGGTGCCCGCTGGCCATCCTGATGCCATGAATTCAATTCCTGAAACCCACCTGGTGCATATGGGTTCTCCCTTCACATACACACACAGAGTAAATAAACATATACATGAACACACACACATACACACACACACACAGTGATAAGGTGCCATGGTAGGATCTGGTTTGAAACAGAGAGAGAGAGAGAGAGAGAGAGAGAGAGAGAGAGAGACTGCAACTGTGTTTCTAACAAACTAGCCACCCATACTACCTTGTTACCTATGGCTGTCCAGTGCTCACAGCAGACCCATACCCAGGTGACTGTGTTTGTGCCCCCACCTCCTACCTTTGGTACCCCTTCCCTGGGTGGAGTGAGTTGCAGGGCAGGTACCCTGAGAATCCCTGGGTAGTGCCGTATGCAAACAGCAGATGGCCAGGTACATGGGGAGCTTCCCAACCCTGTTTTACTCAGGCTTAGGGTAGCCACCCACTGTGAGCCATCTGTCATGTCCAAATGCTGGCTGACTTCTAAGAAGGCTGGACCTCTACAAGGAATCTTCCTGGGCCAGCCCTCCAAGGAGCCAGCTGTGCTCTTTGGCCTGGGTATCAGAAGGCTGAGTCCCAGCTGAATGGAGGCATGCCACATTCAGCCCCCCCCCCCAACCCCCTTAGTCAAGCCAGGACAGAGGATTGAGGGTAGTCAGGAGCAGCAGCAGGAGCTGGCCACTGCCCCACAATTGGCAGGTCACTTGCCTCTGGCTCCCTTCTGGGTACCATCTCACATACCCTCTGCCAGGACCACTGGGAGGGATCCAGTTATCTGCACAGGACCACAGGGAGGGTGCACAGTTTCTCTCCCAGGCTTCAGGGGTGTGGGGGCTCACATATCCATTGTGACCCAGGGGAAGAAGGCAGATAGGTGTTGGCCTCAGAGCCTGTCTTGACCTTGGGAAGCCAGGCAGCGCTGCAGGGGAATGACCCCATTCACCTTGACCCTTTCCTTCCCAGAATGCACATTTTGAAGCTGTCCAGCTTCAGGAAGGGAGATCTGCACCCTGGACTCTTGCTGATGGTGGTGGCCAAGGATAGCACTCATCCCTGTACTGCCCCCTGCTGATGGCCAATAAAGGAGCCAGGAGTCCTGAAGAATAAAGACCTCACAGTCAGCACAAGGCTGCTCTGATTGCTGAGACCTCTACTCTTGCGTTTATTTGCATGTGTTGCTCTCAGGATGGGGAGGGTGAAGGGTCACTTACACTTCACTGGAGAGAGGATGTCCCAGGCTTGTGGGGAACTGATTCTAAGTTGCCGTGATATTCTGAGAACAGCTTTAAGCCAGGATCCCTTGAGGCAAGTTCCTTTCTATTGCTGTGATGAAACACTCTGACCAAAATCAACTTAGAGGAGGAAGGGGTTACTTGGCTTACACTTCCAGGGCACAGTTCCATTGTTGAGGGGAATCATACTGGGAACTCAAGCTGGAGCTTGAAGCAGAAACTGTTGAGGGTGACCCTTGCTGGCACAGTCTAGGGTTCATGCTCAGTTGACTCGCTTATAAAGCCCACGCCCCCCTGCCAAGGGATGGTGCCGCCCACAGTGGGCTGGGCCCTTCTATATCAATTATCAATCAAGACAATCCCCTACCACAACCCTCACCCCAAGACATTCCAACAGGCCAACCTGATTTGAGCAGGCCCTCAATTGAGGATGCTTTCTCAGGTGACTCTAGGATGTGTCAAATTGAGTTAGAGCTAACTAGGGCAGCATGCAGGTAGAACTGTTCACAGCGCACTTCTTCTGTAAGATGTAAAACAAACAAACAAACAAACAAAAGTCCCAAACCACCTCTCCTGCAAAATTTAGAAATCTTTATGTCTTTCTCAAGAAGAAGCCAAACTAAGAAAACCATCTTACATTCTAGCCTGGTTTATATTTATCTATGTCATATTTAATATCTGCCACACTGCAGGTGGCTATTTTTGATGGACACAGAGCAGTCTGTATATCACATCTTTGTGTCCATATTCCCTTGGCTGATTGGTCCGCTTCGCCTCATTTCCTGGTGTGGCTTTACTCTGTACTCATTATGAGAAGGTTTGGGGGTGGAGGCACCTTCATGTGCTGCATGGCTGATCCCTAGCTCTGCTCCCACAGGGGACCATCTCAGGGCCACACCATCCATGCTACTGTATGGCTCATCTATACAATGCAGGAGCCAGGAAACATTTCTTCTCATTGTGCTGGCGTTCCCTGGTTTCTTCTTCCTGGAGAAGACCTTGGTCCCCTTAACCACTGCACTAGAAATGATGGTTCAGTGAGGTTTTTGCCAAGTCGCATTTAAAACACATCACACTGACTGTCACATTGACGGTGACACCCAGGGTGCATGGGGGGAAAACCATTAGAACCCAAGTCTTAAAGGACCATCAGAGTAAACTCCAGAGACAGACATTTGAGCTTGTATGGTAGGCAAAGCCCCTGCCTCCTTGGCTCCTACTTGCTTTTTTATAAATAAAGGTTTATTGGAAACAGGGCCAAGATTACAATGTAGAAGTGGGATGCTGTTGCGCAGAGTTTTGACATTTTATTCATTACACATCTATTTATTACCTTTTGATTTTTAAATGCCATTCTCTGTCTTGACAGCTGAGCTTTCTGTACATTTTCATTCGAGGTGAATATTTCACACAGCAATGGGCCCTGGTCCCCAGCCTAGTGACATCGGACTTGGGGCATTCATCTTTGTAGTGACATTTTTTAAAGAATTCTGGAATTTTGGCTTCTTTTTTAAAAAAAGACAAGAACATTGTAAGAAATGGACTTTCATTTTAATCCCAGGTGTGGGGTTGTGGGGCTGCTTCTGATTGTCCACAGCAGCTATGATTTGCCTTGTGCTCTAGCAGAGGCGTGGTTTTGCCAGCTGCTAATAATTCCTGTGATTGTGTGGCATTTGGAATTTTGGGAACTTTTCAGAGGGTATAGAAATTCAAGGACTTCGAGGGGGTGGGGGCTTGGTTGCAGTTCATTAGTAGCTGTGGTCAAAGAAGAAACTAAAAGAAAGAAATTAGGTTCAGGGATCTCTTTCCCCTTTCCCTCTCCCACCCGCCCTTCCCCTCTGTTCTTGTTTTTCTCCTATCTAGTGTTAGGGGTGAAACCTGGCAGGGGGATGAAGGAATAAAGGCAAAAGAAGAACCCACAAAGTAGCAAAGACCATCTGCAACCTTTAAAGATCAGAAATGAGATGTCTCTGCCCTGGGCTTACATTTGACAGAATACAGCAGGAAGTCTTTCTTATAGGCACTGTATTCCCAAAGCCCTGACTTAGAGGGAAGCTGTCACAATGTCCTTGTTTAGAATCCAAAGGGTCCTTCAGCCTGTCCACCTGCTAACGTCAGGAGGAACACTTGAGTTTATGTCCCTCTTAACTACCAAGCCCTGTCTCAGCCCAACCTTCCATTGTAAGTGGGATCTGAAGGTATTTGCTTGATTAATGAGCTCTCTGGTGCCCGCTCCACACTGCCATGTAGGGTAAGTGCCTGGTTTCCTTTGCCCTAGTCCCTTCTCTGCTTGGTGAAGGAGGGACCCAGGCCGAGCCTCTGAATGGGGGAACTGGTCAGTAAACCCAAGCATGGTGGGAAGCTTCTTAAGAGTCCCATTGCAGAGGTGTCATCTCAGTGTCACGAAATCAGATTAAACAGGTCTTAGAGAATAAGAGAACATGGTCACAGAGGCCTCCATGAAGGAGGCAGTCATTCCTGGGCCTGCTGTGGGGAATGGATGAGGACTGACAGAGAAGTCCCCAACATCATAGAGCTCTCCAGGCTGGCAGGATGGGTCAGATTCTGTCTCCTCGCCCACAACTGGGAGGTCAGGTTTGATTGATTTTTGGTGGTAAAATACGCCAGAATTTAATTACATATAAATTAATTAATTATTTGTATTAATTAATTATATGTATTATATTAATTACATATAATTAAATTCTGAATTAAATTTCAATTAAATAAAGAATATAATTTATATTATATTTTATAATATAAAGTCCATGTTTATATTATACAAATAAAATGCAAATCCAATTCCAGAGATGCTCTCTGTAACAGTCTGTAGGATCTGAATTTCTCCATTAGAGCTTAGTTATGCTAACCTTGGTTGTGTTAATCTCGCACTGGTTATCAGCACTGGCCATCTCCCTGTCTGAAGCTTATAGAAGAAAACTGGATCTTGCCACTTTCTGGTCCTTAGTCAAGCCATGGGGTCATCGTCTCCCTGAGGCTCTCTGTGAGGCAGGTACATCCTTTGCTTTTTGGGGGTGAGGCCTGGCCCTCATCTCTTTTTGCTTACAGAACCCATCTACCTGTCTCCGCCTGGCTTTCCTTCACCGTGGGAACTCAGGATGCTACCCTTCTTCCTCAGGGGCCTTGGGTAGGACGGTGTAGATGTAGCTGAAAGCAATCTGGCAACATTCCAGGAGCTGTGGCGTTCACACTTAGCATCTTCCAGGCCTAAGTGAAGCCAGCTGCGAGCCCACCAGGACCGAAGCAGAACCTCGAATAAAACTCACACGGCTTCACACCGCCCTCTGCTGGCAGCCTGGAGTAGCGGCTGCTCCTCACCTCGCATCCCCTAACCTAGTCTTACTATCTAGCTTCCTCTGTTTCCCTGCCTCCTGACAGCATCCAATCCCGAGCGAGCCATTCCCTTGAGCGGCCCTAGCCTGTGTGGTTTCCTACAGTTGTTAATTCTTTCTGACACTGTCAATGGAGCCAGGGCTGAGTGCTGAGACCTTCCCAGCTGTGACTAGCAAGGCCATCGTCACCCTGCAGCATCCTGTAATCTCCAGTGGGAGACATGGAACTCACGTGGGCCAAAGAAAACTATCTTCCATTGTCTTAGTTAGTGCTTTACTGCTGTGAACAGACACCGTGACCAAGGCAACTCTTATAAAGACAACATTTAGTTGGGGCTGCCTTATAGGTTCAGAGGTTCATTCCACTATCATCAAGGCGGGAACATGGCAGCATCCAGGCAGGCATGGTGCAGGAGGAGCTGAGAGTTCTACATCTTCATCTGACGGCTGTTAGCAGAAGACTGGCTTCCAGGCAGCTAGGATGAGGGTCTTAAAGGCCACACCCACAGTGACACACCTACTCCAATAAGGCCACGCCCACTCCATCAAGACCACGCCCGCTCCAATAAGGCCACACCTACTAATAGTGCCACTCCCTGGCCAAGCATACACAAACCATCACACCCATCCAAGCCCATTTTTGTGCAGTTCCCTGTCTAAGGCTAAGGGTGGACATAGTCTAACTGTATTGCTCTATGGGCGTTCAGAAACTTGGGGTGCATTTCTCAGTGTCATATGAATGTGGGAATAAGGCTGGCTTTGAGTAGATACAAGGTCAGAGGTGGAGGGAGTCTGTGATGTGCCGCTGGCTTTGAGTAGATACAAGGTCAGAGGTGGAGGGAGTCTGTGATGTGCCAAGTGTCGCCCATAGACTCCTGCCTCTGCCTGGGATTGTCCAGGGTCCTGTCGGCTCAGGGGGGTTCAAATCTGTTGTCATGATTTGAACCCAGGCCCTGTCCTGTGTTGCATCCTGACCTAGGTTAAGTCCTGGTTTGCCTCTCTGTGGCTGTGATAAACACCATGACCAAAACCAAAACAACTCAGGGGCGAGGGAAGGTTGATGTGGCTTATACATTACAATCTTTCACTGAGGGAACTCAAAGCAGAAACCTAGACACAGAAACAGAGGCCACGGAGAGATGCAGCTTACTGGCTTGCTCCCCGTGGCTTGCTTGGCTTGCTTTCTTGTGCAACCCAGGACTACTTGCCTAGGGGTGGCACAACCACAGTGGGCTGTCCCTCCCATCAATCAGTAATTAATAAACACCTTCCTGGTTTGCCCACAGGTCAGTCTGAGGGAGGCACTTTTTTAAAAGTTAATTTACTTATTTTATGAGTACACTGTAGCTGTCTTCAGCCACACCAGAAGAGGGCATTAGATCCCATTACAGATGGTTGTGAGCCACCATGTGGTTGCTGGGGATTTGAACTCAGGACCTCGGGAAGAGCAGCCAGCACTCTTAACTGATGAGCCATCTCTCCAGCCCCTAAGAGGAAGGCACTTTTTCAGTTGAAGTCCCCCCCCCATACACACACAAAAGGCCAGGGCATGTTGCTTCTGTTTTCTGGCTTACACCATCCTGCATTTACCTAGTGTGGAGCTTTATGGAAAAGCATCCTTCCCATTGTAGTGATGCCCACACCACACAGCTGCCCACTCAGCCTGCCAGGTGGGGCTCCTGTCCTCAGCTTGGTCTAGACAGTGAGTTATAGGCTGGGCAGGACTACCTAGTGAGACCCTGCCTTAAGCAAGCAAGCAAAAGAAACAAAGCATGTAACTATCAATACCACCACCACCACACACGCATGCATACCACCCCTCTGTCAATTCCCCACTCAGGCAGAGTCTGATATTTGAAGTGTGTTGCCAGGGACATAAGCCCTTGGTCCTGTCCATTGCTTCTGAGATGGTATGTCCCCTTCCAGGATGACCCTGTTGTACATCTAACCTTCTTCCCGGCACAGAGATTACTAGATGTCTTTCCTTGCAGCTGTCCTTGACCCCATGGCCTGGATGCTGCAGCCTTTCTAACTTGTGACCCTAAGCTAACCCTAACCCTGCCCCTAACCCTAATCTGCCTCCCCTGTTCTCTTCCAGAGGACAGATCTGCTCCATACACTGAGTGTGAAGCTCCAGTGACCACTAGAGGGTGCTCTTAGACATTCACAGGCATTTGTTACCGACCTTTCAGATGTATCTCACCCATCGAAGGGATTGACACTCGGTCTCCTAGGAGGGAAGACTGCGCTGGTGACACCCCAGAGATAGGTGAGCCTGTGTGATCCCTCCCCACCCCCACACTTCCATTCAGACAAGTTTAGTGGGAACTCTGAGCGCTGCTATGTGTGTCTGAGGCACGGAGGACGGTTTAAGGCCATTGCAGCATGGAGAGATGGAGCTTCAACAAGAGCACCATGCTGGCCGCTCAAAGCAAGGATTACTCATGAAGAACCAAGAACTGGCCCCAGCAGGTCACCAGCAAGGGCCACCACATAGCTAGGGGCTCCCTGACTAGTCTCAGCATCTCTGCCTCTCACTGTGGAGAGGGTCCTCATAGACGTACAGGTTTCTGGATCCCAGACTTCATGACTCAGTGAACATAAATTAGACATGACCCCTAACTGGACATAGTTCGCTCCATGCCTGGGTGCAGGCGCACAACATCTCGGGTGACTGATGATGCTGTTTGGTTCATCGGGGGCTGACAGGCAGAGACCAGCATTGTTGCATCAAAAGGGGCCACACTGAAGGAGCTATGGCTTTAATGTCAAGGTTTGCTATCCTTTCTATGAGGTAGTGTTGTATAGTTTTATGTCAACTTGACACAAGCTAAAATATCTGAGGGGAGGGAATGCCTTCATAAGATCAGGCTGTGGGTAAGCCCTTGAGACATTTTCTTAATTAGTGATTGACAGGGGAAGACCCAGCTCATTGTGGTGGCTCCATCTCTGGGCTGAAAGTCCTGGGTTCCATAAGCAAGCAGGCTAAACAAAGCATAGGGAGCAAGCTAGTAGGCAGCACTCCTCTATGGCCTCTGCGTTAGCTCCTGCCTCCAGCTTCCTGTCCTGTCTGAGTTCCTGCCTTGACTTCTTCCAGTGATGAACAGTGATGTGGACGTGTAAGCCAAGTAAAGCCTTTTCTCCTCAACTTGCTTCAGTCATGGTGTTTCATCAAAGCGATGGTAACCCTAAGACAGGAGTGGACTCATGTCCTTTGCAAGATCTCAGGCTGTTAAGGCTATTCCCAAATGAGCCTGAATGACATTACCCCTGAGCCATCCCTAGGAACCTGAAAGGCAGAGGTAAAGAGAGCATCTTAGTCACAACTCTGAGTTCTATAGCCCTAGAGGGTACCTATACCTCCCTGACACCTGACTCTTAAAGAGCAGAGTGCAGGCTCGTGTAGCTCTGCATTTGTGTCAAACAAGGGGGCAGGGCATTTCTGTTTGCAGTGACTATCTGAGCTGGAGGGGCCAAGGACCGCACCCACAGGATAGGGGAGATTCATGGTTAGACTGTTGTCTTCCTTTGTTGCCAGAGGACAGTCCTGAGGATACCAAGGCATCGGGATTTGAAGCCTAGCCTGTGTCCCTTGGAATCCACCATTCAAACTGCACATAGAATAGCTTTCCTCACTGGCCTCGAACACACCACAAAAGCTGCAAATATCTTCCAGAGGATGGGTCCATGTTGGCACAGACAGTGGGGCATGGAGCCCAAGATGAACCCTCTTGTTCTCTCCAGGATGGAAGTCTCTCTAATGACCAAATTGTCACCAGAACACTTAAGATTCGCACAGCGTCTGGAGTGTGTCATCTTCTCACGGAACTGTGGGTCCCTTTGTCCACCTTGTCCAGGGGTAGTTACCCATGGTCAACCACGATCAGAAAATACTGGAAATACTTTGAAAAAGTAGGAGAGAGACTATTTGTCTGACTTTTATTGCAGCATATCATCAAGACTACTCCAGTGATCAGTGGCTAATGCTGGTGATCTCTTTCTGCCTATGACTTTGTCATAGGCATATGATAGTTGCATATATCTGGTTGCATCTGCAGTGGCATCTAGATTCAGGCATTCCCTGAGGGTCCTCAGCGGAAGAGAGAGAGGGTACTGTGGTCTCTCAGCTCAGATAGGGATATGGTCTCTCTCCACTAAGATTGAACTACAGTGGAGGCTCAGGGCTATTTCTTCCGAGTCTGGACCTGAAGGGGCTTGTAAAGAACACAGCTTCATGTGGCCATCTTAAGACCTAACACTGCAGATGGTTTACTTCAGAAGAACCACCACAGAAGACTCAACACTGCATTGTAGGTGACCTCAAAGGGACAGGTCGCCTAGTAAAGCAAGAGGATGCACGGAGAGATGGACAGAAACACATGGACAGGAGGTCATGCCCCTGCCCGAGTCCACACTCACAATGAACAGGAGAGCATGCCCACGCCTGGGCCACGCCCACAATGTTCTGGGCCACGCCCACCACGTTCACTTGTCCTTCCTCCCACGTTGTAGGGTGCCACAGAAGCTATTGGAATGTATCTTTTTGGTTTTGTTGTTGTTGTAGTTTTGTTTTGTTTTTTTCAAAACAGGGTTTTTCTGCTTAACATCCCTGGCTGTCCTGGAACTCGCTTGGTGGACCAGGCTGGCCTTAAATTCAGGTAGGTCCCCTGTCTCTTGGAGTGTACCTTTTTAATCTGCCTGTCAGGGTCTCTGCTCTGTGTCCTAGAGGACAGAGCAAGGCCACTGCAACTCTTCAGGGGTAAATTCCAGCAGGTCCCCTGGCTGAGAGCTCATGGAGCCCAGATCTAAATGGGATCAGACAGCCACATGAGGGCTGCCTGGCTGGCTGGTAGCTGCTTCCCAGAGCTCCAGCCTCAGCCTGAAATCTATCTCCTGCAGAAGCAGAGACCTGAGCAGGGCACTCGCTGATGCAGCTGCTAGAGCACGGAGAGGAGAAATGGGCAGAGCTGTCGTGGCTGTGCCTCTGGGGGTTGCTTCATGTTCCAGGGTCTTGAGCCTCACCTGGGGCTGCTGGAGTCCAGGGTCACATGTTCACAGCAAAGGACTGTGGGTTAGGCATCTACGGGAACACAACCTAGACACAGGTGCACTGAAAGCGCTGCGGAGAGCAGACAGACTCCACAGTGGGTCCGACCATGCAACCAATCAGAACTCTTAACCAGGCAGGCAGACACCCCCATCTTCAGCCGGTGGAAACATGGATTTGACTCAGTAAAAACACGCCAACAAATCACTAGGAGCATTTGACACTGAATGCACGTAAAAATTTTATATAAAATAGTTTATTAGCAGTTTTATGTCTTCCAAGTATCTAACTTTATATTGACACAGTCCACTCCTCGAGCTCCCCTGCTGGGTTCTCTTTGTCTGTCTGTCACATTCTCATTCTCATTTAGCTGGTATACATCAATAGCCTCGGTGGGTTTTCCATTAGAGACCTTTGTCTCCTGTGCCATAGGCATGGATGAATTTTGTCTTCCCTCCTTGGAGTACAGGTGATTGGGAAGGACCTGGAGGCTGCCAGGCTATGACGTGAAGGATAACACTATCGGACATGTGCGGGAGTGGGCCTGCACATGTGCACATATGAATGTATACGCAAAATCACGGATAGACAATCAATCACAAAGTACACAGACACCAGCGTGTCTGACCTGAGGTGGCCCACTAGTGACGTCTTGGGAAGCTCAGCTAAGGCAGGAGAGGATGAGCCCACCCTCACTGAGACACAGGGAAGGCTGGCCTAAGGTGGGCTAGTGACATTCATCGTGGACACTTGGATGTAGATCCCTCAGGGGACAGACAGCAGACTGCCCTCTCCCCTCCGCCTTCTCTTTGGTGGTAGAGCACCTGACCAAGTGACTCTGGTAGGAGTCACTGTACCAGAATTAATTTGGCATCTGTCTAATCCCTTTCAACTAGTTTGCACAGTTTGAACAATGGTAACTGGAAAGACCAGAAAGCAGGGACTCTGATGTCTGACAGGGGCTCTGATGGTCCTCAGCACCTTGCCAACCCCTCCCCACCCGAATGCTACAAAGAGCAGAGAGAAGTAGCTACCCACTGGGGTAAGCCCTGAAGGAAGGTCCCTTCGCTGGCCTCAGGGCCTGAAACAACAGGGAGGAAATCAGATCCATGAAGGTTTGAAGGAGAAGCCAGAAGGGACAGCACCGTGCCCAGACACTCCCAAGGGAAGGTGTTCACCTCCAGTCTGTTTTTCTGTTGTTGGGGGCACGGGTATTTTCTGCTTTGCAGATATTGTCTGCCCCTGGCCTTGGGTTGATAAAAATGACCTTTCTTGGGGTTTCTAAGCTTTATGTTCCATTTTCTGGTCCTAATGGGTGCTTCTCTCCACCTCCAGGTGAGGAAGGGAGATTCTTGGGCCTACTGTGTGCAGTGTACGGTGACTCATCCCCCTCCCTAGAAGTAACACTGGAGAGTTTAACTCTGCTCTGGTCAACATCCTTTACCAACTACCTGGGTCACTCTGCCCCCTAGCAGCCTGCCAGCTGTTGTATCCTGAGCTCAGACTTTGTCCTATGGAAGGACCCCATGGCATCCTCTGTTACTTAGGAGCAGTGACAAGCTGTTCTCAGTGTCGAGGTGAAACCTGGATAGGAAAGAATTCCTCCAGAGGCCAAGGAGCCCTTCCAGATTTGAAACATGAACCACCCAGCCTGTGGTTGACATCACCATGGTCCCCAAAGAGAAATGCAGCCCCAGCAGAACCTGACAGGCATGACCCACTATACCAAGCCATACGTGGTGACATGGAAATGGGTTCATTGGCTCCAACTTCACCAAGTGCCAGATTGGGGTCTGGCCACCCAACACCCATTCCTTCACAGCCCAGACTTCACAGCTGACAGCAGCCAGTTCCCCTCTGGACGCCATATCTATTATCTTGAAATTAAATGAAGACTTTCGTTTGTTTTTTTGTTTTTTGTTTTTGTTTTTTTTTTTAATGAAGACTTTTTTTTTTATATAAAGGCGAATCGTGTCCCTGGTTAAAAGCTGAGTCTAGAAGGGCAAGGCCATGTTTGTATAGAACAAGCAAACTGAAAATTACATCGTAGTAATACGCATTTCAATTGTGTTCTCTATAAAAAAGATCTAGGAGTGTAAAAAATAAAACGAATCTCTAAAGAGTTCCAGAACGCATCCATGCGGTAAGTAAAATTCGGACCCTTATCATTCTCTACAGATAAGATACGAAAGCGTCAAAGGCCACAGCCGAGGAGTCTCAGGACCTGTCCAAACATGATCTAGTGCAATTACTTACAGGTGGGGAAACTGAGGCTCACAGGAGAAAAACTGACCTACCCAGAAAAATAGAATGACTTTTGTAGGAGACTGATTCTAGGGTGGCGGTGCTCTGGAAGAAGCGGGCAGCTGCATTTTCTTAGCGGGGGCATCCATGGCACCTCCCCTTCCACTTAGCCGGCCTGCCCGTCCTTGACACCCCATTGTCCCCCCCCCCCAAGTTTGAGAGATACACCCGGTATGTCCCCAGGCCGGCTTCCCAGGCTCGGTGGAGGTAGTTAATATGACATGAAGAAAGGGGAAGTGGACTTTAAAAATCGACAAAGTGGATCAAGTATTTCTTGAGGAAATGAAAGTGGCCGGAAAAGCTAGGAAGAGTTTTAAGCCCATCTAGTTTGCTTAAAATAAGAAGCGCATGAGAAAGAAAGTCTGGAAGGAGGCTGCCAACTTCCCCCAGCATTGTCCGAATTGCATTGCATTGCGTTGGTTGTGTTAGTCCCTGCTGGCCCAGCGCAGCTGGTGTGGTGTCTCCCTCACCCGGAGCCTGCGTTTGACCTTCTCTGGTTTTGTCTGTGAGCCCCACTCCGTAACTACGTTGGACTCTTCCGTTTCTAAGCAAAACACATCTTTTACCCTGAATAAGTCCTCAAGAAGTACTAAAAAGATACAATCTCTTGAAGTGAATGAAATTTATCGACTTTGGCTCGGAAAGTGACTTCATCAGAAATGAGAGGAACTTTAGAAGGCTGAGACCTTAAGAAAAGCCAGTCCTCAGGCGGAGTCCCGCCTGCTGCGTGTGGACCTTCCCCCAAGACATCCACCTCTCTGGGGACCAACTCGGCCAACACTCTCCATCCAGGGCCAGTGTGCCCTGGACTCTGGGAGGAATCTACTGAGGAAGCCTCTTGTCCCCAGCTGGAGCAGAGGATGACATTGAGTGCCAGTTGTCTTTTGAATCCCACATGTCAAACAAACAAACAAAAAAGCCCCAACTGTTCTACATCTTCCTAGTTAGAAAAGGAAATGACAGTTCCAACCCGGCAGGCAGAGGCGCTGAACACTGGTCATCGTCGACCTGCGTGGCCTCCAGGTTGGGTTGGGAGAGTCTGTGTCACCAGAAGCGGGTGCGCTGCTACCTCCCAGCAGTGCCCTTGGTCACAATGTCTGCTTTGCCTCATTGTTGGCTTGGAGGTGTTTTTACCTCTCAGCCCGGATTTTGTATCTCAGGACGAAATAAGCGATGAGCCTCAGAGAGATGAAGAAGATACCCAGGACGATGAAATCCAGGTATAGCTTAGCATTCTCTACATCCAGCTCCCGCAGGATGGCCTCTGACTTCTGGAAGTGGCATGTCTCCGCGATGTCGCAGTGCAGGTCCTCTCGGTCCAAGCCGTAGATGGACAGGATGACCCCCTCGAAGCCGTATCTAGGGAGAAGAGGAGTGCCAGGTGTGAAGGGCAGTCCTGGCAGAAGGTCACTAGGCTGGCTCTCCTCGATCAGCGGGCCCCCTCCCCTGCACTGCTTCCTGACTATAGGGCAGCTTCCTGAGTCGATCAGTCTCCTATGTTTGTTCTCAATCCTGTTTCTTCCAAGGCCACCAGAGAAAATGCAAAATGGAATGAACTCTGCTTAAGCCATTGGGATGATAAATAAATAAACAAACATATTTGGCTTCCTTCTGAGCCTCTACACCTTCTCACTGTTAGGTCCTGTTATGGGTTTGGATAGCCTGGCAAGAACACTGGGGCATTTAAAGAAAGCCTCTTCGGACCAGCCTTGTTTTACAGAACAAAAGCAGAGATCTTCAGATGAAAGGCACTGGTGTCCGGTTTCCAAGGATTGGCAAGCACACAGACAGCTGAAACTCGGTACAACCGGCTTTGTGTCTGTCTTGTTCTCCTAAACAATGTAGTGGGGTCTAAGCTGACACTCTAGGAAAGAAACACTTGTTCCCAGCGTGGACTTTTGTGACTCAGGGAAAGAGCTGCAGCTGAAGGGTCGGGGATGAGGACACAGGCCAAGTACTAGGGGAGGCCATTGACTGCCATTGTGCAGAGCTACTCAGCAGAGGGGGTAGAACTCTGGTAGACCCTGGACCCAAGTTGCCAGAAAGTTTCTGTTAGAAGAGTGTTTCAGAGAGGGCATGGTGTACACTAGGTGCTTTGCTCAGGTTTTATAACCAAGATCTCATTGAGTCACTTTTCCCATAAAATACAGACACACCCTTGGGAACACCCAGAATATGAGGGCATGCCATAGCATCTTCAGGGTATGAGACTGTATGTGCTTGTGTGCACCAGAGGGGCACAAAACTAAGGGGAAACATAAAGGAAGATCCTTGGAGTCAGGATTTGGATTTAGCTCCATTTACCGCTCAGTTCTTGAACCCACCCCCAGCACTCCCATACCCCTGCCGCCATCGCCCACAGGTACCTGACATAAGAGATGTAGGACATCCACTGCAGGTAGGTCGGGATGGTGTCAAAGCTGACAAAGAATCCGGAGAAGAGCAGGACAGGGATGGCTGTCACGGGACCCACAAATGTCGCAACCTGGAGTGAGACAGAGTGGGACGTGAAAGGGGAGGAGGGACATCCCACCCACTCAGGTGACCCCAAGGACATCCCAGTGGCTGCAAAGGAAGTGTGTCAAAGGGCCAGAGTCTTCCTGGGCTGGCCAAGACCAGGATGGTAGCTAAGAATGTTCCCTGGCGGGGCCAAAAGTTAATCTCCTGAAGAGAGGCCCTGAGATTCCAGTGAGGAAGGAAGCAGAACAGAATAAACACCATTTCCTGAGGGCAGAGGCCAATATTTTCTGAGAATGGTCTCTGAGGAGACCAGTTCATAGCTAGTGAGCAGTTCATAGCTGTCCCTGGAGCTGACAACTGGGTAGGGCCACCTCTCTTGGGGTGGGGAGTGTGTCCCACCTAGAGGCAAAGATGCTGTCATCAACCTGCTGTGACATCAAATGCCAGAGACAGGTTTCAAGGACCCCATGGGGACCCACTAGATGGACCCCTCCCTTTGGGATCCTGCTGTCCCCTGAGAGCTAAGGGCAACACCGGGCAGGCTGGCTAGTCAGATACACCCTCTGGGGTCCAAAGCTCTGGGGGGGTGGGGGGTCTGAGGTGAGATGAGGTGGTCAACATTTGGGGATAAAGTTGTTGGGGTAAACAGCTTGGTTCTGATGCCTACATGGGACTAGAAGGGTGCACAGGCTACATTGAGGTGAGGGGTCAACATGGGGGTGACAGGTGCTCTTCCACAGGCCTGATTTGAGGCTGGGATATCCCAGCCTCTTCTCTGGGGTGTGGTCTTTGGCCCTTAAATGGCAATGCTATGAGACAGATATCATGGATGCTTCCACCTCTGAGTGAGGAACCTGGACCCTGGAGACCAGGAAGCCACTGTTGGGGATACCAGAGATGAGCTGGGAAGCATGTGGTATTCAGGAGCCCTTGGAACACGGCGCAGGACCTCAAAAGCCTCTTATGGTTTTGGATTGTAAAGGTAGAGGAGGCCATTTGGGGACTGGAGGTGAGGCCAGGCTCAAGGACACAGAGAAGAGCTCTGGGAAGCTCTGGGTGAGGTGAAGAGTAGGTATCCGCCATTGGTGTGCCAAAGGGTGGCCAAGTGGGCCTACGGAGGCAAGGCTAGAGATGTGGAGAGCTTGGTCTCTCTGCCAGCTGTGTGATGCCAACCAGTCAGGCATCTCTGGTCCTTAGTCTTCCCTAGCTGTAAAATGGGGGTCTTGAGGTGTGTTTGGTATGACATGAGCTGACATTTAGAACTCATGCCTGGGTATGTGCAGCGTATAGGCAGAGCCACCCTGCACGTCCCTACTGTAAGGAGACCATTCTGATCGTTGAAGGCAATGCTAATTCGTTCCTATGAGAACAGCCTAGTGAAGGTGCCTAGAAGTTAACAACAGAGTTCAGGGTCTAGGGGATCACTGAGCCCCACAGGACCATGCTAGACCAAGGAGACAGACAGAAGCCCAGTGCTGCTCAGGACTTCCTCAGTTGTACCTGTAGGGATGTGGACGCAGCTCCGATCAGTAGGCCTAAGGACTGGGCCACCAGTGATGTCATGGTGCCCAGAGCAGCAAACAGCACAAAACGTACAGCATCCGAAGGCTGCGATGTCATCCAGTACACGATGCTGCAGTAGGCCACGGGGAACATGATCTGCAAGTACAGAGCCTATGTCCCTGGGGGCTCTGCTTGCCTCCCACTGCGGGGCCGTTTCTGTTGCAGACCCCGCCAACCCTGCCTCTCTTCTCAGCAGAGCGCTAGTGGAAACTGGTCCCACCCAGCTCTGCGGGGTGTGGAGAATGTCTGCTCCCTCTTGCAAGTCACTGGTGGCTTGCATACCTGAAAGGGGACATCAGCCATGGTCTTTGCCAGGTAGTAGGCCTTCAGGCTGTACCAGTAGTTCAGGTGCTCTCGAAGGAAGACACTCATCTCCAGGGGAACTACAACAAGAAGGTGGAAGAGATCGGTTGGGTAGGCACAGCCAGGGATTCAGATAGGCACATGGATGACCTTGGGCTGAGGCCTGGCGCTCCTGACCTATGTCATAGTATGGGACTCCAACTCTCCAGACCTCAGACCTTAAGCAAAAATGGAACCTAGAGTCACTGGTCTAGGAAAACAAACAAACCAACCCACCAGCCGTTTCCCTAATTTCAAGAGCTACATCTTAAATCCTAGCACTTGGGAGGAAGAGGCAGGTGGCGCTCTGTGAGTTCGAGACCAGCCTGGTCTACAGAGCGAGTTCCCGGGCAGTCAAGGCTACACAGAGAAACCTTCTCAAAACACTGAAAAAAGGCGTGGTCCATGATTGAGAAATGTCCCCTGCAGGCTCATGTATGTGAACACTTAGTCTCCAGTTGGTTGTGCTGTTTGGGGGAAGTTACAGAACCTTTAGGAGCCAGAGCCTTGCAAGAGGAAGTGCATCCCACGAAGGGGGCGGGGCTTTAAGGATTGACAGCCTTGACCCATTTCCTGTTTTCACTCTCTGCTTCAAGTGTACAGCCAGCTTCCTGTTCTTGCCTGTACGCTGCACCTTCCCCACCATGACAGATGCGGGCTCTGGGACTGGATGCCCAATAAATGCTTTCTTCCCTAAGCTACTTTTGTCTGTGATATTTTATTATAGCAGCAAAAAGTAAATCAATCCAAATGGTCCCATGAAGACCCAGAGTGGACCAAGTCCCGGACCATTCTGGCCAGCCCTCTCTCTAATGGGATCACCAGCTCTCTAATCCAAAGTGGTCAAAGCTGGCCATCCAAGCTATCTGAATAGCTGAACTCATCAGTCAGGTGAGCACAGACAAATTGAGGGTCTTTTAAATAGCAGACTTTGGGGAATTACCTTCCACCATGCCTAGTTGCCTATCCTTGAGATTTGATCATCTGTACTAAACAATATTTCAGTGTGTGTGTGTGTGAGACACATATGCAGATGCCCACAGACCAGAGGCACTAGATCCCCTAGAGCTGAAGTTACACATAGCTGTGAGCCATTCAACATGGATGCTAGAAACCAAATCTGGGTCCTCTAAAAGGGCAGTATGTTCTAGCCACTGAGCCATCTCCCGAACCTCCTATACTATAGTTTCTTATCCAATAGGGAACACAACACAACCCGTTTTGTCAACAGATAAAGGTTGAATTTGAAGCACTTCGGGCCTGTAAAGCCCCGCATGGTCAAGGCAAGGCCTCAATCCCCAAGCCTGGGCAGGGGTCCCAGGAGGAAGTGAAGGGACACTCACAAGTCAGAACAGTGGGCATGAGGGCAGCAAACATGAGGAACAGCATGGAGAAGAACAGGAAGCCCGAGTTGCTCAGGACCTTCTTGGCTTCATTCCCAATCCCCAGGTACAGCAGGCCAATGAGCAGGCCGATCCCGATGTGCGAGGTGATTCGCAAGTGTGTCAGGACCTAAGGGCAGGCAGAGCTTTTACCCAGTGCCCAGGAGAGAGAGGACAGGGCCAAGGCCACCGGAAGCATCTGATTCTGACTCTCATGACAGCAGATCATATGAGACACCTTCCCTTTCCTCTGGGGGAATAATCAAGAGACCTTATCAAGTACATTCACACACGCATGCACGCACGCACACACACGCACGAATGCACACACTGTACTCATATACTACTGAAACAGAGATATGCTTTGTTGATTCTATTCAAATCTGGCAAACAAGGCCAGTCTCCCTGCAGAGGAGACAAAGCAATGTTGAGGATGGTTCAATGGGAGATCCTCGCTAGGGTCTTCCAGCTCAGGGCCCTGAAGCTATAATGGGCTTCAGCCTCCCCAGGCAGGGTGCCTAGTGCCCACTGGACCAAGGTGTTCTCACACCTCTGTCATCTCCTGCCTCCCTCTCGACATGATCCCAGTCCTCTGTCTCCCTCTAGCTATCCAGTTTGGGGTTCAGAATGAGAAGAGAGATGGGGCCAAGCCCACCTCGACCCACACAGCACCTGCATGACACCAGCAAGACACACATTGATTGGGTCTTTCGAACACAGACATCTTGGGGCCTTTTGTAACTGCAGCACAACAGTGGTAGCTGACTGATACAAACTGAGAAAAGGCAACTTGAAAGTGTGCTTGGAGGAGGGGGTGGACAGCCTTACCGAGTCGCGCATGATGCTGAGGAAGGTCCTCTTGAAGAGGATGCAGAACTGGGTGAGGCAGCTGGCCGAGAAGCTGTGGCAACCTTCCATGGAGGCCGAGTCCTGAGGAGGCACAGTGTAGACGTAGATGGTGAGTAAGCCGCTTGCTTAGGGCCCTTAGGTAGGAGGGGCACTCGAGCTACCCAGTCTCCAGATCTCTCCAATCTCTTCACCCACTTTACCTCTTCAGCAGGCCGGTGCCAAAGAAACGGGTTCACATCTGTGTCGCCCCCGAGGTCTCTCTTATAGTCAGAGTCACACATGCCCTCCCGCACGGCTCTCACCAGGCGACTGTTCTGATCCCCGTATTCTCCTGATGCCACTTCCATGACTGCAGGACACACGGAAGGTGAAGTGAGGCAGGGGCTTCTGGGAAGAATCACCCCTGATGGGAACTGAAGGTCTCTGTCACTTTGTAATACCACAGCCCAAATGGCAATGGGAAAGCTTTCAAATGAGTTACAGGGCTGACCGACAGCCACGCAGCAAGTTGCCGACTGGCGTCCGCTCACAATCCCCCAGTAAACCATCTGTGGTGTCAGGTGGCCAGAAATGCAAGCCCACAAATGTGCATGCATCTGCACCGTGACCACCTATTTGTACAGCATACACCGATTGCCTGCTCTGGACCAGCATCACCTGGCACAGTGGGGAGAAGCAGGAAGAACCAGGGCTCCTTGCTCAAGTGCTGAGTTTATAAAATGGTCCACAGTGAAGGGCTGCTCACAGCACTCAGGGTCCACTACTCGGAGGCTGGGGACCATGGCCCACACCCCTCACCCTCTGAGTAAACGGCTCCCCTCCTGGCTTTCCTCACTCACTTCCTCTGCCCTTCCTGGACCTTGTCCAAGTTCCCTCTGTCTAGACTTCTGTAGTTGCTGACTGTCCCTGCTCACTCCACGGTGAGGAGTTTGTTGTCTAGATACCTCTGTCTCCTGCTCTTTCCTTTAGCACCTCCCTGAGTAGCACAGCCCTCCTCTGAGTACCATGCTGCTGCTGTCCAGAGACCCCCTCCACCCTGGTACCCTTTAGCAAATGGCTGACTGCTTTTCTATGTGCACATCAAGTGGAAACCAGGACACATCTGGACCAGAGCACTGAGCAAGCCCCCAGCACTGCCCGGTTCATCTCTAAACTCCTGGGCTATTCACATCCCTCCTAAATGCTACAATCCCGTCTTTCCTGCAGAGGACCATCGGGGGAGAGAAACCCCCGGGAAGGGGCATGCTCCCCTCACCAGACACCTGCCATCTTCCCATGGCTCCATGTTGCTCCCCCCTCCTGCTTATCCTCCTCTCTGGGATTCCATCCTTCCCACCCCCAGTGGTACCCATCCATCTCCCTCCAACCCCTGCTCAGTGGTACCCATCACCGTTGCTCTCGTCTCTTGTGTGAGGGCCTAAGTCAACTGCAAACCTTTCCCTTGACATTGAAAGCTGCCCAGTTCTTCCCTTTAAAAGGAACTTTGCCTCCCCTGCCTCCTCCCCTCCCCACTTTGTGGCAGTCTGCTTCTTGTCGGTGTGGAAAATTTTTTTTTAACCAGGGCCAAGGGCCCCAGGACACAATTTGGGAAGTGACATATGAAACCCCAGGAGCTGGGTAGCCAGATGTCTGAGAGAAATACAGCTGTGGGAGAAAAGTCATAAATGAGGGCTGTCCTGCTGGGGCCTCTAGGTTGCCCTGACTAGCAAGGTGTTTATAGTCATGGATGTAGGGTTGGTCCTAAGTTTAGGGTCCACATAGAAGGGTGAGGCCATGCAAAGACAGGGCAGATCTTGGTCATCAGACAAGTCTTCCTGGAAGAGAGGACCGTCTGGAGACCTCACGGGAACTACCATAGGATGGCCCCGCTCCATTGGTTAAGACATGGCATTAACTCCTGACTCACACATCAGATCAAAGTGGGACACACAAGACTGGGGGAGATCTCCTTTCCTTCCAGCTGGGCGGGCTCTACTCACCAAAGTCTGCAGGGTTATGGTAGGTAGGGCAGTTCAGACCCAAATCCCTTAGATACGGCACAAGATTCGAGACCTTTCCCCGGTATACGCATTGTCCTTGACTTAGGACATAAAGCTGAGAGAAAGCAAGAAAGAAAGGAGTCAACCCCAACCTTCACCTCTGTAGAGCAATGGTGGTTCTCACTCAGTCACTCCTTCAAGCATTTGGCTAGTGAGTCATTCATTCATTCATTTATTCATTCATTCCGTCAGTCAGTCAGCCAGCCAGCCTGCCCATTGATCAGCCAGCTTGTCAGTCAGCCAGTCAACCAGTTATTCAAACAGTCAGCCAACCAGCTAGTTAACCAACCAGCCAGCTAATCACCATGAAAAACTAGTGGAAAGAATAAAGATCCAGGGTCTAATTTTTTCAGGCTATCTCTGCCCTGCCAGTGATCTTAGAATGGAGTCTGGGGTAGATCAAGAACCTGGACAGGGGAGGGGGCCACATACCTGATCAAAGAGCTCAAAGAGTTTAGCACTGGGTTGGTGGATGGTGCAGACGATGGAGCGGCCACCCTGGGCCAGCCCTTTCATTAGGGACACCACTTGGAAGCAGGAGGCACTGTCCAGGCCACTGCAAATCAAAGACACCATGAAATGCTGAGAGTGTGAGGGACAAACTCAGTGCCCCTACTGAGGTCTTTCTTGGGGGGACTGGGCAGTCACTGCTGAGGGAGGCCTGTAGCTGCACCCCCCAAGGCCGGGTTCTTCTCAGCCCCTGTAACTGTTCAAGGGTGACACTTCCATAGGTGCTGTGTGTGCTGGATGTTATTTCAGACATCAGAAAGATGTCTGAAAGAAATACGGGAGCCCAGAAGATTCCCAAAGGCCCAGCTGTGGAAGGAGGGAGGAGATTCCCCACCTGCCTTGGCGAGAGACATCAGAACTGTCTGGGTAAACCAGGCCTCCAGTGAGGCCTGGCAGTCAGTAGGCACAATGCCACACCCTTCCGCCCGCTTGGGCAGTTAGGGCGGGGGAAGGGTGCTCCTGCTGTTTTATCCACGAAACTATATTGATGCCTTTTGTGGGGAGGCAGAGTCCTGAGGCTTGCAGGGTTTTGCACCCTTGGGTGGAGTCGCTCCTCTCCTGCTTGAACACTCCCAAGCCTGCCTTGCTTCTGCTTTGTAGCTCCCAACAAGGGGAAGGAGTCACAGTGCACCCCTGAGCACTGGCTTTCCCCCCCAGGGCAGTGAGCCTGTGAGAGGCAATTTTAAGGGTTCTTGACGTTGTTTGGGGGGGCCCCATGGTGGGCCAGACATTCAGTCAGTCAGGAGCAGCCCTGTGAGACCAGCCTATTTTGTTGGGAATGCCTGAATATAATGTGCTTGACAGAAAGGCGGGCTCATTAACTAGTGACTCATGTGCTCTGGGGCCAGGATTTGAGACCAGCATCTCCCCAAATGTAAGCAGGTGCGTCCGGGGACAGAAGTCAGGATTCCCATGGTTACACAAAGGCGGTGAGCCACTCAAAATGGAAGGAGGGATTGCTAAAAACATAATATTCCAGGCCCCTTTCTCAGAGCACCTGACAACACTAACCTTCAGGATACTATGCCCCTGGGAAGTTGGGAACAAGGGAGAGACGGACACTATGAAGAGGTGTTTGTAAACTCCAACCAGATCTCCACATTCAGTACCCAGGGTTCCAAACATGCAGAAGCCTCTGGGTCAGTGGCTTTGTCCTGTCATCCCACAGATGGGGCAGTCTCATCTAGATGTCTCCAAGGCCATACCAAGACAGCAAGGCCACCTCGAAAACCTCAGAACAGACTCTAGGCATGACTCTTCCCTGTCTCTCTCTCTCTCTGGTCAGCAGTCTAGACACCGGACCCAGGCTTACCTGGTGGGTTCATCAAAGAACATGACAGGGGGATTGTTGACCAACTCTAGTGCAATGGCCAGGCGTTTCCGCTGGCCACCCGAGAGGCTCCCCGTGCGTGTGTTGGCACAGGGCAGCAAGCCCAGGGCTGTCAGGATCTCCTTGACCTGTGGGCAAAACCACCCAGAGTCTCTATTAGGAAACACCCTTCCAACTTTATGCTGAGCCCTGTGGGATGTCCTGCCCTGCTGGGGATAACCTTCACAGTCCATACACACATGTCTACAGTGCTGGGCTGCTCCAGGTCACCCCAAGTTGAGGGGTCCTGCCTGGAGAGACAGAACTGTCAAGAGGCAAGAAGCAGCGTTGGGGGTTCAAGCCAAGGGCTGGAGGGTTCTCAAATCCTTGGGCTCGTGACCTAATATCATCCTTCCTTTCTAAGCCAAGCCTGACATCTAGCACAAAGAAATATCCTATAAATATTTGGTCAGTGGATGGATTCAGGAACACATGAGAAGATGGATGATCAGGTCTGTGACCAGCACCGACGGTCACTGACCATCATGCAGGGACGACCTCAAAGTGCCTTGTTGGAACACTGGACACACAGTCAGTATCCCAGCCCCCAACAGCTGCCACTCCTGTTTCTCACCTCACTGGAACAATTCCCTTGTAAGTTTCCTAACATGCACCCTGAGCCAGCCGTGTCGTGAGGCCACTTAAATGGAGCACAGGTAAATGGCTCAAGGCAGTGAAGAGATCTGTCTTTGCAACTGACACGGTGGCCACCCCAGGCCTGGGGCCCCGGGATAAAGGCCGAGAATAGTAACAGATATAGTTAGTTAAATGTAGAATTCTCTGATTGGCTCACGATGGTGACCTAGTATTGGTTGAAGGAAACAAATGCATCAGCAGGCTCTTGGGAAACAGAGGCTGATCCAGCTGCCAGACTCCTCTCCAGGGTGTTCAGTGATTCCCTCCAGAGTGTGCCCAGAGGCAGGACACAGCTCAGAGGCAGCCAGGCCCTGGTGGCCATACCAGGAGGATCTTGGCCAGTGGCTTCTCTGGGGAGATGAGGTCATCCGAGAGGAGAAAAAAACCACAAAGGAGAGACTTTCCACTCTGGACATCTGTATTATTTATGTGAGGTCGGTACAAAACAAAACGCTGGTGGGAGGGCCCCTCGGAATCCAGTGCTGGTGGGGACGGGTACCCGGGTTCAAGTCTCACTCTGCCTCTTCTTGCTCATACTCTCAACCAGCACCACAGTCTCGTTCTGGAGTGCCACGGCTCTGGGAGATGGGTGCCAGCCTGGAAACAGCTTTCATGTGACTGTCCAGGAAGGGCCAGAGAGGCAGGGCCACGCTGGGCAGCCTTTTCTTTTAGGCATTTTTGCTTCTTGCTGCAGTGTCTGATTTTTCTCACCACAGGGCTTCCAGGTTCTTCAGGACAGCTAGCTGATCCTGCAGGGTGGCTGGGGTGGTTTCCTCTGGGGGGCATTCCATCCACAGAGCACACCCTGTTTTCTTCACTTTCGTGGCAGCAAAGTGGAAATAGAGCCCACCAGTTAGTGGCTGTCCTTTTCATCCACACGATGTATTTCTACAATCATCAGGCCTGGTTCCTTCTCTCCAACCTTGTCTTAGAAGTAACCCTATTTATAGGTTGTAGGTTGGTTTGCATATAAAAGTAGTCAGAAAGAAAAACAAAAACAAACAAACAAAAAAACTCCACAGGTTCATTCCTATGTTTTCCCAAATGAGCAAACAAAACAAGAGAAAACAAAAATCCCCATGGTCACTTGAAACTCAAGTCCTTCTGGAGCCTCACCCTCTAGGGATGGTCTCAGCAGCCCAAGACTGCCCATGGTGATCTCAGGAAGCAGCTGTACCAGAGAGCTCCTCAGGGCCAAGGTGCCTTTTCTGGGAAACAAAGCAGGCTCTGAAGAGCATACTCCATGATGTGTGCTAGAACATTCCATTCCATTGTTCTTCCACACCCTTTACACAGCATTCACAGAGGTGCTGCAGGGGCTGATGGGAAATGAGTCAGGGCAATGTCTTGCTGCAAATCTGTCCTTGAGATGCCTGTTGTGATCTCTCGGAAAAGGCAAGAGCTGTATCCATCCATGAGATCCCATAGCAGGTGGAATTTCTGGTCACACACACATGCTGGACCTCTGACCTACATGGTTGGCTTTCTGTGACACTCGGCCTGGGCTATGATTGGAGGACAGTTTGGGCTTGGCTCTCTTGGGGACATTTCTTAGAGCAGAATAAATGGAGGCTGGGCACATGTTGAGAATCCCGTCAGACTGAGGCCTAACTATGATTTTTTCCAGAAGGTTCCAGGTTTCTCTGAAAGATGCCACTCCAGCAGCAGAGTGGGCTCCTGGGGCCCTGAGCAGCACAAGGAGAGAGGCTGAAGCTAGAAGCTAGACTCTGACAGTGCCAAACAGCATCAGAGGTGAAGATGACATGGGAGGTCAAATGCCTGCCTCTCACCTGCTCAGAGGCCTGAGTCTGGTGAATTCTATTTCCCCAGTTGCATGGGAAAAGGCCGGCCACAGAGCCACAGCTGTGGAGAAACAGCCCATGTCCATCTGTCCATCCTGCACTCACAGAGACCTTACCATCTTGAAGACTTAAACGATACTGTCTTCTGTAGCCTATGCGGCCTGAAAGGTGGCCAGGCCCTGAGCATGGGTTACATAGGTTATGTTTTCTAGAGACGTTCGGAAGGCTAAAGAGGCTGGCCCCCTGTGTGGTCAGCTCTACGTCTCTGTAGGACCCTCCCCTTCTGGTCTGCTTAAGAGTCTGTGGCCAGCCCTGAACTTGGGTCTCTGATTTGAGCCCAAGACACAAAGCTCCTTTCCTGGCCACTCACCCTCCAGAGAGACCAGCGTCTTCCACACCAGGGAGGATGTTCAGCCCAGCCACTATTGCTTTACTTGGAGGTAACTGTCAGACACTGGTGAAGCATCGCAGAGGCTGGATGGTGCTTTAGGCCCCTGTAGAGTCGGAGAGTCTGGTAGATGGGAGGGACCAGGGATGGGAGGTGGCCCCAAGGCTACCACAGTCTTCTGATAAGTCACCAGGAGCCACAAGAATGCTCCAAAGGAGAGAGCTCCCTTTAGACTCCGATTCTGGCTTCTGCCAGGTTCACCACTGTTCCAGACTTGGGTGGCTTTCCTCCTTTCCAGTGAAGATGGAATGCAGGGCCAGGGAGTGCTGGGGCAGGCATCAGATAAAGGACAAAGGACCCCATTCTTTGGTATAGGTCATCTCAGGCTCACCTTGGCACATCATGTTCTGACACCTTGGTTTTCTCTTTCCTTCTTTCTTTCTAGAGCTTTCTTTTGTCATCCCAATGGTTCCTTGACTTAAGTCAGCTCAGGATGCCATGACAAAGTATCCCAAACTGAAGGCCTAGACACTGGAAGTGCCACCTTAGAGTCTAAAGCCTGGTTGGTTAAGCTCAAGATGTGGGAAGTACTGGTTCTCCCAGCCCTTCCTGACCCCTCTCTTCCCAGCTTGCAGATAGTGTCTTCTCCCCGGGCCCTCAACAGAAATCCTTCTGAGTGAGCTTATGTCCTGGCCTCCTCTTCTTGTAAGGACAAAGTGAGATTGGATCGGGGCCATCCCAATGACCTATGCAAACAGCCTGTTAAGTCTGAAGTACTGGGCTTAGAATTGTGGCATATCATCTTGGGAGGTCAGCCCCTATGCTTGGTCTCTTCTAGTCTTCATTCGAAGGAGGGATGGGGATGGCAGTCAGCGGGGCCTTGGAGGTGGTGTCTTTCTAAGTCACATGGTTCAGAGAAGACTGGAGACCACAGAGGCTCTTGAAGCTCACCCTACAGGATGAGGTCACAAGCCCCATTCTACTGCCTACATGGGGCCCTTGCACGTTCCATATCTTCTTTGTGTTGGATACAAATGGTCCAACATCTTCCCCTCGATCTCAGAATGAGAGAATTCCACGGGAAACACTTTTTAGTAGTTCCAGGGAACTGTTTTCACCTCAGAAACGAGTTCTTCGTCTCCATGGTGCATACCTCACTACTATGACAGACCCCAAAGTGTGGGGGTCCCCTGAGAGAGGAAAAGGGGGACCCTCAGGCTGTCTTGCCATAGCCAACCATATACACTGTATTAGCCATTCTAGGCAGTGAAGGGATTGGGGCTGAGCATGTGAACAGAAGGGCAGCAGATACTGCCCCTGGCAACTGCCAGTCAACGGCACTACCCCCTTTGCCTGGCCTTGGAAGGTGTCAGAAGGCACAGATAGCATCATGTTAGGGGCCTTCTGTGATATTTCTCTTGAGCATCTCAGTAGCACTAGAGACAGCAAGGAGCAGGCAAACCTAGCTTCACTCAGGTGGCCTGTGAATATGGACTGAGAGGCAATTCCCCCATCCCACCCCCACCCCCAGGGACCTCCTGGGGCTCCTGCAGGGTCCTGCTTGTTTCCTTCTCTGCTCCTTGAGGGCTCAGGGAGCTCGGGGAAATGGCGAAAGGGAGGAGAACAAGTCTCATCTAGGCTGAGATGTTTTTATTTTCTTTGTAAATGGCTGGTTAATAAGACACATGAGCCCAATTTCTCCTCGCAAAGGTATGTGGGTGGAGGGGAGTTATTTTTAAACCAATGACTAACCATCCCCATTGTCAGTGTTTCTTTAAAAAAAGAATAGTTTAATCTAAAATATATTAAACACCCAAGGGGGTGGAGCCCCCGGTCAGGCCCTGAGGTTTGCATCTTCTGGCTGCTGGGGGTGGGGGTGGGGGGTTAGGGCTAAGGCTGCAGACCGACAGATCTAAATATCAGTCTAGCCCCAGAGCCATTTCTCCTGGACTCCAACCACTGTACCTTGCCACACACGTTCTGATGCTATCCCACCACCATCACACACACATGCACTTGAGGGGCGGCAAAGCAAATCAACAACAACAAAAAAATCCAGAAAGGAGGAACAAGCCCTCTCCCCTCACAATTCAAGTGTGCTTGCATCATACCCTGAGCCACGTGTGGCTTGGAGCAGCAAACTCACCATCTCTCGTCTGCCTTCATCCTTCTCCTGTAGCTTCAGATGCGCAGACACCTGTGGGCAAGAGAACACCAGAGAGGCAGTGTCTTAGTTAGGGGTTTACTGCTGTGAACAGATACCATGACCAAGGCAACTCCTACAAGGACAACATTTAATTGGGGCTGGCTTATTGGTTCAGAGGTTCAGTCCATGATCATCAAGGTGGGAACATGGCAGTGTCTAAGCAGTCATGGTGCAGGTGGAGCTGAGAGTTCTACATCTTGTTTCAAAGGTTGCTAGTGGAAGACTGGCTTCCAGGCAGCTAGGATGAGGGTCTTAAAGCCCACACCCACAGTGACACACCTACTCCAACAAGGCCATACCTCCTAATAGGGCCACTCCCTGGGCCAAGCATCTTCAAACATGATAGGTGGCTTCAGGAAGCATGAGTTTCACAGGACCAAAACAAGGTCCATGGCCACACCATGGTCAAAGCCACACCATGACCCAGAGACACACAATGATCCAGAGACACACCACAGTCAAAGCCATGCCATGGTCCACAGTCCCATCAACTTTTGAACTGTTTGATGAATTCATGAGACCCAAGAGGTCTCAGCTTCCCACATTCATGATCTGATAGAGGTGGGAATCCTGGGAGAGCCATATGGGTCTGCTATGCTTCTGGTTATCTCTGGTATCCCCATGAGATAACCCAGATATGCACACCAGAGAGACAAGGAACCCCTAGGCAGGAGGGTTGAAAATGGCCTGGAAGGGGACCAGTTGTACTCAGGACCTTGAAGTTGTCATGCTGGGAGAATCTGCAGTTGGGCGGGTGTGGGACGGTGGGATGAACTTCCTGGTTTGCTTACTCAGATCCTGTTTACCAGGATAATGTGGGCTCCCTAGCCTTGCTTGGCTAAACCCTGAAACAGACTCACCTGGCCCAGGTTCATCTCTGTTTAGATTATACCAGACTCTGTGTTCTTGGGCACACCTGAGCCTCAGTTTCCTGAACCAGCATGACAATACGTTTAAAATCTACCTCATTAGTTAGTGAACTTGCTGAAGGGATCAGGTCAGAGATGGAGAGGCAGGGGAGGGGACTGAAGAGACCCTGGGCCTCAGAGTGGGACAAAGGTAGTCCTGCATTACCTCTACAAGGCCAGCTGCCCATCTGTGACACTGATATTGCGATAATGTGTCAGAATGGGTATGAGGTAAAAGAACCATATACAACTGCCCGGGTCGGTGGCCAGCGGCCAGGAAGCGGGGCCCATGGGAGACGGGACCTCGAAGAGTAAAAGGTTAGAGAGAAACATGCCCAAGGGTGCTGTGCAAGTCCCCAACTGATTATGACAACATATACTTCACAGCAAGACCTGGAGGAGACATGGTCACCACAGAAAAGGACAGTGAAGGAGCTGGAGGGTCCAAGCGACCACACGGCCCACCAGTGCCTCACCAAGCACTACGATCAGGTCACCCAACGCACAGAGGGTCACTCGGGGGCTCATGGGAGTAGACAAGCACATGAAGAACGAGCCCTGAGGTAAGGGAAACCTTCTCAGTGGGCTGCCAGGCCCCGTCTGTGTGCAAATCCTTTCGCATCCTCTAAGCCCAACAAAGGTCCACTAGAGGCCAAGTAAGCAGACAGGTCTCCCCTGAAGCCACTGTTGACTGAGACTGGGTGGTGGACAAGCGTTCCTTTACCTAGTACTAGGGCAGAAGAATGAGTGGTAACCCTGCTGGGACCTCCTTTTCTCTTTTCCCACAAAGCAGGTGGAAGAACAGATCTCAGGACTGGAATCTTAACCCCTCTTTCTTTATTGGTCTACGACTCCCCTGGAGTCACACAAAGTGCAGCGCGGTGGTCCCTGTCTGGGCTTTGCCCGGTTCAAGTCGTGAACATGAAGGCAAGACCTCTCCATGTAAGGCCATCAATCTGAACACCCCATCTGCTACCGAAGTGCAGGGCTTCTCCCCATGTCTTCTTCAGGACCAGAGGAGGCACACTCCCACTGAGACGCTACACAATGACAGGAACACAGAGAAACAGTGCCAGCTAGGTACGAAGTAAGCAGTGACGAGCAGAGGCTACCAACCAGAGCTCAGTGTTGGTTTTTAAATTACCCATTAATGAGAGACATTTAGAGGTGGCTTCTACTGACAATGAGATCACATGGGTTGTCACTGACTGTGGGGTAGGCCTTTATAAAATAAATGGTCCTAGAAGCCCAGAGTTCCTGCCTTGGTGGGGACATGGTCTGTGCAGAGAGGACAGCCTGGCTGTTCTGGAAACCTATGACACAGGCTCCATCTGGACACTTGCATGGCCCCGGCAGGGAAGTATTTTTAAAACTCCTCCTGGACTTATGCATTGGCGTCTCGTGTGAAGATACAAAGAGAAGACACGAGAAAGTGGAGATAAACCAGGGCAGACCTGTAAGGACAGCACTGATGAGCCCCAAGGTCCAGTTCTTCCCCCGGTCCTTCCTGTGATGCTCATCTCCATTCCAGCAACACCAGGACAGTCTCACCGATGAGAAAGCCACAGCCAAGGGGCTAAAGCAACATCATGGAAGGCCCATGGAGCTTAGGTGGGAAACTCAGAGACCCTGGAGCTGGTGCTCTGCCTCAGAGTCCCCACACGGCTTTGGCAGACCTGTAGCCCTGCCTTACGGCTTCATTCCTAGAGGCTCTGCTCATCTCTGCTCTCTAGAGCCTGAACAGCCTAGACCTTGTGGGTACCCGGCAATGGCTGACTCTGTCTTTTATTGGCAGACAAAGAGTCTGATGAGGATCTTAGAGAACAAGCAATCCAGCCAAAGAAAATGATTCAAGGTCAGAGATGGAGGGTGCGCCTGCTAGGCTATGTCAACTTGACGTAGGCTAGAGCCATTTGGAAAGAGGGAACTTCAATTGAGAAAATGGTGGTCAGATTGACCTGTGGGCACCACTGGGACTGGTGGTCCTAGGTGCTATAAGAAAAAAGGCTGAGAAAGCCATGAGAAGCAAACCAGTAAGGATGGCCCTGCTTTAGTTCCTGCTCCAAATTCCTGGGATGATGAACTACAATTGTAAGGTGAAATTAAACCCTTTCCTCCCCAGGTTGCTTTTTGTCATGGTGTTTTATCACAGCAATAGAAATATTAACTAAGTGGGGGGGGGTAATGGGGGGTATTGCTTAGCCCCTGCGGAAAATAGGAAGGTGGTTACCATGGAAACAGTCATTCAACTTAGTGACCAATGATCTCAGAAATTTGACTGTGACTTTGCCAAACAAGATCTATTAGAAAGAACTCCAAGTCTCTGGGGATTGTGGTTCACATGGCTGTGCAGGCAGCAAGACCAGGGCTGACACTCAGATAGAGAGAAGGGACCGGATGTGGCCACGTGCAGCAGGTCTGGGTAGTGCCAGGGGTGGCTCACCATCATGGCCTCCTGAACAGTGAGGTGAGGCAGCAGCATGTCATCTTGCATGATGTAGCATGACACCTTCCGGAAGCAGCGCAGATCCCGGGGCATGCCATTGATAAGAACTGCCCCTTTCATGCCAGTCTCCCTACCAAGACAAGAAGAAAGGTGGCCGTCAGCCAGGTCCTTCAGCATCCCACCTATAGGCGGCCTGGTGAAGCAAACAAGAGAGGGGGGCCTCCCTCCCTCCCGGATTCTTCCCAGGAGAACTATTCACCATGGCAACAGGATGGAGCAGAGGGACCAAGTGACGCAGAGTACCACACTAATACTCTGCCGGGAACAAGGGATCAGTAGGAAGACAAGCCACACACAAGGTTTCTCCCAGACTGCACGTTTATCACACCACATGGAAATGACTTTTCTTTGCCTACTACACAAAGATGCCTGGGGATGTCCCTCAGTACAGCCACAGGGCAAAGATGTATACTGAAGGCTATCCATCTGCAGCCCAGACTACACCAACTGCCCTGGGACCACAAGTGTATCCAGCAGGTGCCTCAGGCTGAGGTGGCTCAGAGACAGTATCTCAGCCATGACAGTTCAGCCCTATGACTGGTCCAAGGGCGAGCAGAGGACCTTCTGACTGCAGGTGAGAAGGTTGGGAGCCTCCTGTGTCCCAACAGGGATGGAGGGCCACCCAACCTCCCCAGAAGCCACCCTGTCAGCTCCTCCTGTGTGTGCCCATTGGGCCTGTTGCCTCTCAGGTGCTTTTAAGCACCAGAAGAGCTAGCTTCCAGAGGCCCTCCATCTTCCTTTCCACCCAAGGACATATCTTTGTAGCTCTCCCTCCCTGTGGCCATGGAGAACAGCAGCTCTGTAGAGACTAATAAACTCATTCTGGGTTCCAGCTTCCCATGACCCAGTGCCAAGGCCCAGGGCTTTGGTGGACCCAGTGGGTCCTACTTTGCTCCCAGGCAATGGGCAACTCCCCTGGCTTCCTCTGAGTACCCAGACTGGCAGGGCTGACTCTGTATCTCTGGGATACACAAGTACCCCTGGTCTTCTAGGAACTGCTGTGGTAGTCGGAAAAACAGCCAGCCCCAAGAAACTATCCCGCTCCGTTTCCTCCCTGTCTCTACTCTGGGAGTTGAGAAGTTGGCTTTGATCTTTAAATGTGAATGTTATAAAGAGAAACTTATAGTGATGATTTTGGAAAAAAAATCGTATTTCTGATATTAGGAAATAATTCAGCACTCTAAGGGATGGTGATATTTATCTTTCTCCCCCTCCCCCAGTAATTAAAACCACTGGTACCACATGTGTCCATTATTACACTCAGGAATTATACTATGATTGGGTTTGCATCGGAAATGTCTCCCATGGAGTGTGCTTGAACTCTTGATCCTCAGATTGTGGTACTGATATGGGAGGCTGTGGGACCTAGGTGGGCCAGGACTGTGGCGCCTGGGTGGTAGAGCAGGGTCGCTGAGGACAGGCCTTTAAAAGTTGAAGCCTAGCTCTGCCTCTGGCTTCACTCTTATCTGCTTCCTGGGCAATGCCAGGAAGTGAGAAGCCTTCACTTGTGGGATGAACCCAGTTGCTTCATCTGCCATGCCTGCCTTCCCAAGACTGTTCCCTCTGAGACTGTGAGCCAAAATAGATTCTTCTTCCCTTAAGTTGCTTCTGCTACAGAGATTTGGCCATAGCAACAGGACAGTAGCTGACACGTGTCCTAGGCAGAAACCATGCGGAGTTTTTGTACACCGTATGGATGGTGACTTTTCCTATGCTCGCTCTCTCTCTCTCTCTCTCTCTCTCTCTCTCTCTTTGTGTGTGTGTGTGTGTGTTAAAGCATAATTTATATATTAAACATGGCAAGAGATTAATAATAATCTCTAATGGAATAGAACCATTACAATATGCTGTCAACAGTCTCGGCCTTGTACTCTGGGGACATTATTAAGGAACACAAGGGTCCCCTGAACAAAGCTCCGCATTTCTCCAGCTAGTCTGATAGACTAGACAGTTAATAGGCATAGAGCATGGATACACCGGTCCATGTCCAGGGTGGAACAAAGGTGACATCAGACTTCATCAGATTTCTTTTTGGGGGGGAAAAAAAAATGTGTGCAAGTAAGGTTTGAATCGGTGAGAATGGAATTTTTTTTTTCTTTGGTTTTTCGAGACAGGGTTTCTCTGTGTAGCCCTGGCTGTCCTGAAACTCGCTCTGTAGACCAGGCTGGCCTCGAACTCAGAAATCCACCTGCCTCTGCCTCCCGAGTGCTGGGATTAAAGGCGTGCGCCACCACGGCCCGGCTGAGAATGGAGTTTTAATTCTTTCTGAGCATGGTTAACTATGGATTATTGCTGCTGCTACTCCTTGCTCTAGTTACCAAGTGAACCCTGTGAGAAGAGGATTTTAGAAAGCCTTTCTTAAGCACGTCAGCATCATTCACAGATGAGTGACCTTGGCATGACCTTGGGGATGGGGATTCCCTAAAGTCCTGACCAACCAAGGCAAATGCAAGCCTCGGATATGGCAGCTCCTCATTCTCTTCTGTCTAACTGTCCAATGTGCTGTCCTACTGGCTGGCTGGCTTCTGACCGTTGCTTCTAACCAGATCTTGACCTTGGCTCACCTGCCTATGGTCTCCTCTTTGTACCATATGCACGTGCAGCCATCAGTAGGTGCAGACTTTCAGCATTGCTTCTATGGGCTGTTTCCTTCATGGATTCTCAAACTCTGGATACAAACATGCAACACACACACACACACACACACACACACAGAGAAAGAGGGGGAGGGCACACAAGCACGCACGCATACAGGTACTCATGCACACATGTGGTTTCCCAGGAGCCCCTGTGAGCAGAGCTTCTGGTAGCAAACAGTTGACAGAATGTTCTCAGTGCCTGCACGGAAGCAGCTCCGTCCCTCACCCAGCTTTCTCTACTGGCATCTATCTGCTCACCTGTATCCCGCCAGAATGTTCATGAGCGTGGACTTCCCAGCTCCAGAAGGACCCATGATAGCCACCAGCTCTCCACTGTTGAATTTCCCAGAGATCCCTTTCAAAAGGGTCTTGTACCCTGCAAAACGCAGATTAGATTCATTTTCTAACTGCTGCATGCTTTTTTTGACCCCAGTGCTGATCTGCTGAGGCCAAAGGCACAGACTCCCATGGTGCAGTAGGAAAGACAGCGGCATTTTAGGCTAGAAGCAGACTTTGTGCCTGTTTTACGTAGTGTCTGTTTCCCAGACTGACCTCACGCCTTATATCCGTGATCATGGCACATGCATCTTGCTTAAGGTTTTCAGAGCACATGTCCAAATGGCATCCAGGAAGATCCACCATTCCCAACTCAAAAAGAGGACAGGTGGCCAGAGCCTATTTAGCCCTGGACCAAAGGTCATCTCCTTTTCCCAGTACAGTACACGTGTGTCTGTATCAACAGGCAGTTAGCTCAGCATTTCATCTGCAAGTTTTTTACTTACCCCTTTAAAGATTTACATAAATACAAATAGTTTGTACACAATTTATAAACAATTACTTTATGATTAAATCATATAATCAATGAATTGTTGGTTGGTTTATTGGGTAGTTGAAAGGGCTTATTGTCACACAGTCACACCAAATGTCTAAGGAGTGTCTGGCGAGTGTCTTCTGCCAGGATCTTTAGAAGGGGGCGGGGTGGGGGGGAGGGGAGGGAGTCACACATCCGGAACAAGCCAGAGTACTACAGCTTTCAAGCCGACTGTGGAAATGTGTTGTAAATGATAAATGAGAGCAACTGGCTCAGAGATTACAGCTCAGACAGGGTGTTTGGTGTGGTGTCAGATAAGAGCCCACCCTAGCTCCACAGGCAAGCGTTACATTCCAGTTCCAGTGCATAATGTCTCAAGAGACCTCATGATCCAGGGGCATGTGGGGAACTTACCTGGTTTCCCCAGGCTCCAGGGAGCACCCAAACCTCCAGGTCTGAGAAAACTCGAGCCCAAGAGAACACTCTCTACATAGTCTTACTGTTTTTCACAGATGGGACACTTGGACATTCCTACTTGTCATCAGGTGCCACCTTAATTTGGACAAGGAGTCCCTGGAGCCTTGTTTAAGTGAGGCAGGGAGAAGCGGAAGCTACAGCCAGGAAGCCTGCTGCTCAGAGGCTGGATCATTAAGCAGAGGAGGCTGGCTGTCAGCTGTCACCCCAGAGAGCTAAGAATCATCCCAATGGGAAAAGGGGACCCAGGAACAAAGGGAGGGGCACCAAGAGAAGCTCTAAGCTATGAAGGAACCAGTTCCCTACAGGATGGCACAGGAGAGCAGAAGGAGTTGACTGAGTGGGGAAGGACAGTTGGCTGTGTCTGCTTTCAGTGGACAGACAGAAAAGTGGATGTACAGAAGAGCTGGGGATGGCAAAAGCTTTCTATACAAAGCCAAGCTCCTACAGGCTCATCAGACAGAGTTTTGCCCCTTGGAGACAGATGTGGACCTCCAGGGGCCCCAAATGACATCACCAAGGGGTTAGTAAATGCCCCGGTGCCAGCTCATTACTAGACTTATCTACCTAGGCTGGAGTTGGGGTTACTGTCGAGCAAACAGTATCTTAGGTTGCTTCCACTCCAAGAAGGACCTTCCCCCTGCCGAGCCTCCAGGAGCTGGAAGCCGCTCAAAGCTGGAGACAGGTCCCTGAGATGACCACCCGCTGAATGAAAGCCAAAGGTGGTGCAAATTCCCTCCATATGGCTCACAGGAGAAAAAAAACACAGACGACTGGACACAGCTGGGCTCCTAGCCCCCAATTAACAGATGGAGTGTGTATGACCAGATTTAGAAGTCCCCTCACACTTTCCCTGACATGGCAGGCAGCTGCTCTAGAGTCCTGGCTCTACACAGCCAGGGCAGCGCCAGATTGCTTCTTCTCTTGGAAGTCAAGACTACATACATTCCTTTGCCTAGAGACAAATCAGTCCCTTCTCTTCTTTTTGACTTTCACCCATTTTCATGTGCATGCGTATACATATGTTTGCATGTGCACAGAGGCGGGCACTATGTAGAGACCAGAGGTGTATGCTGGGAATCATTCTCCATCGCTCGTCCACCTTATTGAGGCAGGATCTGTCAATCAAACCCAGAGAACAGGAACATGGCTAGTCCTGCTCTCGCTGGCTTGCACCGGGATCCTCTTTCTCACACACACCCCTAGGCTGAAATTATGGGTGGGTTCAGCATCTACATGGCTTATGAGGTTCCAACCTGTTCCTCACACTTGCGTGAAGCCCTCTGACCACTGAGCCATTTCCCTAGTCCAAGTCTTTCCTCTTTAGACAAGAAGTTGCTCCCTAACAATCCCATGAGCCTCAGCTTGCCATAGGAGCCTCTCCCCAGCTGAGCTATATATCTCTCACAGGACATCACCTCTGAGATGAGCTAATGCCAGAAAGCAGGAAGCTGAGCAGAACCGGGATACAAGTTTCCTGGCTCCTGTGCTGACGGCGTTTCACAAACTGAACCTTCTCAGTTCACCAACTAAGGGGACACCGCTGGTGTAAGTCAGGATCGGAACTACCTTTCTTGTCTTTGTAGAATGGGGCCTGTTTAGTGTCCCAGAAGGCAGTTTGGCTCACTTGGGTTGGACAAAGTGTTGGCTTTGCTCACACAATTGTTTGCCTATGGTGTTCTTCTGTGCCTTTTGCACACATAGAAAGGATTCAGAGAGGGTGGCCAACGCCACCTAACAGCCCAGCAAAGGAGAAACAAGGTCCCACAGCTTCAGTCAGCCTGAGGCAATCCACAAACTTGGGGTCACTGACATCTTTGCCAGCCTGGGCAGATCGGCCTGCAGATCTCAGCTGCCATTCTTCCCCTGACTTCTGTGAGCAGACTCAGTCCTCACAAGAGTGTATCAGCTCAATCCAGTCATAAAACATGCTAGGTGTGTTATTCCCTTACTGGTGGTGCCTTGTGGTCAAAGACTATGCTAGGGTGTCAAATGTCAAAGGCCTCTCTTCATTTCAAGTAAAGGGATGATCATTCACGCCCATGTGGGTGAAGAGTCCTGTCTGTGTCTGGGGTATACGCAGGGCACCAGGAAGCAATCACAAAATTAGACAGTTTCGATCCAGCTGCTTAAGCCTCTGGTCATTTTTCAAAAAGCCAGAACTGTTCCTGGGAAGCCTGAGAGTTACAAGGGCTTTTCTGTCAGTCTGGAAGGAATCTTGTCCCCAGCATCAGCCCTAAGAGAACCCACCACTACCACGGTGGATGGACACTGTCCCCCAGGCCAGTATCTGCTGACTGGCACTCCAGGGACAGAGGTCATCCCATAAGTGGCAGCTAGAAAACCTACCCATAAGGAAAGAAAAGGAGATGTATGTCTTAATAGTATGCTATTAAGCTGGGCAGTGGTGGCGCACGCCTTTAGTCCCAGTACTTGGGAGGCAGAGGCAGGCAGACTTCTGAGTTCGAGGCCAGCCTGGTCTACAGAATGAGTTCCAGGACAGCCAGGGCTACACAGAGAAACCCTGTCTCAAAAAACAAAAACAAACAAACAAACAAAAAAAATTAGTATGCCATTAGCACTTATGTTGGTTGAGCACCATTGTAGATTTCTGAGGAGCAGACTGTCCCCTGTTACATCTATGGGTCTATGACCTTGGCACCCCCAGGGAGGAAGCAGATAGCAGCAGCGCTTTGTTGTTTGGGGGGGAAGGGAAAGGCTGTGGAGGCCAAGAGAACTTCCGGGGCCTCAAGGAGGAAGTGTCCATGATGCCTCTGGGTCCAGCTACCTCACAGAAAAGGCCACTGGGCTCCACCCACTCTTCCTGGGACAGGCAGAGAGATGGTCAAAAGACAAAAGCTCCCAAGGGCTGGACGGTACACCCCAGCCAGACTCCCAGGGGAGCCAGACCGTCTGAGGTCATCTGCTAAGAGGCAAGTGCATGTAGACCCCTGTTCCTCAGAGCCTGGTTGCGGAAGGCAAGACAGACCATTCCTTCCCTAGACAGACAGGGGGCAGAGCCCAGGCTGAAGAAAAAGAATGCAAAGAAAACGAAGAGAGGCTGAGGATCTGTTTCTTCTTATCTAAATATCGCAGGCTCAGTGGGGGAGTGGGTCGGGGAGGGGGGAGGGGGAAGAAAAGAGCAGGCAAATGCTAACAGCCCTCCAGCCTATTGGGACTGCCAGCATGTGCCCAGGGACACTCTCCATCTACACATGAACACACCAAGTGCACTCAAGGGCCTGCAGTTTGTCATAAACACCACAGGGGCAACCTATCTCGTCACAGTGTACACACTCATCCATCACAGACATGCACACACCTGAACCACACGAACCGTGTACACATAGGCTAGATCCTGAGCTCACAGCCAGGTTGCTGCTCCTGCCCCAGCATGCATAAAGCTGGCAGTCACTTGCATCTGCTTGCAGGAAGCAGCTTTCTCTTAGACAGACCTTTGAAGGTAGTCTCTTTCCAGGCTTCTAACCCTGGCTAGAACAAATTGCACATAGTTCTCGTGGTCCAAAGGATGGCACGGTGCCAATGGCGTCTCCAAATAGGCTCCAAATGTCCCATCAACCTTAACCTGAAGGCCATATCCAGCTGTCCCGGCCTCTATATCCAAGGCCCAAACTGCCTCTGCATAAGCTAGTGTTCCTATGATGAACCTAACCTCACTTCCCTGCCTCCTCTGCCTGTGTCTCCACCCTTTCAGCTCCTATCTGATAGGATCTGGCTCCAGAGAACACTGCCTTTTCTAAAGCAAAAGACCCAGAAGACACACATTCTCCTCCTCCTCCTCCTCCTCCTCCTCCTCCTCCTCCTCCTCCTCCTCCTCCTCCACCTCCTCCTCCTCCTCCTCCTTTCATTATTTTATATGATGAGAGTTTTGCCTTTGTGTATGTCTGTGTATGTCTGGTGCTCACAGAGGCAAGAAGGGTTTAGATTCCTTGGAACATGTAGTTGTGAATCCCCATGGTAACTGCTGGAAATTGAACCCAAGTCCTCTAGATAGGCAGCCAGTGCTCAATATTGCTGAGTTTTCCAGCCCCAGAGGTACATAATCTTAGTACCCAGTAGCATTTCTTTCCTGCCCTCTTTGGGAGGCTTCTCCCCCAATGTCCAAGGACCTTCTGAACTGCCAGTCAGCCACAGCATTGGACAAACCTAATCCTGTCAATCAACTGGATGCTCCTGGTATTCTGTGCTTCCTGAAGGACAAAGGGACTTTGGAGCAATGATGGTGGTGGGCATGGGGTCTGCGAAGTTGTTTTGGTAACAGAAATGTGAACCTGACAGTACAAAGGAATCTGTCTAAGTCACAGAGAACCAGTACCAGAGGAAGACATTGGGATGTAGTCCCAGATGTGCAAATAACACATTGCTCCATTGGCTGTGCCTCTCTTTGGAAGAAGCATAGCAGATTTCCTATGCCAGTCTATGGATATCCACCAGGGGCTTACACCAGCACTGTGTCTGTCAAGTAATGTTTAACTACAGAGCAGGGAGTCCTATGTCTCTCTGTTCCCGGCTCTACTTTACAGGCTTAACTGGGGTCACTTGGGTCCCCTAATTCTCTGTCCTGACCAATGGTTCCCCTTTCCTTCTCCTCAATGTCTCCGGCTATGGACTCCTGCCCCCCCCCCCAAGTGTATGCAGAAGCCCTTTGCCCTGCCAACCCAGATCCAGGATGTCTAGTTGGGCATCAGCAAGAAGGGTGCCAGCAAGAAGAGAAAGGGCATAAATACATCAACAAGTATACAGAAAGATGGTCTCAAGTCTTCCCCATGCCCTCACGAGGCAAGCACACCCTCCTCGCTTCTAGCCTTCCTCTATCCCAATGCCAATAGCTGGCTGATCCATATAACTGCTTCCTGTATGTCACTAGGCAGCTTCCATTTTGGGTCCTAGGAACCAGGCAGAGAGGCCCATGGGTGCTCCAAACACCTCTTTTCTTATGAGACGCCATACTGGAGGCCCAAGGCACATACCTGCCAGGTGGGTGTGCTTCAATGACATCAGTGACCTCCGAGGTGACTCAAGGGCTCTTTGTGTAGAAGTTTCATGGAAGAACGGAAGTCATAGCTACTAGACTGTGCGTGTGCCATGCCTGAGAGGCAACTCGGGGATAGGAACAGAAATGGCTGCTTGAATGGCGGCTTCTACTCCTGTTTTCGACAACACATCTTTGGGGAGGGGGTGGGGGGCTACCTCCTAGACCACCCTCCCCTTGCTGTTGCGACAGCAGCCACTCCAAGCTGGAGCATCCCTCAGAACGTCTGCTCATCCTGGGTGCTCTGGTGTGGTCCATGTGGGAGCTCGGGCTCCACGGTGGACTCAGCATCTCGTCTCTTGATGGAGTCCCACTACCTTACCATAGGACCAGCTCTACCTGCTTCAGCCTGTGGCTCTGGGCCACATTCTATGACAGAGCTGTTCTGACCCTTACCCTTTACTCTCAACATTCCCTCAGCTGTCCATCTGGTCAGAGTCTCCCAAGCATGTGTTGGCCAGGTCAATCCATCCCGCCCATTTTTGGAACCAGTTTTTAATGCCTTCAGGAAACATACAGATTTGATAAGGTAGTCACCATGCCCCAACCTAGCTTATACATTTTGAAACCCGGGAACAGCTCCATGTGTCCCTATGGGTCAGGCCTCTCCTGTAACTTGGAGAGAGGGATACCTATGTAGCACTTGGTACTACTGAGACAGGATGAGAGGATTACAAAGCACTTGACATATGGCTGGGCCCTACAGACCCCTCTGTCAATGCCCACAGTGGCTCCTTTCCTCCAGGAGAGAGGGGCCATGACATCCATCTGACACCTTTGTGTCTTGGTCATTTCACACCCCTTAGGGAGCCCAACCGGTGTGGTGGCTTGAGTAAAAATGGCCCCCATAGGTCTATAGAGAGTGGTACTATTAGGAGGTAGAGTCTTGGTGGAGTAGGTGTGGTTTTGTTGGGGGAAGTGCGTCACTAGGGCGCGGGCTTTGAGATGGTCAAGACACTCCTAGTCTGGCCTTCACTTCCTGCGGCCTACAATCCAGGTGTAGAACTCTCAGCTACCTCTCCAGCACCACGTCTGCCTGCACGCTGCCATCTTCCTGCCATGACAATAATGGACCCAAACTCCGAAACGTAAGCCAGTTAAATGTTTTCCTTTATAAGAGTTGGTGTCCAGCCTGGTCTACAGAGTGAGTTCCAGGACAGTCAGGGCTACACAGAGAAACCCTGTCTCGGAAAAAGAGTCGGTGTGGTCATGGTGTCTGCACAGCAATAAAACTTGAAGACAACTAGTAAGCCACATAAACGGGCCAGGTCATAATCTCACCTCCTACCCCCAGAAAAGGTCAAGAGGAAGGTGGTGGGTGTTTGGGGTCCTGTAAGTGAAGACATGCAGGATGGCTTGTGTTGGGATCCACTATTGATTTATGTCCAGATCCTTCCTCTTGTTACCGAAAATATAACTCAGTAACTATTATCATCAGGTCTTTTGCACACAGCATGGATATTGCTGAGTTAACTCATGCTCATTCCTGGACTGGCCTCTGACTGCACGGTAGGAAAAGGCATAACTGTATGGGAGACAAAAACAGCCAACTTGGGGCAAAGCCTATTGAAGTGACTATTCAGGGAATAGTATAAGCCTTGATACCTGTTAACCTGACATGCCTGTGTGTGTGCATATGTGTGTGTGTGTGTGTAAACATAAAGGCCAAAGATTAACTCTCTTCTCATGTGCCACCTACTTTCTTCATGAGACATGACCTGCCTTTCACTGATCTGGGGCTTACCCACTAGGCTAGGCTAGCTGGCTACCTAGCAAGCCCCAGGTATCTGTCCACCTTGAGATTTCTCCAGCACTCAGCCTACAAGAACACACACCACTGCACTCTGTGTGTGTGTAGTTTCCAGAACTTGAACTCAGGTCTTCACGCTTGCGTGTAAGCATCTTACTATGCCCAGTGTCTTGCTGGACTGTTTTCTATTGGCCTGACAGGAGGCTCAGACTCTCAGGTCTGGCGGTCATAGTGTGTATTCTAGCTCACTGGATCATGAAAATGTTCTAAAGATGACTCAGGGGCATTTCAGGGAGAACCAATCAAGAGCAGCCTAAGGACATCTTTTTGGTCCAGCCATGGTTCTCTGTGCAGTTGTGCATTGACTGTTACAGTTCAGTGCTCAGGTCCCTTACTTTTAGTGTAAACCTACATCAGTGTCACTTCCGTGGTTCCACTAATATGAACCATCTCTCAGCCACTGTCACCAAGCTTCAGACACTACAGAGGGAAGAAGGGGTGGTGCCTCAGGAAAACAGACAAAAAAATTAAAAAAAAAAAAAAAATCCTGAGAAACTTACAAGGCTCAAAGAGGCTTCTGCCTGAGGTTACAAAAGCAGTGAAGGCCTGCTGCGGGAGGGAGGCAGTTTCTGTGACTTGTCACACAGGACAGGGTGAACATTTAATGGTGCTATTGTTTGAGTCACCTATACACTTATGGAAACCCTCACACATGCTCCTGTCACTAACCCCAACAAACACATTGGCTCACCATGCCGACTTGTGTGTAATCGTTGGTTTGCTCTGATGTTGGTTCCCTATCTGAAGCCTCCTAGTTAGTTAGCTTTAATACAATGTGTAGTCATCTGAGAAGGGAGTCTCAATCGAGGGACTGTCCAAATCAGACTGGTCTGTGGGTATATCTGTTGGGACTGTCTTGTTAATCGATATAGGAGGATCCAGCCCACTGTGGGTGGCACCATTCCCTAGGCAGGTAGTGCTACACTATATAGAGAACCAGGTTGAGGGTGAACCTGCAAATAACCAACCAAGCAGTGTTCTTCAATTATTTCTGCTTCAGTTCCTGCCCTGACTTCCCCCAGGGACAGGCTACGGCCTAGAAGTATAAGCCAAACAAACACCTTCCTCTCCTAGGTTGCTTTTGTTAGAGTGTTTTTTCACAGCAACAGGAAGGAGACTAAAACACAAGCTGAATAGTGTTTGATCATGTCTCTCCAGGAAAACTCATGCAGCAGCCATCCTGTCTCCAGTCCAAGGCACCCACTCAGCCTCCTAGGACTCAACCCTTCCTGATCACAGTTCCAATTCTGCCCCACACTTCACCTCTACTGAAAATCTTATTCTTCTGTATTTTCTACTACCTAACTATATTCATCCTTAAAGAGTTTGAAGAATTTTTTGCTTCTGGAATTTATATAAATGGTCTGTCATGGGGCTGATTTTTCACTTGGTGTTCTAGAATATTCTACAGTGAGTGGATTGCTAACTAACTCTTCTTTCTAGTGATCACACATGGTGTTGTCCTTAGACTGGGGCACTTCAGCAGTGGAAGGGACCTGCAGTATTGACCACTGTCAATCTCAACCACAAGAGTCTCCACAGCAAAGAGCTCCATCTGCCTGTCCCTGGGCAGTATGTATGTCCATTCTCCTCCTTGGGACACATGACCCACTTCAGGCTGACACTGGAAGCCATCTGCTACCTAGTCCACACAGGCTACGCTGTGCCTGTTTCTGAACCTGCTGTGCGTAAATCTTCACCTGGCCTCTATGAAGACTCTCCTTGTATCTCTGCCTCCATGTTCAGGGCAACATCTCTATAGTCGTGTGACGACTACTGCATACCCCAAGAGTTAATATTAGTAATCAAAATGGGAATAAATAAAGGAAGTTGAAGAAATGGCCCAGTGGTTAGCAACACCTGCTGTTTCTGCACAGAGCAGAAGTTTGGTTCCCAGCACCTAGGTTGGAAAGCCCACAACCACCTGTACCTCTAGCACCAGGGGACCAGATGTCTTCCTCTGGTAGGTGTGTCTGTGGGTAGCCACACATAGACACATACATGAGAACAAAAACGTGTCATTAAAAACATTGGAATAAAAGAACCAGAGATCACCAAAGGGCATAAATAATGAATTCTGCTGTCCTTGGTGAATTTAAGGGTAATGTGACTTGTAATTTATTGGCAACCAATAGATTCTGACGCTGTAGAAAGATACAAGCATCTCCATCTATGCCCCCAACTATGGATTCTCAGCACTTTATAATCTACAAAATAAGCATGGCTAGGCAAGGGCCTTTTCTAACTTAAGAAAATATTCATGTTATAAACACGGCCATGCATGCACAGACACACACACACACACACACACACACAGACACACACACACAGGTCATTGTACTGTAAGATGACACTTCTCACTATCTACAGGGCAAAATGGCAAAGAAAGTGAAAAGCTCATAGAGTTATTTTCAGTCTCTCACATCAGTGAGTTAAAGCTATGATTGAATCAATCTTTCCTCCTCCTCCTCCTCCTCTCCCTCCTCCTCCTCCCCCTCCTCCTCCTCCTCCTCTTCTTCCTTCCCCTCCCCCCCTCTGTACCTCTCCTTCTCTCTCTACCCTGGAGGAGAGCTGCCCTGGCTATCGTTTATGCTCCTGGACTGAGGTTGTTTTATGAAATATTTATTAACAAGTAAATTACCAGAGCAGCGTGACTGCTCTGCAGTATCTCTCAGAACTGAAACACCGCCTCAAGAATAATTCCTTTCCGAGCTATTCTAGACCTACTGAAGACTCTAAAAAGAGGCTTCCCACAGACACCCTCCGTGGGAGTCCTCCAGTTTGGTTCTGTGGAGCGCTCGCATGGCTGATTCACAAATCCAGGGGCCCCGCATCTGGAATGTGAAGACCGCACCCTACCATGTTGGCACTAATTCAGGCGTAGTGGCCTCTTCCTGAAGCCATCCGCACCTGCCCAGAGTACAGCCCCTGACCTGCCGACAGGTTGAGGATCGTCGAACTGGCCCTTTGGCTGGCTCCATCCTGGCCATCCCATCACCAAGCCTTCACCACACTTCCTTGCAAACACAAGTCTCCAGAAAGGTCTGTCTCAGGAACAGACAGGGAAATGCATTCGAGATGCCAGGTTGTCCCCAGGATGGAACAATGACTGTTCTGCCCTCATCTCCACTTTGGGCTGCTCCCTCCTCTGGCTCTGTTGAGGCTTCCACATGCTTATCCAAGATCTGAGCCTCCTCATGCTTTCTCCTGAGGAATGACAGGCCAGCTACAGTCTTGTTTTCTGCTCTGTTACCTGCTCTGTCCTCCTCCTGTCCCCACAGATGGCCAGGGAAGCTCCCTGGGCTGTGCTCCATTGCAAGCCCCAAGAGCCACACACACACATACAGCAGGCCCGGTTGGCCCAGGAGGGTTCCCTGGGGCAGCCTCTGGAGCACACAGGGTTAGGAGTCTCCCTTTCCCCAGCTCGCTCATCTTGAATTCAACTGAGAAGACAGCTGCTTTCGAGTTCCTTAAAGCATCTGTGTAACTGCAACCCTCAATCCATCAGTTACCTTATGGACTGAGTAGCGGGTCTGTTCATGGATAGGCTCATTCATGCTAAGCAAACTGCCTTTCCTTTGGTTGTTTAATCTGTTATCCCTCAGAGGTTCTAAGACACGGGCATTTACTTCATCTCGCACACCTCCTGGTACAGAGCACAGCTATGTAGATTCCTTAGGAGGCTCGGAGTTGCACCAAGTTACCCAGGGTGTACCAAACTGCCACCTTCTCCCCAGGTACCTGGCACCTCCCCCCTCCCCCCCCCAGGGCAGCTTTGGGCCAGTGACTGAGAAGCATTGTTGCCAGACACAGGGTGTTCACTCTGTTTCTCACCCACCCCTCTGAGTCTGACTCTAGGAAATCACTTTCTGGTACCCATCCGATCCTGTACTAAGTTCTGTATTCACATACAGATGATGCATCCCAAGGCAAAGCTCACCTGGAGCCTCAAGGGAGTGTTTCCCACAGCTTTCTTGGTAGGGATATGAGCTGCTTATAAACAACCCCAGCCCTCCATGGGCAGGTGGTCCCGCTGCACACTAGGATCAGTATGGCCATATCTATGCCCGGAGTGCAATCTTTAAAACTGGGGGATTATGATCTTTCCACATTAGAATCTGTCCTTAGTAAAAGAAGGAAACACTGAAGTTCGTTACCCAACAGCGAGAACTGCAAAGTTAGACAATATGGAAATCAGGTTGCAGGAGCCTCAGGAAACCAAGCATCCAGGGCTTCTGTTGTAATGCTTTGCAGGCCAGGCACTGGTGGTGCTATCTGCAGGTTTTAGTTTGGGTTTTAGTTTCCTTTTGTGCTAGTCACTGGACCCAGGGTCTGTGCCTGTTAGGGAGGTGCTCTACCATTGAGCCACACCCCAGCTCTGCGTGTTTCTTACTTGATCTTAAGAGTCTGGAACAGAGGGCTGTAGAAATGTCTACTGCATTCTGTCCTGATGTGTTATAATCAAGTTCTGAGCAGCTGGCTCAGTAGGGCTGGGCACTGAGATTGGCCAGTGTGGCACAGGGTCTGTATACCTTCTCCTCAACACCTGCTAGCCCCTGTCTGCGCCCCCAGGACACATTCCCATCCTGAGGCCACCTGAGGCTTTGCAAATGGTTATGTCCTTTCCCGTGATGGAGAGTAACTTTTCTTCCAGCCAAAGATAGAGAGGGTTAACAGATACATACAAAGAACTCCCTGGTCAGAATAGTCCTTCTTTAGACTTCCTTCCTGCCCCTTCAGACAGGACAGGGCCCCGGAGTCCTGGGATGGATGAGTATCCTCCGTTCTCAGGACATCCTCTGTGGCAGTCCTCGGTGCTAACTGGCAGGTAGGGATGGAGATCAGAGCTGCCTCAACTGGGGCTTCCGCAAACCAGTAGATGGAACTCCATCTCCTGCCCACTCTCCACTAAGCTCCACCCCCACCCCACCCCCACCACTAAGGACCATATACTAGCTCATTCAAGTCTACACAAGGGGGAGTTAGAATGCATCCCTGGGGGTCAGTGAGACAGAACTAAAATTCGCACTGGCTTAAATAATAATAAGAGGAACTGCTGAACACTGGAGTTTTTCCTACACTTGGCATCAATGTCTGCTGTCCCTGACAGATGCCCTGGGGCAAATAATCCTCAACCCAGATCCCCAAGAAGGAAAAGGGCTGAGCAGCTCCTTAAGTTCACAGTGGAGATGGCACCGGGGCCCTCCCTTCCCTTGGAAGGTACCTTCTACATTTCTCTCCAATCCTCTAGTGCATTCTAGGGCAGAGGAGTCACTGACATGCAGGGGCTTCCTAGACTACTGTGAGTGGTCTCAACCTACCCTGATCCTGTCCCCTACCCTGACTCCAGGGGAAGGATGAGCAGAGACATTTCCTGACCCTGCTTTTCAAAGGATCAAGTGTGGCTCCCAGCTGGCCATGCACCCCCTACTGATCTGAACCAGCAGTTCTCAAGCCATAGACTGAATCTGCATGGCCAGGGTGATGGGAATTCCCACTGCTTCGTGTCCCGTATCTCAGATGCTCCGGAGTAGCACAGAGTCAACACCACACCAGCAAAAGAAATGCAGGACACATAAACAGCTTCATGGGTCACCACCCTGTCATGTCCACTCTGAAGGGCTATGGGGGTGGGGCTGTGAAGCAAACTGAACGAACTCCTGGGGGGGGGGTCATGAGCCCTCCCCAAAGAGAGAGTTCACTCTGTTGACATCTAGGATGCTTAGCTTCACTGTTTCATTCCAGGGTCAAGATCTATCTGGATGGGCCTAACCTCAGTCTGAGACCTCATGCAGCCCAGGATAGCTATGCAGACAGCTTCAGCACAAAGTTGTAAACATACTTGGAACACTGTAAACTTTTAGGGGAAATGTGTAACTTGATTGTGGAACTCTCAATCATGAGCTCTATAGACGGCAATATCAAAAGGTTGCACACAGGCCTGTGAAGTGCTTCAGCATCCTTTCTCGGGGCCCAGGTTTGAAAAAAACAATTTTCTCTGTGGACATCTAAAAGTCAAAGTATACGGTGAGAACGGCATGTGTCTCCAGAACTTTCTACCTCGGCCTTGCCCTGCCCCCAAATCCTCGGACTTTATTCCCCCCTGCACTATCCTGATTGGCAGGTCTATGGAGCAAGCACAAGGCTGTGGCCTTGATTTCCTAGGGAATTCTCAGGCCTCTGGTTCTGACCTCCCCATGGAACGTGGCCATCACTGCCACATTCCCACCTGTGGCAAGCTTGCTATCCTGGGGATAGGAGGGGTTCCATCTCACCTAAATGCCTTGACCAATGGGCACCGAGAGGGGGTAGGTAAGCCTGGTGCTCCGTCAGCATCCTGAGGGGCAGCTGCACTACCTATGCTCAACATTCTCACCACATACCTATGAAATTCACAATGAGAGGTTTTCAGAAACCATATACTCTCTGACAGACCTAAAGAGTGTTGGGGTAAAGGTTTCGGGTGCTGATGCCAGCCAAATTCATTCTGAGCCTGCCCACAGCCTGATGCCCTCTTAAACCTACTCCCCATGGGTGCCCTCGGTCCCATGGGTGGAGCTGAAGGTCATGCTGGCCAAGTGTGAATAAGCCTGGAATGTTCTGAGCGTAGCTGTTTGTTCTCCCCAAGCATGGCTTGCAGGTGTCACCTGGGGAGACCTGCTGGGGGGAGCCTCCACCCCTTGAAACATGCCAAGCTCACCAAACCAGTCTCTAGGCTAACTGCTTCCCCCTTGCTAAAAGCTACTTAGGCAGGAAGCACATGAAGTGTTCAAGGACACTGGGTGGCCCTGATCCTTGGTGGTCACTGACTGTTTCAGATGACCTCAAAGGTCAAACAGGGAGAACTCAGGAATCACATCTGCTGGGCTTTGCCTTGGGGTCCTGCCTGTCATTAGCAGGTTCTCTGATCTTCATGCTGTGGTCTGACAGGATGAAAATGGTGTTTACAGGGTTGTTGGGGGCACAGCCTGGCTGGCATCCTATTCTGACCCAACACTGCACTGCCATCCTCAGCTGCCTTTCTCTCCTACATAATCCGGCTCCCCTCACAGCCCAGGATAAGCACAGACAGCATTCTCAGCACCATAAGAGGGTAACCTGGTACAGAGGTAATAGGGTATAAAAATCATACACCTTTTCTCTGGGTCTGATTTGAGGAATGAACATCCAAATGACTAGAAGAACCTTCTAGTTCCTGCACCGTCTTGATTCTGAAGATACCATTTGGCCAAGGCTCTGAATTTGAGTGCCATGAACATCTACCTGCCTGCAGGAGGTGCTTGGAGAGTTGGCCAGGCTGGAGGGTGTTCTGTTCCAACAATGGGGGCCACTCTAGAAGCACACATTACACACAGACATCATGTTAAGGTAAGGTTAGAATGGAGATGTATCTAAGACTTAGGAGGTAACATCCCAGGTCACTTTGGGCTCTACCACATACAGACCTGTGACCTTGATCAGTCTTGAACTCTGTATCTTGTTACAAAAGCAGTAGTGACACACGGGAGTCTTTGAGGACACATGGCCCAGGAAAGGTTGAGCCAACATCTGCCAACGACCATGCACTTTGGCTTGGAAAATCTGATATCACAGCACACTTTCTTTTAGAATGGCTAGAGGGCTTTTAATCCATTTTATTGATTCTATTATTATTGGTTTCTGATGTCACACACAACATTGTTTATTTGGTCGTGCCTGTGGGACATAACACTTTGTAGGACACTTTGTAGGTGTCAAGCTGTTTGCCCCACTAAAATATGGTTTATTGCTGTTCTGACGCTCTATTTTATAGGGAAGGTAAAGACTCATCCAGTGCCCTGCAGATGAGTTGAGAAGTGAGTCTTACACCTACATTCTTAACCAGTCAGTCCTTCCTTTGGCCTCTTCCTTTACTAGGATGGTCTTAAATGGCGTTAAGACTTGGAACCATTTTATTAAGAGACAGAGAAGCGAAATTCAAACTAACTTCAGAGTGTAGTTTAATTTATTTTACACTCCCCCCACCGTTTGAGAAAAAGAGAAATTAATTTTCTATAACTTTATAAGATTACAGAATTTACTGTAAATAGTCACAAACCCAAGAGTGACGCTCACACAGGACCTAGCCTCGGGTTCTATGGAGGCTGCTCTGCCCACAGGGCTGCTGTCCCCATTGTGGCTGCCAGAGCAGTGGGTACCGCTTTCTCGTGTTCGATCATGAAGATCCAGCCACAAGACAGAAATACACAGGGCCTGATAGTCTCACATCCTCCCAAGATGACCTACATTAACCTCTCTCAGGAGGCAGATTCTGAAGTGTAACATTGCTTACCCAGCTCCATTTCAATGATGGAAATTTCCACCCAGCCACTCACAAATGCGGATGCTTCAATATAGTCTCCAAGATGCAAAACTCGTCACCTAATGACCTGAGAGTTCTCAGAGGACCTCCCAGGTATGACACAGCTATGACCTGTCCTGTACAGGGCATGGCCAAGTGCTAAGTAAGACATGTTTATCAATGACTCTGAAACGAAGGTTGATTCCATTCTGATAGTCACCACCAGGCAGACACAAGTATAAGTCTTAGGAAGGCAGCAGTGAATCTCTGAGAGACACATGACTGGAGTTGTTAGGGACAGGGACCCATCCCTGGTGGTCCTTACAAGCCACGCTCAGCCACCTGCCCTCAATATGCTGATTAAAGAGCCAAAATAATAATGAAAGGTTGAAAAGGGAGTCTTGCTGGGCCATGGTGGCGCACGCCTTTAATCCCAGCACTCGGGAGGCAGAGGCGGACGGATCTCTGAGTTCCAGGTCAGCCTGGTCTACGGAGTGAGTTCCAGGACAGCCAGGGCTACACAGAGAAACCCTGTCTCGAAAAAAA